>VZSE01012611.1:486624-706624 GCA_013398275.1 Promerops cafer | reverse complement strand
GCTTCTTTACTTTTTGATTTTCTTCAGGCTTTGGGCCACTCACATCACTGTTGTTAAACAAGGCAAGGTGTTGAAAGTGTCAAAAGGCAAGCAGATAAAATTTTATGTTAATCATAGGATTTGGGGGTAATCTGAACTCCAGTAAAAGGCCCAGCATACAGGCAAATGAAGGAGATAGACCAAGCAATTTTTTCAGGAGATATTGTATCTGGTATGGATGTGGGAAGTGTCTTTGGCAAGGGATAGGACAAAACTGCATTGGGAGAGGAAGAAAACAGCACATATGTATGGCTCTAAGGTTAACAAACATGTTGAGGTGAACTGGATTTGTCCATGTGAATGATCTGACATTTTTGGTCAGTGAGACAGAAAGTATAATGCAAAATGTAATGTGAGCCCTCTCTTCTCTCTCTCTTTTTCAAACAAATTGCCAATTTAGCTCCTGGGATAAAGTAAATAGTGCACTGCCATTTGTTTTAAAGGGAAATATGACAAGGAACCCGAATGTGTTCATCTCAAATTTGTAAATCCATTGCTTTATTGAACCATTTGTCCATTCTTATAAGCTGATTTATAATAACTGTAATGTGATTCATCATGTCATCTTGTAAATAAATGTGACACTTCATTAAACACAGTAATCAAATTTAAGCAGTCCCACTTTCATGCTAACAACTGAGACCTTTATGGTTCTATTGCTCTGAAGATACTCCTACTCTAATGAAAGTAGCATCAAGCAAAGAATAAAATGAAGCAGAGGTAGATTTTCAAGAGGAGTGATGAAGAAATAAATATACTTTTAGTAAGTAGGCAGTAATGAAATTAGTAATGGCCTGAAATTTACTGTAACAATGGTTTTACAAGATACTCCTGTTGGGATGTTTTATTGTCAATAAGGAATGGACAGTTTCAACATCTTGGAAAATCTGTTGTAGGATTAACAAAATCCTTTTAGAGCCTGAATTTCAGAAAGAATTTTTTCATGCTATTTTTGTGTTTGCCATCTGGAATGACACTGCAAGCTGGCAAACACAAGAATAATGTGAGATATTTCTATCCCATAGAGTTAGCTATGGATTCATCAGGGAATGTAAGCATCTGAACATCAGTCAGATACCCAGAATCGTCCCAGCTTTGACCTGCTTTTAGGAATCAAGCAGACCCTCTATTAAAATTAATGTTTGCTTTCTTTCAGGAAATAGTCACCTCTGTCTCCCAAGGGATAGGTGTAAAAATCAAGGAAAATTCAAAGAAGTACACATGAGGAAATAAGCACAGAATACAGCTTTTCTGTCTTGGTTGGGAGTGATTTAAAATGTTAACAACAGCAATTCTGTGTTGTGAGCTAGATTTGCAGGTGAAGTAGATCATTGTGAATTACCTTGGTTGAGGATTTGGCCTACAGTCCTTAATTATGCCCTCTCTTCATCAGCTGTAAGGAAAAAGCTTATTTCCATGGCACTCCTCTCTTACTGATACTATTCTAGAAATAAGCATGGAATTCAAGATCAGAACATTTGGGCTTTGAAGCCCGGAATGTGAAATGAAAAAGCAAGCAATGTAGCTGGGTTATTTTAATCAGCATTATTAGGATTTTGGTGCACTACAAGGCAGAATCTCTGCTTTCTATTCAAAGGACTCTGTTTTAACCCCAGTTAGGTGGAAGCAATCATGACACTGAGAAACTGAGACACGTTTCAGTTGCAGCCTGGAATATCAAATGCATGAATATGTGCTCATGTATAGCTTTACCGCTAAAGTCTGATTTAGTTTTCCAAACAAAATTGGAGTCTTTTAAAATTGAAGACAGCTAAAGATAGCATTTTAAGCAGACTGAAAGAGAGCAATGGGAGCTGCATGAAAGACAGTCCTCAGAAACAGGAGAAGTGTTGAAAGGTAGTGAAGGCTGCACTCCAAAATGAAAGAGCCCTAAGTATACAGGCACGATAGAAGGTGCCAAGGAAATTCAACTCCAGTAGAAACCAGGGAAGATCTATCACTCACTCTTAGAGGGTGCTCAGCACTTTCAAAGATCCGTATGTTAAACATCTAGCTTCATATTTTTAGTGAGAGATTGGAGGAGGGTTCTGCATTTAAAGTGAGAGTCTGACAAGCAGAGAGGCCCAAAAGAGATAAGAGTGCCTGCAAACAGAAAAAAAAAAATATAGACAAAATGATGAAATAGCAAAGTAAGGTAAAGGAAGAGAATAAATATTGTTTCAAGTGTTCCACACAGAAAAATATGCTGGAATGGGAAAACAAAGAGAACGTGATTGAAAAATTTAATCTAAAAGAAATGAAGTCACCTTGCCTGGAGACTTAAAACTGTCCCTACACGCCACCAAAGTTTATAGTTCAGGAATAAAGAATGGTTGGAGTGGATCTTGGAGCTCACCTGTTGTAACACAAGCGTCCTCAAAAGGAACAAAGAGGTCTTGAGATGGGGTGATAAGCAGTATTTGTTAAATAGCCTGTAGCTGGGAAGCACTCTTAACAAAATGTGTGAACAGCCAGTCTTAAGGAAGAGATAAAGGATGAATTAATTTTATTTAAGCCATTCAAGAGTCAAGTCTTCAGAAGGGGTTTGGTATTATTTTGATTGAATCTGAGAATTGTTCTCACCTGCAGTCTAGCATTGATATAGACTTTGATATACCTCATTGAGAAGAAGAGACACATGTTCCCAAACAATTCCAGTTGTAGTGTTTCTAGGTATTCTTTGGAGCAATGATCTTGTAATTGTATTCTTTATTGAAAAATTTACTTGAAGATGTCTTCTATCAGCAGAAAAATCAAGCCCAAATATCTGAGGCCTATTCCATAACCTTGGCTAGCTCAGGTGCGCCTGGCAGCTGGTAGTGCTACTCATTATCATGTGAAGTATTTCTGGTGCATCGGTCAGTTCTGGCTGCCAAGAACAGATGAAAGCCAATGAGAAAATATGAAGTATCTGGTGTGAAAGACTTAGTTTGTCCTCCAAGCAGTAGCTAGATTTTGCATTATCGGGATTTACTGTTATATTCATGTGTTTTGAAGGAGCAAAATTACCAGATGCATATGAGTATTTTATAGCAAACGGAACAATTTCCAGAATGAAATGGTATAATTCAGAGGTCCAGCTACCTAGAGGATCCATAACATTGAGATGGACATGAAGATTTCTTACAACAATAAATTGAGAAGTCTAGGATCTCAGAATGGGATACAAAATAGTAGTCATGGTGTACAGGAAGATAAGCAATCTAGGAAGAAAATCAGGAAATGCAAAGAATCCAATAATGCATGGACTGCTGGGAAGTGTTTCCTCTTCAGCCTGTATGAAGTTCAATACCAACCATATGAAGTTCAAAAGGGGAAAGTACCACATTCTGTCCCTGGGATGGGTCAATCCTGGGTGTATGGACAGACTGGGGACCAAGATGCTGGAAAGCAGTGCTGTGGAAAAGGACCTGGGGGTCCTGGTTGATGACAAGTTGAACCTGAGTCAGCAGTGCCCTGGCAGCCAGGAGGGCCAAGGGTGTACTGGGAGCATCAGGCACAGCATCGCCAGCCGGGCAAGGGAGGGGATTGTCCTGCTCTGCTCTGAGCCGGGGTGGCCTCACCTTGAGTGCTGTGGGCAGTTTTGTGTGCCACAATATAAAATATTGAACTGTTAGAGAGTGTCCAAAGGATGAGGATGGTGAAGGGCCTTGAGGGGAAGCTGTATGAGGAGCAGCTGAGGTCACTTGGTTTGTTCAGTCAGGAGAAGAGCAGACTGAGGGGAAAACTCATTGTAGTTACAACTTCCTGGTGAGGTAAAGAGGAGGGGCAGACACCTATCTTGTCTTTGTGGTGACCAATGATAGGAGCCAAGGGAATGGCCTGAAGTTGTGTCAGGGGAGGTTTAGGTTGGATATTAGAAAAAGATTCCTCACCCAGAGGGTGTCTGAGCACTGGAACAGGTCACAGCACCAGCCTGCCAGAGTTCAAAAAGCATTTGCACAACAATCTCAGGGACATGGTGTGACTCTTGGGGCTGTCCTGTGCAGGGTCAGTGTTAGACTTGATGATGCTTGTGGGTCTATTCCAAGCCAGCTTATTCTGTGACATGAAAGCAATAAGCCTCTTCTGGCAGTGTTGGGGGACAGGCTTGGAGCAGCAGTTTTTTATCCATTTGTGGACATTTATCCATTGTAGGACCAAGGAGCATACACTATTTTTTCCAGGATACGAACACAGCTGAAGACAATCTTAGCTGAACCCATCAGATACGGCATTGTTACTGTCATCATGGACAAGAATGGATAAACACATCTTTCTTGTTAAACAGAACACAATGACATCAAAGATTTTTTTGGGATGTAGTTAATGGTGTTGAATGGAGTTTAGCTGTGTCCAGCAAAGTATCACAAGTAGCCTAGGTGCAGAACAGCTAAAGTGTATTTATGTTTGCTTTTGCATTAAATGTTGCTGGATTTGACCTAACAGCTCCCAAGCTACTCAAATTCTTGGAAATTTTAATTGTGAAGTGATCAAAACCCTCTTAGCACCTACCATGGTGGTGGTGTTTAGAGCAATCCATGTGGGGCTAATTTTTTTGGACGAGCTGATCTGTAACAGGGCAGGACTCCCAATACTGCATGCAATAAGGGCTGAATGGGCAGTGGTCATTAATTTGGGACATATGGGAATAAAAGTCTGGATAACGAAAATCCCATGGTTTGCTCTTTAGTTCTGGAATAAATGGAGAAGTCAAGAGAGCTTTAAAAGAGCCAGTGTATTTCAGAATCACATCCCAAATGTTAAGGAGTACATAGTCCCTCTCAATGTGCCATCCTAGTTGTGGTAAAAAGTTGATGATAGTTCCCATTTTCATTTTAGAACAGATTTTTAGTCTTCTAAGATGGAGAGACAAGGAAAATGAAACACTTCATATCAATCTGTAAGTATAAAGGCATCTTTATTATACTCTCTTTACCTGAAGAGGTAAAGTCAATATAACACCTAATGCAAAGCTTTGACAAGGTTTCCATTGGTTTCCAAATAATTTGTTTTCCTTCAGTCCTTACCTGGCCTCTCCAGTAGTGCCAGCCAAATTCAGCAGATAGAAAATCTGTGCAGAGTGTAAAATGATCATTAGAAAAACAAAAAACCCCATCTGACCCTCTCCAAAGGAACTTTGGAAAAAAAAAAAAAAGGTACTAAAACAGCCAATATACTTACTTTTCAATTTTTTGTCATTGATTTATCCTTATGTAATCTAGAGGTCAAATATATAATTCCAGCTCTCATAGCAAATAGCTAAGTCCATCAGTTTGGGTGATACAGCAAGGAAGCTTAGTATCCCTGCCTGTCCAGGAAAAGGGGATGAGCATGAAGAACAGATGTGGTAAAAAAAAGGATCCAAAAAGTCCACAAATTAATTATGAAAGAATTAGGACACATTTATTTCGTTAGCTTTTCTTTTTTTCTTTTAACCAACTGCTAACTAACTGCTAACTTCTCAACTTCTGCACTCATCTTGATGTTCATTAAACCAGTGACTGGCACTATTCCATGTCTGGCTGTCAAAGTGCAGAGAATTATAGTCATAGGCTGACTGAATATGCATGATGCTGTCAAGCATTGCTACTTAGTGGCATTAATATTGCTATCATTTATTGTTTACATATTTAATGACCTTATTGATATTATAAACTGTTAGTACTACTAATTATAAGACAATAAACAATTTATGAACAGCTTATAAGGAAATACGTAAAAAGTGATTAGTGACAATACCTGAAATAGTAACAGTTTTTGTGTGTGGATGCCATGGGTGATTTTAGATTGATATTATTGTCATATAAATCTGTTTTGACACTCTTAGACATCAGAAAGTAACCTATATAGAACCATTTTTGTCTTCAGCAGAGAACTGATCAAAGCTATAATTATGGTGTGATTGCCTTGGTTTTACCTCTAGCTAGTGAAGAAGAGAGTAAAGAAAAAAGAAAATTAGAAATCTCTCATAAATCAGATTTTTCAGGTTCTGACAGCTCTAGTTTTTTGTCTGGCTGCACATAATTTCTTTAGCTAGAATCTGAGGAGTTATAGGCCATATCCTATGAGGTGGTGACCATCTTCTGAGCATCCTTGGCTTTTAGAACATGACCTATCTTCCCAAAAGGAAATCTTTGTCCAAAATACTCATTTTGTAGGCTTTAAGTGCCTAAACTCAGTTTGATAGCAGCTCAGTGCTACGGCTTTGGGAAATACTGCAGATTTGATGTTAACCACCTGAAATTTGACATAGGAATAATTGCAGTGACCCTCACTCCTGGGTCAGGCCAGGGTCAGTTTTCTCAGTGAGAATCAGGACAATTCGCAAGAAGAGCTTGCGGAAGCATGCCGCAGGTGAGCTGTCTCTCCTTGTCTTCTGTTCTTGTACTCTCCAGGACAAGAACATCCTCTCTCTCAGCCCATGGGACTCACAGGAGGTGCAGGGATGCAGTCTACCAGTAGCCTCTGCTGTCCTGTGTCCTGCCCGTATGGCCACATTTGCAGCACCAAGTCCTTTATGCGTTGCAAAGGGCACGGGAGAAGGAGAAAAGCCTTTGTGCTGCTGGCAGGACTAAGGCACCTGGTTTAAAATTGACTGAGAAATGCCACTAGGAAGAACAGACCTGAATGCTTCATAGGCATACCCAAAACAGCTTCCCAGTCAACGTTCACAGCTTTAATCTTCTCAGCTGCAGGTAGTGCTGGCTAGGAAAAACTGTATTTCTGTGTATAACGATACGATAAAACACTATTCTTTGTAAAGAAAACTGTAGAAATTTGAAACTTTCACCATAAACACTGCACTTTTTGACAAAGATGCTTCCTCCAGGAAGAGGAGAAACTCTTAGCAGCAGCCTGCACATGTAAATCGTAAAGGAAGAAGGACTGATCCTGTCAGTCCTTCCCCAATGCCTTTAATTTCCTACCTGTTGCTGCTTACACAGATCTGTTTTTTAATGTACTTAAGCATGTGTGGTGACCTGTGGGAAACATGATCAGAGAGCTGCATATTAGGATTTTTTTAAGGGTTTCCTTTTCCCCCTTTCCTAACAGCAGGGTGACTAGGACTCAGGATTTCATTATGTAGGGAAAAGTCCTATAACTACTGAAATCGAGGTCTGTAATACAACCAAGGCATTAAAGTGTCTTTTTATGGGAGAGGGGGAGAGGGAAGTAATAGAGCAGAAGTCTCTTTAAACAAATACAAACACCTTATCAGGCACAGAATTCTATCTCCAGTATCAATGCTATGAATCAAAAGCAGTAGAAGGAGAAAGAAAGAAAGAAAGGAGAAACAGAATGAATAGAGGACCAGGAAATGGAAGAATAGAAGGAGAACAGAAAAGGAACACAGAGATGGTATTGAAACTGAATGGAAAAAGCACAAAATGAAAGATATAATAAAGGTCTATTTTTAAACTGACATGAAAAATTCATCTCGGTGGATTTACAAGCAATTGTGAATTCAAGAGTGTCCACTAATTTCTGACTTTAAGTAACAGAATCAGCATGTGATAAATTATGTTATGCTCATTCATATGCATATGATTGTAAGAAATTTACTTAGTAGAAAAAGAAAGAGTTATATGTGTGAGATTAGCAAGGTTACTTCTGTAAAGGCTTTACCCAGAAAAGTTTCTTTTAAGATCTAAAAGAACATTAAAAGGTTAACTGAAAAGGAAAGTTCTTTGTGAACTAAATTTCTTGGAAAACATGGATCTGACCTTCCCTCCTCTCTTTTGAGAATTACAGACTTACCATGATTTACTCCATTGACATATGCTCTGAATGGAACTGGTTATATTTGAATGTAAGTGTAATTATATGTAAGTACTATAATTTTATCACCATGATGCTACAGCTATTGATTACAGATAATTGTCTGAAGTCCGCAGATATGGTTGTGTAGGGCTGACAGCTAGTATAATCTGTTGGGTGTCATCTCCCTGTGCTATTGGAGGAAAATGAAATTAGACCTTAACAACACCACCCCATTTCAATAGGTATCTAAAATACAGAGGATCATTATTTTATTGCATACTTTCTAAAGTGAGAAAATCTAAACTTGTTTGTGGAAAGTGCCTGTAGAACTATAAATGTGAGAACTATTTTAGTTATTGTCTCTCAGTGCCTCAGATCAAATGAATGCAGTTCACAAAAGGTATTTTTGTCTCCAAGGAAAGCCACTCCTTGGCATCATTATTTCTAAGAGAGATTATACAGGGCAAATTCTGCTTCTCTTGCTTCTAAATTGTCTTCAGATTTGTCTCACAACTCCGAAGCTATAACATTCTTACATTTCATTCAAAATGTTTATAAGTGAGTTTGTTCCTGCAGGTAGAATTCAGCTAACCAATACCTCAAAAGGTGAATCAAAGCGTTTTGAAGTTTGCAGTTCTGAGTCTTTGTTTATGTTTGTTTTGCTGAAGTTTGAAATGCAAAAACCGAAATGTTAAGATCTTCACTGAAATGTCCCTCTTTCTGGGCAATTCTAAGATTCTCTTCCCAAACTAGCCAGATTGTCCTCAAAGCTACAGCACGTTGTTCTGAGAGGATGAAAGTTTTAGAAATGTGCTTTTGCTTTCAAAAGCATCAGAAAATCCTTCCTGCTGACTATGCCATGAAAATAAAGCAGGACTTCTGACTAAAAAAAAGCCTATTTCTGTATGATTTTTCCCACTGTGTTGTAATTGTATTCAAAATTGGTGGAAACTAGAGAAATGGGAAAAAATCTGAGTTTGAAGAGAGAGTAATTTGGAGATAAGAACTGTGGTAAGCCTCAGGACAGCTGAGCACAGCTCCGAATGAAATGAAAAGACAACTAAAGCCTTGTCATATCACCCTGTTGAACGGGGTTCACTCACAAGATGCCTCTCTCACTAAACAGGAACTCATAGCCAAGCCCATCATAACCCCACAAAACAGGTTCTAACTCATGACAGTAGGACAATCAAAGAGTGTCTGGGCTTCAGAAATGGCTGGTTTACCAGGGGACATACCAAATATATCTGCTATCTATTAATTAAAGGGTTTGTAATTTAATTTTAACCAAAATACCTGGCTTCTATTCATTATTCCTAGTAATCTCTTAAAAGAGTGAAATATCCAGAATTACAGTGTCAGTTGTATACTGCTTATGTCTCAAACAAGCCTCTTCACAAGAGTTTCAGCGAGCAGAGCAGCCCTGGTGCCAGGCAATCTTCACAGAATCATAGAATATACTGAGTTGGAAGGGGCCCATCAGGATCATCAAGTCCAATGCCCGTTCCTGTGCAGGACACCCCAAGAACCACACCATGTAACTGAAAGCATTGTCCAAATGAGGTGTCCTCTCCATCTCTTCTCCTGACTGAACAAACCAGGTGGCCTCCGTTGCTCTTCATTTGGCTTCCCCTCAAGAACTTTCAAAATCCTCATGACCCTCCTTTGGATGCCTTCTAATAGTTTAATATCTTTTTTATATTGTGGCACCCAAATCCACACACAGGACTCGAGGTGAGGCCGCCCCAGCTCAGAGCAGAGCAGGACAATCTCCTCCCTTGCCCGGCTGGTGATGCTGTGCCTGGTGCTCCCCCGGATACACTTGGCCCTCCTGGCTTTCAGGGAACTGCTCAGGTTCTACTTGCCATCAACCAGGTTCCCCAGGTCCCTTTCCACAGCGCTGCTTTCCATCCTCTCATTCCCCAGATGAGTGTTTCCCTGTCACAGGTGCAGAATCCAGCACTTGGCCTTGCTCAGTGTCATATGACTGGTGATTGTCCAGTCCTCTGATTTGTCTAGGTCTCTGTTCTCAAGGGAGTTGACAGTTCCTCCCAGTTTTGTGTCATTGGCAAACTGACTTAGTATTCCTTCAGTCATGAGTCTGAGTCATTAATGAAGATATTGAAGAGCACAGGAACGAGGATTGAGCCCTGTGGAGCCCCACTAGTGACAGATCACCAGTCTGATGTCACCCTATTCACTGTAACCCTTTGTACCTGACCTGTGAGCCTATTGCTTATCCATCACATGATGCGTTTATCCAGCTAGGTGCTGGATATTTTGTCCAGAAGAATACTGTGAGAGACGGTATCAAAAGCTTTGCTGAAGTCCAAAACTTTGTGTGGACACTTCTCCATGGAGGATGAGCTCATGACCTGGATGTAGACCCCAGTGGTTTTGCCTCCCTGGGACTGGAGAAAAGCTGAGCGTGCCAGCTGGCACTGGATGAGTACCTGCTGTCTTAGTGCTGTCCAGAGAGAAAAGAGCTGGAAGACTTTTTAATCTTGATTTTTCAAATTAAGATGAATTATCTGTCCTCACATTTGTTATGGAGAAAAAGATTGGTGTTGCTTACATGACTGAGTTGGTGTGGTCTTCAAGCTGTGCATAGCCTGAGCTCCCAATGTGGTCATTGCCTGTTCCTTTCAGATGGACGAGGTTTCCAAGTTCTGGGCTGGCCTTATTCAGGCCCTTTGAGTGCTAGTGCAAGCAAGTAATAATGATAGCATGATGATGTGTGTCTTTCAAAGCACAAAATGACCACTGCAGGTGGTGACAGTCCTAAAAACTGGAAACTGCAGCCTTTAAAAGCTCACAAACTTTTTAATGAGACTAGGAAATAGTAGAGCAGAAGTCCATTCCCTGGACGATGATAGTGACATGAGTAGGAAATGTACAAACCTAACCCACTCTCTTTGCAGCCTGCAGCCTGGAGTCCTTCAGGACTCCAACTATGCAGGGAAGAAGCCAGGAACGCCTCCTTTGGGAGCACAGCTAATTAGAATATCCCGAAATTCAATGTCAAAACCTGGCCAGAAGCCTTAAAGAGAAATCCCATATTTAAGAACTCGAGTAAAGTAACAGCACAGCCACAGAGAATTTCTTCATTTGGGGAGATCTTATATTTCAGGGGGAAGGAGGTCCTGTGACTTCTTTTTGATTTGTTTTTTTTTAGAGACTCTTAATGGGACCACAAAATTGTGGTTTTGTTTGGTTACAAAACGTGTCACTTTGAAACAAGTAGAGAACAGGCTTCAAATCTTTTAATTCTCTTTGCTTTAAATTTCTATACACTGAACTCTCTGAAATATGCTGATGGAATAAAGCAAAAATATAGTTTGTATCTTTAATGCTGCGTTTCTCACTAATAGAGTGGCAGATTGTGGAAGGGGTCATATTGTTGCCAAGTCTGCCTATGTTGTAAATAATAAAATTCCAGCGAAAACAAGGGACTGGTCATGCAGAAGAATCTAAATGTTTCCTACCAATGCGGTGAATCCCTTCTGCTAGCAATTAATTGTGAGCTATTTATAAATGCTGTTTTCTTCTACTTCTAAAATTTGTTTTGTTTATTGCAGTTGTAGGCAATACCAATTAATGCCTAAATTAAAAACCTGGAATATTACTTTCCAGCAGCATTATAGCCCACTTTCCTATGGTGCTTCTATACATTTAAATTTAAGCCCCTTTTGAAATTAATGGAATTGTGCATTTGTTTACGATGAAGCACGTGCCTGTGTGGCTGGACATGGGCAAGGACATGATAGCACATCAGTCAGAGGTTAGTCACATGCTTGAAAATATTCAGGGAAGTCTTCATCACTTTCCAGAACACGAGAAGTGCAAAGGTTACAAGTAGGCAAATACCAGCTTAGTATTTTAGAATGGACATTTACATTAGCACAGATATTTCCCTTCAAAAAAAATTCTTATTAGAGTGTTTTATCTAGACCTCTTTTATGAGACATTAATAGAGTCTTTATAAAACCATGGGTTAGTTAAAAACTTGCCTTAGATGACGGTGTCATTACTGGTAGGCCCATGCTGCTCTTTTGGCATTCATCAGCTGGAGGCAAGTGGGCTGTCTCATGGGGAGTTGAGAACTTGCAGGTTATCACTTTGATTAGCTGCTGTAGGCAACTGGTGGCTACTGTAATTGCCTCTGCAAGTCTGAAATGAATATACATTTCCTCTGACATGGAAGCGGTAGGAATATATGCCTAGTGCAAGCTTTAGGTTCCTATAATGCCATGGAGATCAAATTAAAAAAGGAGAGAGAGAACCTGTTGCGATCATTCTTCATTAATTAATCATCAATTTAGAAAATACTATGGCATTGACAGGTTTGAGACTGGCTGCTATACTGTTTGGCAGGGACAAATTTTCAAGTGGGTTAATGTGTGAGCCTTATGGAAGATAATAATGCTGTAACTGGGAGACTATCTCTTTAAAATATTGGTTTAAATTACGATGTACAAAGTGAGCCTAATGATGTAAGTATTTTGCATAGTTATTTTTGAGTAGTTCACTCATTAGCAGTCATGTAGGCAGCACTAGGGGCAGGCTGCCTAGTGAGAGGTGTGGGGAGAGGAACAGAAAGGAAGCAGAAACTTTTGCACAGCTCAAGCAGTGCAGGTCTGGGGTGCAGAGAAGCGACTCAGGGATGACAGGGGAAAAATGGGAAACCAGGAGCCAGAACTGCAGCTGAGATCCAAACAGCCTCCACATTCATCTTTTCTCCCAGTTTTGATTTACATCAGCATCCTGTGTTGTTCTCCTATTTCTTTTCCTTCTTCAGAAACCTTCTTCTGCCTGTTTCTTTGGGAGATGTGCCAACTGTCGGGCCTTGGCAGTAGAAAAAGTGCAGGAGCTCAGCTCCTGGCAGCTCCATCTCCTTGAAACGCTGTGGTTATGTGAGCTGAATGGCAAATGCTGGGACAAGGCGTTTCAAGAGGGGGCTGGCTGGCCAGCCCCACTGCCACTGAGACAGACATCCCGGCGTGATGCCCATGATGTGCTGGGGAGTGCTCGGGGGAGAAGGCACAGCGGAGGAGACCTGCCCTGCTCCCCCACAGTCACCAGCATCACCTGTCAAAGAGCTGTCTGCCTCCAACCCACAGGGACAGGGGAGTCCCTGGACACCTGCCAATGGGTCAAAACCTCTGCAGGTTTTGGTTCAGTCCCAGTTCATTTTCTGCTTTGTGTGGATGCATGTGCTGGTTTATTCATCAGCGGCATTTCCCATCCTGAAAATTATCTGACCATTCCCAGTCCAACAGTATAGAGGGATATTGAGCAGTGGGTCCAATGGGTCACGTTGTTTCATCTTTTCCAAAAGAACAAGACTGTAAGGGGCAATGAAGCTGCACCGGTGTCATCAAGAGTCAAATTTGGCCAAGTGCTTCTGAATGAAGAAAGAAAAAGTATAGACTGGGGGGCACTGATATACTTTTGTTTCCTGTTGCTAATATAGTTGCCATTAATACTTTTGGGAAAGACAGGGTGAGAAATGAAAAAAAAAAAAAACCAAACTATAATCAGCTTTGATATCAGTTTTTAAGCCATTGCATCATCCTGGGGATTTATCATATCATAACTCTGGAACTGAACTTCAGATATTTTACAAGGAGAAGATTTTATTAAAGGCATTATGTTTTCATATAGAAAAAAAATGAGTGGAGTCTATATTCTTTTTTCTCACAGGAAAACAAGTTGAGTATTTAGCAATCACATACTTCAGGATAAAAATGGTGTGTGTGCTTTTCACACATTTTCTGCATAAATATTTTGAGGTTCCTGTAAAACAGGACAACTGCTTTTTTTATTCTTCATGAATCAGCCCCTGTGTTTGAAACAAATCGTTGCAGCAACAAGGAATGACAGCATGACAGCCTAGTAGGTTATTAATGGGAGTGACAGCCTGCAAATCAGAAATCATGGCAGTGCATCTGTATGAACAGCAATTTGTGCTCAGTTGAATAACCAGGAAATCCAGAAAATCAGAAAAGATTGGGGGAGGAGATGAATCAAACAGCAACAGTTTTAGATAACCCAAACTTTCTAGAAGTAATTGGAATGTCAGGGGAATAGTAACATTCAAAAGTTTACTAGAACAAATACTTAGGTTCACATATGTTTGTTTTGATGCCCACTAAAGACCTAAAATTAAACAAAAGAAATGAGGAAAAATGTAAAAATGTTGAAAGGTTTTTTTTTTTAATCTGTTATAGTAATATCACCAGGAAAATGAAACTGCAGCCTACCTAGCTGCTTTATCATATTTTGTGAACAAACTTTATTCACTATATATTCCAGATAGTAAAGCTCTGTGAGACGAATGTTGGAAACTTTCCACCAAGAAAAATCTCTGTATAATTTATAAATGCAGGTGTTTTGATTTTTCTACTCTCTAGTTCAGTTGTTCTGTACAAGAAAACAGAGAAAAATCAAGTATATTTTGTTTCTCTTTTGGAAGGAATGATGCAAAGTAAAGTACAGGTTAGTACGTTTCCAGTCTTAGTTTACATATAAGTTTAGGGGGAAACACTTTATGTACCTATAGATGTAGGGTTAAATTGTCCACACAGATGTTTTTAGGTTTTCTAGGTGCTACTAAAATTCTTCTTATGGGCATCTGAACCCAAATTTACTGTTTCACTGATAATGGGAACTATCTCAGTTATCAATGATTTTTTAGTGTACTTCCCAGTAATGTCAGTCTTGATATTTTCATGAACTGAATTAACTCGAAGAGGGGTTTAAGTTTCAGTTACATAGAAATTGCTGTAAGTGACCACCCAAGATCAGAGTTAATAACATTTCTGACTTCAGTCCCAGTATGGAAAATGGAAAATTTGGCAGATCTAACCCTCAAATCGGAGGTTTTTGAAATATATTGACTTTAAACTTGTGCATCTCAATCCAGATTTGGCCCCTTCAATTAGTGTAGTTGTTTAACCTAAGGGATATCAATCCCCCAGTGCTACATTCCAGCCATACTATTTCTTGGGCAGCAAAAATGCTTTGATTTATCTGTTCTCCGAGGAATGCAAACTCCAGGAATATGAACCTCTTTTTGCAGATCCTTGTTAAATGTAGTAATCTTGCTTTATTACTGTACAGGGGTTGCTTAAAGTTGGGCAAACCTGAACAAGGCAAGGGCAAAGAAGGTCCTACCTTCAATGAGGAAGGACAATAGCTCTACTCACCATGAAGAGCATTTGCGTGATCATCAGATTATCCATACCTTAAGCATAAACTCCCTTCCTGCAAAGGAAGGAAAAGAGACAGATCACATATAGACAGACCACATGCAGTCAGAAGCACCATACCCTAAACTATACACTCTTCCCCAAAGCAGTAAACTATTCCCTGCTTTGTCTGCCTGTTTGATTCTAGTATAAAAGTTAAAAAAAATTGTATCTGATAAATCTGAAAAATACATTTTAGTTTGTGACAAGTTGGCCTTTTTTTTTTTCTTTCCCTGGCTTTGAATATTTCCAATAGCTTTTTTTTTGTAATAGGGTTTTCTTTTTTTCCGTTGTATTATCAAGCAGGCAGCCTTTGAATCTCATGTTTAAGTTTTATTTCCAATGTTACAGTAGCAATTTTGGATCTCTTCTTCATCAGCCTTTGTGTTTGATTTGTGTTAGAAGTTAGCTTACTGCTATGGGTAACCCTCAGGCAGTGCTATCATTCCGTCTTGAAGTGGAAAAAAAAAAAAGAGTATGCCTTTTTGGATCACTAAAAAATAAAATAAAATGAAACTAACTCAAAAGAAAACCCCCATTGGTGGAAAAGCTTTTTAATGTCAATACAAAATATAAACAAGACGTGGTTTCTGAATGAAGTATCAAGACAAATAATCCTCTTGCCCATCTGTTATACTAAAATGGCCGCTGTGGTATAATGTTGTGAGGATACATGTGCCAGTAATGGATGAGATAAAAGCAGACATATGCTAGCAAGAAGGAAAAAAAAAAAAATCATAATAAGTTATGAGCTGAACCAGTATGGAGAAAGATATTCAGACATGAGAGTACTGTATCTGCCAATCTATGTGTAAAGCACATATTTCCACTGCATATAATTGTTCCAGTTGCTTAGTGCCTTCATCCCAAAGGACCTTAAGAATGCAACATGTCACCAGCATCAGCCTGGGTAAGGTTAATCCTAAATAAAGACTTCCCATTTTCCTTAGAAACTGCTCATGAATCTATTAAATGACCTTTGTGATTGCTTGAAACTCTTGGAATAATCTCAATTTACCTGTGAATCAATGCTAGGGTTTGACCAAACTGAAAAACAACCACTCTGCTTCTAAGGAATAAAGAAGCACAGAAAATATAGTGTTTTCAGGTTTATCGGTGAGAATTTTGTGGAGCTGTACATGAGATTGAAGTATACTACAGATTTCTTCTTGCTTTTGTAAATAGAAAGATTGGTAATGACTGAAAGCCACAACACCTGGAAGTCTGTGGTTTGTATGAAATAAATGGGTCTTCTTACTTACAGTCCTGGCAAACTTCAATTTGTCTGAAGAACAACTAAAACAAAGATGGTGACACAGAGGCTCCTTCATGCTCTGCTGCCAATGAGCCTCATCCTACCCTCTGGTTGAAAAATGGTATTTCCTACAGGAAATTCCAAGAACTTAACATATGGAGTCACTCCAAATTGAAACAAGTCCAAATCTCAGATTTTTTTTTTTCTTTTTTTTCCTCCACAAAATGAAGCTTTCCAAAGTACTTGATTTTGGTCGCACTGAAACACTGAAATAGTGCAAGATTCACATTAAAATCTCCAGAGACATTAGCACTGGGACCTGGAGAGGACAGAGTACATTTCCTGGGTGTCTTTAACAACAATACTCCTGTTCACCCCTGGTCTCATTTTAAAGTAGACCTATTTCCCACAGCTAAACTGGCATTGAAGAGAAGGTATAGGAAGGAGGGGTGTGTACAAACAAGCACACAAAACATCCTCAGCAGTCAGTTTGCTCTTTCCATTTAATTCCCCTCAGGAATCAGTTTTGCAGCCCGTAGACTGGTCCTTCCACAGAGGCTGAACTCCTGAGCAGTGGAGAGTCCCCACAATTCACCACAACGGCTTAGCCTGAAGTAACCTCAGCATTGTCTGCCACGTGGAGTCTCCTGTCAGCCCCCCGAGCCTTCCCTCTGTGCTGGGCACTTCGTGTCCTCGCATCAGTTCCTGTTCTGCTGTGGGGTACCACACAGTGGCCAGGAAATCAGTGCGCTGACTGAGGATGGGGCTTTCTCTCCCAATTCCTATTGTGTCATCATTGCCTCATCACGTTTATTCATATTTTTCACTTTCCTCCTTTGCAATATATTAAAATGACAAATTCAGGGGGAGTGTGTGTTTGTGGGAACAGTTTTTTCAGTACATGGTAAGATTTATTGCTCCTCAGCATTGAAAAATCAGTCCTTGTGCTCATAACCACACAGAAGACAGGGCTTGCTGCTGACCTGTGAACATGATGAAGATGGTGAGCAAAAATGTGTTCAAACTTCTCAGGAAAGGCTTAAATATATTTAATTTTTCAGGAATGTAGTGACCTATAGCACTAGGTGTATAAGACAAATGCAATGTAATTGATGCAATTCAACTTTCCTTTACATCAATAAGGTACATTATAATGTCCATAATGTTGTGGACTAGTCTGAACAGAATTTAGACAGGTTTCATCAGTTTCAGGGGTATGGTCATAACAAGAGGTAAGACCTGGCAGTGTCAAGATTCCTCTGGGAAAAATCAGGCTCAACACATGATATTTAAGTTACAGCAGGACAGAAAAATGAATATGGCAATGTAAAATACACAACTGGTGATTAAGTAGTGTCATATCCTTCTTCATGAGAAATCCATGTATGCAAGCTCAGACAATTCCTCCTCTGTGGTTCTACCAAATAATCCATACCAAGGATTTACTATTGCCTTTGAAATTATTTGGCAATTTTTTGACACAATTAGCTGCTACACTCATCTTAATGAGATTAATTCTCAGAACAAATATTGAACCTGAATTAAAATCACACAGCAGAACAACCCAGACTGCTTTTGGCTATTTAGATCCAGGCGTGCTGTTGAGCTCTGGATTGTGTCTGTTACTGTAAGTAAAAGATCAGATCTAATATATACACCGTGGTCCATTCTATTTTCCTCCAACACTTTTTTGGATTTTCACTCTAGACTTCTCTTGTCCTTTCTTCTTCTACCATGACAAGTATATTGGGATATGCAAGGGTGACTTATATTCAAATTTGCTATGAGCAATGGAATTGTGATAAATTTGTATCCAAAATCAATTAATTTGTTTAAAGATGTGAAAGATTAATCATGGGAGATGAGATGGAGATAAGTCTACTGAGATAAATGACTCCAGACTTTTGACAATGAATTTTCATGAATGATAAAAATACCAGATTCTCAGATCTTCTTTAGAAGAGCTATGTGGAAACCACAGCGCATGTGCTGCAGAAATGGTGAGATCCTCTACTAATTCCTGTATTCCCACAGCATAAAGCAGGGGAGTATCTCAAGGGCATGACTGGATTTTATGATTTCATTGTGCTCAGAAACTTTCTAAATGTTTACAAATTGTTGGCAAAAGACTTAATTTCCAAAAAATCCTTCCACCATTTTAAAATGTTTTAGCATGAGAAAGACAGGGTACTTTGAGATCCCAATTACTTCTTGGATCAGCCAACATGCTCTGCTCGGACAAATACACACAATTGCAGAGGAGAATTCGTGTCAGTGTATGGCATATCTTCCACTGCTGAATAAGTAAGCAGCTTGATAACTGCAAAGGGCTCTTGAGCCACCAATAAATGCTCCTTGTTGCATGGAGGAAAAAGAATCCAGTTTTGAGGCCAGTAATTAATTACTTGGGTCTATTTCATACTCCAACAAGGGCTTCCTTGGGTGTGTTGTTCAAGTCATTTAGAACCTGCCCATACAAAGTTTTTGCTGACTACAGTGGTGCACCTGGGTAGAATTTAGATCCTGAGTGAAAATCTGTTTGGAAATCTGTGGATATCAACATTTTCACTTATAGAATTGCTCTGATTTCTAGGGTCTTGTTTCTGTGCATAAACAGAAGTACCATAATTTTAGCAGATGAATTAAGTAGTTTGGTGTTACTTTAATATCTGGGTCTAGCTGGAATCCACAAATTCTGCTGAAACCTCCTATGGATCTGGTATAGTAAATTTTGCTTGAGCTTGTCTAGGTGACGATCTTGCTAAGATCAATAAAAAAAAGCGTGTTACTGAAAGATCATTCATGCTTCCCATTCCTGTGATGTAATCATAACCAGGGTATTCACTGCAGATGGAGAAGACCTACTTTCAATTCTTTCCCCAGCTTCAGGGAGTGTTTACGCAAATTCTTTACCTTTTAGCAGACTGTACTCTGCTGTGAGTCATCATCTTTCCTCCTGAAACTCTGCTGCTAGGCAGAAAGACGTGCAAGAGGAGTTTTTACAGAAAGAAAATTCCAGCAAAACTGTAATACCAGACTTTTATGGATTGGATTGGATGAATTTACAGCTGAAGGAAACTATTTCTTTCTCTGTCTGTCATGTCTTGTCATCATAGCTGGGAGACATGGGAAGTAAATCAAGGGCACAGTGCTCAGGCTCCATATCCATCACCTTCAACCCTCAGAAAAGGTCACTACTTAATGCCTTTAATTTTATTTTGGTAATTATATGTCCATTTCAAGTAAATTTTCTATTTTTGTTGCAGATTATTTTTAATAATCTGGCTTTGTTTTGTCAGCAAAGATTGCTTGTTCTAAATAATTGTGCCCACAGTAGATGTGCCGATTTCCATGATGTAAATGAGTCACAGGTTCTCCAACAGTGGCCCATAAATGAGGCCACAGAATTGGGTCTTCTGGGCAGTACACATTTCTAGGATTAGAGGCCAAATACTTTCATCTAAGCTGTGAACATCTTTGGGTATGAAACCACAGTATGGCTTGGGCCTGTGCCTCAGCAGCTGCAATGAGATATCTCTATTGCTCAAGCACTGCATTTTGGCAGAGGCTGTATGTATGCAGACAGTAAAGATCTGCCAGGTTCTCATACTTAATCTAGATTATTTCTTGTTTCAATCTTGTCTTTCTTTTCTTGATTGCATCTATTAGGAATCATGGTTTTGAAGCTTTTCATACAAGCTATTTAAGGTCAAACTGGTTTTTAAGATGCTTAGACAAACTTGCTGCCCTGATTAAGACAGCTATGGATTGGCAATTCCCAGAATGGGTTTGCAATGAAGAGAAAGCGAATCGGTCATGGGTATGAGAAAGTGACAAATGTGTGTAAAGAGAAGCCTCATTTTCAGGTACACACCAACAAGATGTGAACTACTAAATTTCTGAAATTTATTTCATATTAAGAAACTGCCTTTTTACTTATCCTTAGTTTTAATATTCAGTACTTACATACTTACTTCCATGCTTCTACAGACTTGTAGAGCGTGTCAGCTTGAATGTCCAGATTCACAGATTGGACTTTCCTGTTCCCTCCCTGCCTCAACCATTATGAGAACCAGTAGGTTTGTATCTTCTATTTGTCTTTCTGTCCACACCAGTATTTAATAGGGAGATTGTTTTACTGAGCCATGTGCACAGGTTTTTTTCTCCACCTGACCTTAGCAGTCCTTCAGAGTAATTGCCAACATGATCAAGACAATATTAGGAAGAAGTATCTGTCTTCTTCCTTTTATTTCTCTACAGCGGAGGAAAAGCCAATATTTTAGCAAGTTCCTGTTCTGCACATTATTCCAAGAGCGCTGTGGATCACAACTGAAGAAATTCTGATGCTTCATGTTTCAGAAGAAAACATTTCCATTATTTTAATAATAAAAAATCCTGTTCTTCCCCCTCATTTTTCTGTCTGACCACTTTTATCACATTAATCAGATTTTATTCAGGTTGTCTCCTCTTGAGTCCTAAAGCTGGAAACACTGATGATCATCTGAATGCAAAGTTTACTGTGTGATTCTTACTGCTCTCATACTGCAGCTGTAATTTTTTAAATTATAGAAAATATCTGTGAAGTATAAATACAGAAGTTAAATTGCAGTGGCTGTAGAAATGAGGTCAATATAATAAACCTGCAACACTAGATAGAATGTGAAGACTATACTAGTGGATAATAACTGATGAAATCAGGTAATTCTCTTCTCAAGGCCATAAATATAAAGATTCTCTAGGTAGCAAAAGTTAAATTTCTCTGTATAATAAATAATAACATTTAACTGCATTTAAGAAGTTAGCTCAGCTGTTAGTAATGCAAATGGGAAGACCTTATTTAGTATATTAGAAAATGGCTATGACTTCAAGTGTTCCACGTTGTCAAAGCACTAAGTAAATATGTGGGTCAGAATGTCTTGAGTTTATGAGTATGGAATACAGTGCTCCACACCTTCCAAGGAACACCTTGTGCTGCTCTCTGTTATTGTCAGCACTACTGGGAGGGTAACAACCCTTTCTCCTACTTAATTTATAGCAATTATGTTTAGAAGACAGAGAAAGACTGGGACCTCAAACCACCGAAAGAACAAAAAGGATGTTCCCAAGGGATTGTTTACAGTGACACACTGGAGGGTCCTGCTTCCTAATTGTCTTTGCTGGACAAATAGCCTGCCTTGTGCTGTTTATTTTCTGTCCTAGAGTTCTTTTTTTTCCCTCTTGCTGTGGGAAGGAAGTGGTGTGTGTGTATGTGGTGGGAAACAAGGGGAGGGGGGAAGAAGAGGGCAGGCTGGGAACCCCTGTCCAGCCCCAACATGGGATCAGAACATGTAAACTTTAGAATCAGAAATTATAGAACTCTTCTGGTTCTGTCAGGTTAGATGAACGGCAGTGTCCAAGATATATGAAGTTTTTTTTCTTTTTTTCATTGTCATCTGATTCAATCCATACAGGATCTTGAAATGATATGCTTAAATATTGCTGTACTCAAGTAAGTGTTTGAAAGAGCAAATAAAACTAAAAAGCCAATATCAAAAACTTTGATTCATGTAAATTGACTCTACCCATACAAAAAATCTCACTTGCTTCAATAGCTAAAGTCTAATTGGAAGACTGAAGATTTGTAATATTTAGGCTTTAACTAGTAATACGAATAACTAGAAACCTAAGACCACAAGTCAAATGTGTTAATTCTTGTGTTGCTATGATTCATAGAGCCTCCAAAGAGTTTTGGAACACTTTACTGCATACCAACATGTAAGTGTTTCTGTCCACAAACTAAGCAGAAAAGCTACTGCAGGAGGAAGGAAAAATTTTTTTTAATGATGAAGAAAGAAAGTCTAGGGAACAGATTTTGATGTTATAATATACAACACCATGCTGTTAAAATCAGCTTTGGAAATTGGTATAAATTATACAGTTTATTTACAGGAGTTAGTATGAGGATATTGATGCAATATTGAGCAGAATTGACTATAACTTACCACTCCTGTTTAATACACTTGATTTTATCGAAGATCAGGTTTACTTTAGAATAAAAAAAGTCAGAACCCCAAATATAGGAAGTGACCCTAATATTCTGAGTAACCTCAGCCATATATCACTCTGCCTTCCCTACCTTAGCTGTAGAAAAGGTAGAGATTTGTATGAAAGTAAGGATTAATAATACCTCTGTACTGGTGATAATGGTACACAGATTGAGTTTTTTGCCACAGGACTTAAAAACAGAACAAAGGCTTGGCTGGACAACAGACATAGCTGCTTTCCATTCTGGTTTGTCATACAGTGCTACCAAAAACATTGTTTAATTAGGTAGTCACATATAATATTGCCCAGGGTGCAAATCTTGCCTTTCTTGCTAAGCACATTGTAGTCAGTTTGCATTATTGGAGTATGTGTGTTTTGAATTGTAAGTGTGCAGTGGCATAAATCTGCATCCTTTGAGCATTTCTGATACTATTCTTTCAAGTTTATGGAATAAAAGAGGCCACATTCCAGAACAGTGTATTCTTCCTCTTCTAAACAATAAAAGAGAGGCCATCTATCAAATTGGCAGGCTCATATCTTTTGTAACCATGTACAAACCACACTCCAACTGGATGAACAGCTGTCAGAGCAGTCTCTTGTCAGCAGGTGGGTTAAAGTTTGCTAATGCATGTGTACACGTGCAGGCATTCATATCCTTTTCTCGTGAAGATCAATAACAAGATTTCCAAATGTGTTTGCAGTCATGATTTACTCTGGATGCATTAGCTTTCTTTTGTTCTTTAGCCCACCTGTCTCTTGTTATCTTTTTGTTTGTCCACCATGTGAGAAACTTTCCAGTGGGTGAAATCTGGAGAGATAAAAAGTATAAGTGAATTTTTTTCTTTTTGGTTCCTTCGTAAATATGAGGTAAAATCTTTGTGCCTAGCCATTTGTCATAGTTTAACCCCAGACAGCAGCTAAGCCCTACATACCCGCTCACTCACTTCCCCACCAGTGGGATCAGGGACAGAATCAGAAGAGTAAAAGAAAGAAAACTCATGTGTTGAGATAAAGACAGTTTAATAGGGAAAGCAAAAGCTGTGCACACAAAGCAAAGCAAAACAAGGAATTAACTCACTTCTTCCCATGGGCAGGAAGCTGTTCAGCCATCTCAGGCAGAGCAGGGCCCCGTCACATATAACAGTGACTTGGGAAGACAAACACCATCACTCCAAATTCCAAATGTCCCCCGCCTCTTTCTTCTTCCCCCTACTTTATGTACTGAGTGTGATGCCACATGGTCCAGAGTGTCCCTTTGGTCAGTTTGGGTCACCTGTGCCAGCTGTGTCTCCTCCCAACCTCCCATGCACTCTCAAAGTCCTTGCCAGTGTGGCAGTATGAAAAGCGGAAGAGGCCCAGGCTCTGTGAAAGGCCTGCTCAGCAATAACAAAAGTATCTCTGTATTATCAACTCTGTTATCAACTCTGTATTCAGCACAAATATAAAACATAGCCCCATACCAGCCACAGGGAAGAAAACTAACTCTTCCTGAGATAAAGCCAGCACACCATTCTAGTGCCACATTTTCCAGGTCATGGATATTAGCTGCTTTTTGGTGTCATCTAGTACCATGCACATCTTGAAAAATTACGTTGCGATCCTTGTCTAGAATAGAGTCCTAGTCTTGGATCAAGATTATTATACACAAGATTATTTTCTTGTGTGATGAATTTTAGATCACAAGGTGTATGTGAAGACAATGAAGATACTAAAACTGGTCCAGATGATTCAGAAGCATCCCCCAGCAAAGGACATTCTGGAGAGAAGCTCATGCTTATGGACTGAGATGAACTTTCTTTAGGGCAGACATCAAGAACTGGTCCATAAACATATTCCCAAATCTATGTGATTCAAAATCAATACAGGTAGGCTTACCATCTTCCTAAGTGTATGGGTGTTTTCAGGATAGTTCTAGTCTTTAAGCCAGACATAATGACAAACAAGTGCTTTAACACCTTCACTGCTGGACAGGGAACCTGACTTGGTAAACCCAGATGTTCAGCAATCTGAACTTCCCTCTTGGAAGAAGGATTCTCAATAATGCCTGTGATTAAGTAAGGTGTCTATGGTGGCTGATCTGAATATGTCCTACACTCATTACATGAAATGCTCCAAGAGCATCACAAGGTGCAGATAACTTATCTAAGGCATTCTTATTGCCCACATATATTTCTCAGTGTCTGTGGGCATCACCTCCAGAATCCCAAAGCTCCATAACAAGATACTGCCAGAATGCTAAGAATCACGCTGCTGAAAAAATAAATTGAAAGCATGAACACATTCATTCCTACAGTTTGGCATAAATATTTGTTTTTCAATTAGACAAGATGTTCTGAGTAGCATAAATCCCGTTTATAGTTCTGTTTGGTTTGGTACTTAATCTGTTACTTTCCTGAGCAGTGAAAGCCCAACACTTAACTTTTTAACTTTCATCTGAGATAAGTGCCATCAATTTCCAGGGTGATTTAGAATGCAAATCATGAAAAGAATTCAATACTGCTAGTGCTAGTCCTTTATGAATCAAGACCCTATAAAACTTCATCAATATCTGTATTAAACAGTTATTGACCAGAATTTTATGGAAGCCTTATTCACAAGGAACAAGTGTTCCCAGTATGAACCTAGATCTTTGGGAAAGGCACAAACACTGGTTTGTAATTTTCTAATGATTATCCTTATATATATATATATAGCACTTATATCTGGAATAAACAGATACACCCAGACATTTTTTGCACAGATGTGAAAAATCTTATTGTCAGATCATGTCAGAACAGGGCAAAATATTGTATTTTCTGAGTTATTAAAATAAAACCATATTAAGTATTATAAGAATAAAAAGGAAATAAAATGTTTTACAAGTTGAACCGTATTAAAGATAATAAGAAAAAGAAAAGCAACTTAAAATACCCTTGAAAAGTAGGAATTGAAAGACTAAGTAATAACACCAGAAGTAACAGCCTAGTTACTTGCCTACAAAGGTTGTTTCATTATGAGAGTGTATCTCTCTTTGATTCAGAAGCCGGGATGTTAAAAATTCTCTGATTGAAGTTAGAGGTGTTTTGCCTTTGATTTCATTGATAGCAAAAACTTACCTTGTGTAAAGCCAAAAGGGATTAAGATCTAGCTGAGCAACATTCTGAGTTAAGTTTATCATCCAAGGGCAGTAACATTGTCAGTAACGAAAAACATGGTGTATACAGATAACCAATTAATCCCAAACTGCAAATTGATGATATAATGTAGAACTATTTAAATGTTAAATAAAATGTTTTGGGATTTAGTTTTTTAGAAAAAGCATTATGTACCCTCCTAACTTCCCTGTTGTTGGGCAGGAGGAAAGCTTTCTAAGTGGCTTTATGCCAATTTAGACAGCTCAGTGTTCAGAGAATCCATGAGAAGCAGGTTAATCCAGCTTTTTAGTTGTTTTATTATGTAATATCAACATAAAACAGCTGGATCAGGATTGAACAGCTATTTAAAAACTACAGAAAATTGTTTATTAAGGATTTTTCTTCATTACTCCAGCTTTATGGTAACTTAGAGTCCCCTTGAAAATAGCAAGGCAATTCAGGTTTAACATGTTGCTTCATGCAAATATGGCCAGCCAGCCAGAATCAAATACAAAACTCTAAAACCTACTTAGTAAAATGGTGTCAATTTAAAAGAAAAAAAAAAAGGCTGTCATTAGCGCTTTAATGAAAATATTTTTTAGCTTTTAAATCCAGATGTTTTATTACTTCTCCAAATAGACTTATCTATGGGTTACTGTGTCTTTTACATAGAAAGGTAATCAGAGACTTTTTCTTATAAAACAACTGTATTTTCTAAAACATTACATGGGAGACAGCTCAATAAAAACACAAGTTTTGGTTAATTTATATTTTGCCAATTTTATAAATTTCATTGATTTACTTTCTAAAAAAATTATTGAAAATATTTTAGACAGAAAAAGTATGTTTGTGTTTTCATAAATAAACCACTGTTTGCTTTGAGAAAAATATTTTTCAGCAAAATTCGTTCCTCAATGTTATTTAAAATTTAAGTTGTATTTGCATGTATTAAACATTAATATCTTAAAAAATAAACACCATTTAAAGATTTTGGTTTCATAAAAGCAAATAGTTTTGTTCAATTTGAAATTTCTTTTCACCTTGTCAGTGTAACAGAAATTTGTTTCCAAATGCAGCTATGATATTTTCCTTCACGTTACGGAACTGCTACTGCGCTAAACCCAAAACAAACAACACTGTCCCCCTCCCCCCCAACTTATCTGTACTTAAAAAGAAAAACTGAATCTAAACTTCGTTTTTGGCCGCAGGATCTATCAGCCCTCTGCATGCTGTATGCTGTTTAATATGTGTCAAATAAAAGGAGTACACAAGTCATCTCGATAGTCTGTTGTATGTGCAATCTAATTTGATGTACATATAGTAGCAGAGTATCCTGTAGCAAGAAGAAAACTTTTGACCTTTCCTGCTTTTGGAGAATGTATAGAGTTGAGGATTCATCCAAATTGTTCTGGGTACAAATGACATGATGTATGGTGCTAGAAATATTCCTTACTGCAGCAATCAGGATGCTTTCATCAGTCAGTGGACACAGACTGACTGACCTTAACTAACCCAGTTGTTTAAGGGCAATATGTGACCCAAAAATGAACTTCTCTGCTATGAGAGGAACTAGTCTGCATGTGAAAAGGCTTGCTTTATCTATGTTCAGTTTCTGTTCAGAGGCTCAGGTCGGCTTTTATTTTATCTGCATCCATTCAATCGTTAATATGAATTATACTCTAGTTCTAGAAGTAGGAAAAAACCTTCATCTATTTGGTTTGTAACAATTTGATTGTGATTGGTATGTAAATCACCTGTTACTACCATGCTTAGATGGTCAACAATTCTTACAGAAAACAGAAGCATTCAAATTGCATCTGTTTGGTGAAAAATAAGTGTTGGTCGGCAGAGGCTATTTCACCCACTCACCCATGATTAAAAACTTGCTGATTAAAGATTTAAATGGATTTAAGATTGGCATGGTGTCACCATTGTGCAAATCCTTTGTTAAATATTAAATAATAGAAAAATGTCTTAGGGTCACACAGTGTGTGATTTATGTGACAAAGTCCTTATGGGCTGTGTTTGTCAAAGGCAGCTCATAATTCTAAATTGCTTTGCTGAATAGCAGAGAATATTTTTGTTGTGGTGGTGGGTGGGAAGAGATTTGTTTTCTCTCTATATTCAGTGTGGTGAGATTTCTCTCTGTCTTTAGACACCTTTCACATGAAGAAGCCAAGCCCTGGGGCTAAGCAAAAGAGATGGGGAGGATGGGTGCCCCTTCCCTGCATTAAGCCACTGCTGATAACAGCTTTTTGATATATGCATGGTCGGGGACTCAATTAGATTGTCAAATAAAAGTAATAAAAATATGTCATTTTTCTAAACATTTTTTTTATGTGTATAACAGTCAGGAGCTGTTTAAAATCTGAAGACTGTAGGCCATGTGGACTTTTTGAAAGACTTGCATTTGTGTATAACTTCACATCATCTCAGAATTATTCTTCTGGGACTTTCTAAACAATTGTGTCTATATAAATCCCTATTGCTTTGTTAAAAAATATATATGTATATAAAAAGTAGGTAGTAATTTCCTTCCTCCACCCCCTCAAAAATATATATATAAGTTACAGCCAGAAATTATTGCTTGCATTCTGTACTCTAGGAAATACAAAGGCAAATTCAAAAAAGACCTTGTCTCCTTTCTTTCTCTAAAACACAATTTATTGCTTTAAATCATAAAAATAAAACAGTCAAATGTTGCATAAGAGACCCTCAGCAGAAATAAAAGAAAAGAAAAGGCAAAACTGAACTTCCCATAAACCCAAATCCCATACAGCACAGCTTTCTACAAGACCATAATTAAATAATCCCTGAAGGACTTGTGGAGGAGGGGATAAGAATACATAAACTTTCCAATACGATGAAAGAAAAGACCCTGTTATTATTATTGGATTTTATTTTTAAGAAGGAAAAAACTAAACCCAATGTACTTAAGGTGGCATACATGGGAAAACTATTCTATGCTGGGCAAGTATCTATATAAGCCAGCCTTGATACACAATAAAACAGAAATTAAAAGATGTCTTAGAAATTGGAAGTCTGCAAGTAGATCGTGGCATTGTTTTAAAAAGTGCACATCTTCAGCACCAGACAAAGGCCTTCAGTTCTGCATCTGGACTGTTACTTCTGTATCCAAGCAGTTATTTAACATTTTTTCCTCTGGTCTGAGATCTGAGATGAGATGGGAGAAACTTCCAGCAGAAGGTCTATTTACAGGAGGTTCTTCACTAGATGGTAGCCTTCTTTGTTGGACAGGAGAAGAGTCATACCTGTCCAAGGCCACCCATTTAGACAGGCAAATAGGTAGAAAGAGTGACCAGGAAAGGTAAGGATTTCTTAGCATCATTTTACTTTATCAAATTAAAAAGCAACCTATTGGTATAACATGTTATTGTGAGATTTGTAAGTTATCTTTTGTCATATTTACTCATGAGGTTTCACTTGTAGTGAAATGATTTTCCTCAGACAGAAAAATACCTCATTGGGAAAAATTAGCAAGCATCTTGCAGACTCTTACAAACTAAAATGCTGATAGAGTTTCCTATCTGCTAAGCCTCAAACTATGGGGATCACTCCTCCTCACACCAGTGACACTGAAGTACCTAATTTTCTGTAAATAATAGAAACCATTAGAACATCCGGGAAAGGTGACGGCATGTTGATGCCTTGTGAAAGCTGACCTAGAACAGAGGCTAGACGGAGTTAAAGAATAAAGTAGATATTTATTAAAAGGCCTCAATGGATACACCTTGAGCAGTACAAGAGCCCAGCCAGGGCTACACCCAAGATGAACCCAAAATGGTCACAAAATGGACAACAGGTCATGACGTCTCACACTTTTATAAGTTCTGGTCTATTAGCAAATTTGAGTTAGTTGTCCAATTGTAGGTTTGGGTTATGAAGTCCCATCCTTCTTGTTTTTCTATCTTCATTCCGCCATTGTTTATGCTCTTGGGCCTGAGATTTGGATCCTTTGTCCTTGGTCCCCAGCTAGAGAAGGAATTGTTTTGTCTACCTACTCTGTGAAGAGAGCTTACCATCCCTTAACATGAAGCTGAGAACCACACAGTAAAGCAGTACAGAATTTGAAAAATATAAAAGCTATGATGATGCTATGAGGCATCATCAGAGGAAACATAACAGGGCTAACAGGGTAATTTCTGGGTTTTGGCAATTTTTAATGCTCAAGTTTAAGAAATTTTTTTNTTTTTAAGGCTTAATTTTAAAAAATTTTTTTTTTTTTTTTTTTTTTTTTTGAGAAGGAGGATGATCCTTTTATTTAAATTGAAACCCCATTAAGGATGTCCCTCTTATTTAGTTGGAACTAGCAGAGAACATGGAGCTGTGTTGTGGTTTTGCTTACAAATATTTCCAGTGAGCATGTCAAGTAAAGAAAGAATTGATTATTAATTATGCACATGTCTAATGAGCAAAAAGTTGCTTTCTAGTGCTATTAGTCACTGTAAAATTGGAAAAGTTATCATATAAAAAATGAAACATGACTCCCCCATTTATGACAAGAGGAGAGATAGGACAACAGAAGATTTAGCTTTGGATTTTGAGCATCACAATATTATTAACATCTTGTATGTCTTCCATCTGGGTTTAAAATTATGTTGATAAAATTGCTTATGATTTCGTTGACTGGCACTACTTAATTTTATAATTTGGTCAGTCAAAGGTGGAAAGTTGTAAAGGGACAAAGACAATGGAAATCCATTATATTTAGATTTAGATTTAGGGCCTCAAAATATAAAGAAGAGTTTCCTTAATGGGAACACACTGAATCGAGTTAGATTCCTCATGAAATGCCCAAACCAACCTTTGTAGGGATGATTGATGGCAATCAGTCATTTTACTTTTCTTCCAAATCTCAAACCATGCGAGGGCTGGAGGACAAGTACAGGAGTGAAGGTCTGGTGAAATCCAGGACAAGTCCTCAAGCCATCAGTGGGAGAGTGGATTCTCTATGTTCTTCCTGTGGTCCTGGTTCCCAGGCCCAATTCACCCAGCCTTGATATCACAAGAAGTGCCTGTGGGCACAAGGAACAGGAACAGTCTGGTGGTTTCTCAAGCAGTTCCAGAAATCCTTTTCTTTGTTTAACCTCTCCTTTTCAACAGTGTGCAAAGCCTCAGTGAAACGTAGAGTGATCGCAAATTGAAGTCAGGAAGAAAAATTAATCAGAGAAGAATGAATATGGTTCGTCTTTCAGGATCCGAGCAATGGAAAAGTAAATGAACTCTTTGAAACTATTCTGACCCTAATAATTGAAATTGCAGTAAATCCAAATCAGACTGCAGATAGTCTTGTTTTCTTCCCGGTCCTTTAAACTATGTTTGAATACGCCACATATGCATGCAGAAGTTACAGTTTTACCCTCAGTTAAACTGGGTTTAATCCCAGCATTTTTAATTTTAAAAACTTGTTTCTGGAGGTATATTGGTGCAGCTGCCAGTGGAAAAAATCACATAGCAAGTTGAGAAGCATGCTGAAAATCAGTATTTGTTCCTTGGTGTAATTGGACTGCTCTGCTTAAGCACAATATTGTTATTTTGCATGGAGTTTGAGCTGGAATGAAAATGAATACAATTCATCTCCAAATTAGATGCAGTACCATATGTGTTGTCAATTTATCAGTACACCAACAAAATTGAAGTGTTGAATGGAAGTGGTTTGGTGACTGTATGCGGCTGTAAGAGTCAGCAAATATTGCAGTTAGCTGATTCAGCCAACTGCTTCTTGACACATCTCTATCTTTACAATTATTGACACATCTCTAGTCATATGGAACTGATATTTAAATGTTACCCTACAGCCAGGCACACATAATGGCTACAGAATTCATGCCACTGGGTAGGCTGGAAAATTTGTATTATGACACAAACAGTGTTTTCCTCCCTGTAAGGTCTGAAAGAAATTGTAGTCAATCCTCCATTCTCACTGGCAGATTAATTTTAATGAATGGTCTAAAGTTGTAATAAAATACCTATTTTGCATTGCTTCATCATGGAGATACCTATTTACTTCCAGATTAGCATCTTCTACCTGGCTCTTAACTATGCTATTTTGGCAGGAGAAGGGAAGAGAAGAGAGAATAAAATGTTTCATTGCTTAACATTATGTTATGCTATAGCAGGCTACGTTACATGAGTTGATGAGAGCAAGAAACAGAGCAGTGCAACATAGTTTAAAACAAATAAATTAAAAAATCCCTAAAGTGAAAGAGGTATGCAGAAGTCCATTACAAACCCAGACCAACTTGGCAACTTCCCTCTGCTGACATCTTTAAATATCCCTTTATTCCCCTCCTCCTCTTCCTGACAAATGCAGAAGGCATCTGGGGCCAGACAGATACCTCAAGATGTTAGATACCTAACTTTTTAGAATCTGATCCACAACTCCCACTATTGTATTTCCTTTTCAAACTCATTTTATAGCAACCATGACTCCCTCAGAACCTGCTTACTTGCTTCATAAAGGCCGCTTCCAGACACCATGTAACTCTAGTGACTCACCACAGTGCCTTTTCAAGGCAGACAAATCATGACACACTGCTCATATATATAACACAGTTCCACATCACTGATTTTAGATTTAATTTTCTTGGCTAGGACTGAGTCATTGGATGGACACCATGGGATGCCAAATGTACAAATTGCCTTTCAGCTCAAGAGTCTGTGAAGAATCCTCACCAAAGCTTCTATGACCACATGAACTTTTGGGGACCTGCCAAGCAATCCAAAGATGTTCATGGCGATATGTGAATCTGTTGAAAATTGTACTGTGGGAAGAATCCTTTTTTTACTAAAAAGGGCAAAACATGCACAACAATATCCTTGGGGAAACTGGAGCTAGAAATTATACTAGGTATGCATATTCACAACCAACAGAAAACTCTCTTTCCTGTGCCCTTCAGGTCTTTACCTGTTGTGAGCTAAGTTAACTGTATTTTGGACTTCAACAAAAGGAAATTTTTCCTCCCTGCTCACAATGTTACTTTGGAGTTAAAGAAGATGCATTCACCTAGTAAAGCACAGTGTATATATAAAAAATAACAGAATGTAGATAACCTAGCTAAAAGTATAGCTGGTTGACAAAAAGGACACCATCCTTGTTAAGGTATTCCTGTATAATCTTTCATCTTCAGCAGACAGGCGTTTTACTGACTTTACAAATTTATGTTGAAATAAACCCCAAGAAAAGGCACTAAGTTAATTAAAAAGTGGCAATTTTATTTGCAAAGTTACAGAACAAAGAGTCACAACATTGAATCACATCAGCAATAACTTCTAAGAGATTCGTCCTTTTATTTTTTACTCCTGAATGTAGTCTATAAATATGATTTGGTTAGACTGGGACTGGTCATCTACTTGTGTAAACCAGAGCAAAACCAATGTTGATGTGCACTGGTTGAAGACAGGGCCCAAAAATGCAGTTCTCAGCTTCTTTGATGATACTGAACTGACATATAACGACTTTTTTCCAGTACCATTATTTTTTTTTTCTGTAAACTATTGCAGGGGAAATATTTACATTAAGGTATTTAGTTTAATATCATGCTTTTAGTCTATGTTAATGGAAACAGTGTGTTCCCTTACCTAAGCATATATGTGACTTCTATGCTAATGAAATAAAGAGACTTAAATGCACTAATTACAGGAGGGACTATTGCACAAGCTCTGCTATACAAGCTCTGCTACACAGATCAGCCGAAAGTTGCTCACACTTATGTGTCACACTGTCCATTTCTTACTGTGCAAGTGCTCTGTGAGGTGAGTGGGGATGAGACGCTGCAGTAAAAAATGATTAAACCTTCACCTCAAAAACCCCAGACCCAGGTCACAGGAAAAATTTAAGGATCAAAATCCAGATGTAGCATAAACAGAGGGAGTTGTTAATATCCATGTTATTCTTTAATTTAAAAATGTGCATTGATGACTCTGTGGACATAAAAATTGATAATTTTGACAGTTACTAACTCTCATATTTTAAAGGAGATTGGCAGGTCCTGCATTGATTTTACTAGTTTTTTTAATCCAGTATGATAGTGGGATCATGTCTTCAAACCTTGTTTTACTATCACATGAGTACAAGATCTGAAACAATACATCATTATATTGAAAACTAAGAAAATCTCCAATTCACAGGTAAAACTTATAAGAACAAGAAAAAGACAAAATACTGCCTTTGTTTTACCGCGGTATTTTTCTGAAACCAGTCCATCTCAGCCAGAACCTGTGTCTTCATATCTAGTAGGCCTGATGTTTCTTGGTTTTTTGTTGTTGTTGTTTTTTTGTTTGTTTGTTTGTTTGTTTTTTCCCTCTAGTCCCATTGGGAACTGATTTAATCATCACCAGCAAAACAAAATGAATAGAGATTCTTCTTCCTCACCTCTTTTATGAGTTGAAGAGTCCTGGTCTCGATTTCCAGATACAGAAGTCTTTGATTTCCCTTGTCATTCTTCTCTGTACACCCTTCCTCGTTCTTCTCAATGCTAAACATCCCAAGATCTATTAAAAAATACATGCATATTTTTATATAATAAAATTAAGTTTACAGAATCTTTTCCAAGTCTGAGCTAGGAAATTTTTGCTCAAATAATGCTGCATTAAGATAAACATTATCATATTCATCAACTGTTGGATTTCTTTCTCATTTGTCTAATTGAACATATCTAATTAGGTTTAAGAATACTGATCATGCACAGATCATGCTATAATTTGTAATGTAGCTGGACAACTGTTAGAAATAAGGCTTGGACTAAAAATTAGTAAGAAACACAAACCTTCAGGATTATGCAAATGAGATAAATTTTGAAAATCATGTCCAAGTGGAGTACAGGAGATAATCCAAAGAGTAAAGCAGATACCCAAGCAGAATAAGAAATTTGAAAAGTGAGAAGTGATAATGCCAAAAGGTGATGTGTGATGAACAAAATTCTGTGGTGTCATACATCAGTGTAAAAGCATGACTGATTTTGGTCAGCCTGTCTGGGGGGAGGGTGGGGTGCTGTATCTCTGATGTATGGAGGTAAAAGCCCCATTTTGTGTGCACTGATACAAACTTTACTTAGTTCGCTCAGTTTTGGGCACATCATTACCAGGGGCATCCTGAATCATGGGGGGAATTCTGCTAGACAAATTTAACAGTAAAGGAAACCAAAGGCTGCCTAAGACACGACTAAATGGAGGTGGAAGAGAGGTTAGCATGACAACCACCTACTAATTGCTGAAGGTAATATTTATGCCCAGAAGACAAAGACTAATTCAAGACAGTTCAGACTTCTTGGCAATAGGATCCATTCAGTTGCACCATAATATAAGGCAAATCACCTGTGATAGTTACAAAGCAGGCTGGCCCAAACATCAGCAAATGTATTCTCAGGAGCAATACTGCAGTGGCATGAAAATGAGTATTCCAGCTTTTCCTTCTGTATTATTATCCACAGTCTTGTCTCCTTCACATAAAAAATAAATAGGCTCCATACCTCAGAACAAATGGATCCCAGATTTTTCACAAGGATTGAGGTAGTTTGCTGAAAAGCTCTCATTTCCCTTCTACAGAAAAAAGAATTGGAGGGTGCCCATGACGAACGGAGGTCCTCTTTATTTTCTGCCTGTTGTCATCTGAAGTAAATCATCTCCGTAGGGAAGCAAACTGGGAGTCTAATATTCTGTCTAGAATCAGTTTTCTACCTGGGCCTGATAAACTTGCTCAGTCCTCCAGCTTCCCCTCAGTGTCAGCTCTCAGGAGCCAACCAGAAAATTGCCTCCTTGACAGAAGGCAGCAATGTGCTACCAAAATCTTCTCCACAGTGCCACTGACATGACTTTCATTTTAAACTGGTTCCTGGAGATTGAACCTCAATGTAGCTGAAGGTGGAAAAAGAGTTAACATTTAAATGGCTATAAACATTCTAGTTATGTACAAACACCATCTAATGTAGCTTTTCCCTTCCCTCTTGCCTACCAAGTTGTACCTTTTTTGTCTGCNTTTAAATGGCTATAAACATTCTAGTTATGTACAAACACCATCTAATGTAGCTTTTTCCCTTCCCTCTTGCCTACCAAGTTGTACCTTTTTTGACTGCTGAGATATATTATAGTTTTTTTTTTAGCAGAGGGAGAATTTGTTATGTCAGTAGCCAATCTAATCACCTCCTGCCTTGAATCTTCTTATAATCACCTTTTAGAATCCTATTCAGAACAAAACCCCACAGTGAGTCCTCAGTTCCTTTCCCCATATATCCACTCATCATCATGTTTCCCTTTTGTAGCAGAGACACAGAGAAAAATGACAGCCATGGAGGCAGAGGGGTATCAACTGCTGTGGATAAATCAATCCATCACAAAAAAAAAAAAAAAACCCAAACAATTCTGCCATGAAACTTAATCACTAAAGGTCATGTCGGGGAGTGAGGAACAGATTAAATTAGCATAGTATTAGATATGGAAAATGATTTCTGTCAAAATCATCTTTACCACAATTATAATATGTTAATTACGTATTTCATTAAGGAAGTTGATTATGGTTCACAGATGAAATCATGCAGACGAAGACACCTGGAAGGAAGCACTAGAGCCTGAAGCCTCTTCTCTCCCTCTCTCTCTCCCACACACACGCACACGCACGCACACACACACGCAATTAGGTACACACACTCTTAGGAAGAAAAGCTTTTACTTCAAAGATTATTAAAGTGCAGCTGTGTCTGGTTAGGACAGAAACTCACAGAAATAAAGGAAAGCATGGTAGGGTACATTCATTTTTCTTCTATCAGTACTTAGAATGAACTGCTCGTTTTAAGACTATAACATCTTCTGCCTCTGGTGACATATTGGAGGCATCTAGTACTGTGGGTAAAGGATTTCAGCACTGACTAATGAGATAGTAGCTGGGTGTTTTTTATAGGGAAGAGACCATTTGGCAAATTTTAGCGGAGCTATTTGAAGGAGATATCATCAACCATATGAATGTCATACAATATCTTGCCCTTAGAAGTGGTTGCAATTAATTTACAGTGAGTTTAGGAATTTGGGTACTGTGAAAAAGTTACATCAATCAGCAATTACTTATACAGTTTCTTAGTTTCCTTTTCCAAATAACTGTTTGAATTGTTTGCTCTGTTTAGTGAATAGAGCAAGATCTTTCGTGATTTGAAAACACAGCCTCCTTGTTTTGGCTAGAAACAATGCAGTCGAGTCTCATATCCCATAAACACTGAGAGATGTAGACAGGAATTTTCACATGCTTATGAGTCTGCATGTGTTTGTGTGTGTGGTCTGTGTGCAAGTATATGATAGCAAGGAGTTGTAGCCTACATAAGAAAGGGCTAATTTTATTCAAGTCTGACTGAAGGAGCAGCAGAAGTGGAATAAATGGGGTACTCAGTAGACAGAAGGGAGGAGATAATATGTATCCCTCCAAAAAAACGGTCCTACAGATGCCCCTGGGAATGAAAATGTCTGAGCTGCAGTCAAATATAATTACCTCATTCTCATATTTCCTAGTGAGTGAGAATGCATCAATGCTTGTGTGCCCTTGTGCTGATAGATTTTGCCACACAGAATAATCATTGTTGGAATTAAGCATAATTGTCAAGAAAGACTTGGTCATCGTGAGAGAGACTGTCTCATACAACTGTCCTTTTGCTTTCCAACAGTAATTACTTTAGTAATTAATCTCTGTCATTTAACTGTATTACATTTTGAAAAGAGAAAATGGAAGAAAGACTGGTTTCTGACTAATTTACATCACAGTTTAAAATCCTAGAATAGGGTGAATCAAATGTCAAATTTAGCCCTTTCACAGATAGTTAAAGTGGGCCCTTTCTAATACCTAGCACAAGCACGAATGAAGTTAGGCTCCTAAAGTCAGCTTCATAATATCTATATTGTCTGAAAGTTTCCACTTCAGGGCTCTTAGCTGTAGGTAATGGAAGACAACACACAGATCAGGAACCCTGTCCAGAAAAAGTGTATCACTGTCTACTCAAATATAATTTCTGCTGCTAGTCCTCATGGTAGGTGCTACTTACCAGCCTTGCAGCACTTGTGAATGCCAACATCATGCAGCAGTATCCATGATTTCAGCAGCAGCAGTTGACTGTGAATGTTGCCTGTGTTCTTCGAGAATCATATGGGTGAGTCAGAAGTGCAGAGCATCCTCAGTTCCAGCAGCACAAATGCCCCAAATGCTTATGAAGTTCAGGTTCAAAGTGGGTCTGTATTGATATCATTGGCATTCTTGCTTTCTAAATTATTTTAAAGCATTCACTCCTCTTCAACCTTTTAAAATGTTTTCTTTGGCAAAGAAACATTATATGGATGGCATATACTCATGGAGAGAAGGAGCAGCTCAAGGGTTTCACTGTTACAAACAATGATGCAAAGTCCCCAGATGCATCCCAGAAAGTACCTCAGAAAGATGAAAATCCTGTTTATTTTGGAGACATTATTTTCTATGATCGATCACTTTCACTGCCAGTGCTCTTCATAGGAGTCTGACTAAAATGAGGTTTCCGGGATTTGACCTGCTTTCAGCTCTGAATCATATGTAAGCCAGGTAAGGCATTGCCATGGACATGTAAGAATCAAATATTAGGTATCACACTCAAAGCCAAACATTCTGGTGAAAGAACTGCAGGGTTTACAGTAAAAACCTGAAATCTGCTATAGTCCAAGGTTCTGAGGGTATGACCTTATAAAAATTTTCAGATACTGATCCAAAGCCTTTCCTTTCACCAGTATTTCGGTTTTAGTTGCAATAAATTTTATAGTCCAAGTTTTCCTGAAACATTGCTCAAAAGATAGAAAAATCCACCAAAATATTAAATCAGTGCTTGGGATTTCCTTTTTTCCCCCTCCTTTTCTTTGTTCACACTTTTAATCCCAGTGTCCTTCTCTTATAAAAATTAAAAGAATGAATAGTGACAGCTTGAAATGGTATGCAAATATTTACAAGCAAAACTACAAATTGATTTTATAGAATATTTCTGTTCAAATAAAATCAAAATTCAAACTTCAGCACTGGTTCTACTGAGCTGGGGTAAAATATCACCTGATGGGGTAAATCCATACAGCACCCTGAACTTCTCATCCAGAGATTATGCTACACAGACTCTTGTGGTATATGTGTGCCTAGCAAAACACAGCTCAGGAGCAAACCATAACTCTGCTGTTTTGCCGACAACCAAGTACTCCCTTAACAAGATACAGGGAATTTTTATTTCAGTTGCTATGTAAAGAAACACAATATGTATGAAAAAAAATTAACAAAGATGTGGGTAGGGTAGTAAAGAAGGAAGGATTCAGTTGTGACTGTGTAACAAGAGAGTCTTAATGTGGTACATGAGGAGGAGTTGGAGGATGTAAAGAGCTATGGGAGAAAAAAATGAAACAAAGGTGATTATGGTAAACAGTTATTTTCCTGTCTCTGTCCCCCAACTGTATCTAAGGCCTTTGTGAACACTCTCTTTATAATATGCCCTTAAACGTCACTGGGCTTTCAAGATCAGCCTTATAGGCAGTGTGTTCTACTGATTTGCATTGCTAATTATATTGTACTAAATTTAGTTTATAGTGATAAAAAATATCAACATGATGCTTTACAGCATCTATGCAATCTGAGCTTTTTTCTTTCAGGACTATTTCTGGGTTATGCAGATAAAATGGCCCCTTGAAACAACCGGGATTTTTTTTTTCCCTTTTCCATTTTGTACCCATTGTGTGATCTCACTGCTCCAGATGTAATTTCACTGAGGTTCCTCAGCCATTCTCCATCGCTTTCTAGAGAGGAGAAAGGGGGGTTAGGAAGAGTGAGTGACGCGAGGGGGGCTATTTTTACAGACCCGGTGCACGGTGATTAGAACAGGCTTATGGTCTGCATATGTACATGGAAAAATCTCCCAGCAATTGACCTGCTAAGTGAATATATATTAGAGAGCAGTAAATAGAAGGCTACGAGGTTTTAGTTAACAAGAACTGACTGATACTTAAAAGCCAGGTTCTGCCCCCCTCCCTACTCCTCCTCAGTGCTAGCTTGTTATCCTTTCACACTGGACAATACAACAGCACGTCTGTCTCTCCCCCTCTTCTCCCCAAATCAAAGATCAAAGGCTGCATTTGTAAAGCAAATAGTTGGAGAGCTACAGCCGGGTTTGATGAAAACCCACTCCAGGCCTCTTGGGAGATATTACCTTCCTCATTATTCCACTGATTGGCCTTATTTCATCCAAGGATTACTGCACATTCTCCTGACGGCTGATGAGCAGCTTCATGAATATACAAAATAATCCGGCGGCACTGGGCCAGCACTGATTATTATTGTGAAACTCGGAGGAGCAGCTTCAAATGAGCTGCTGGAGACTGTGGAACTCTTCCTCCCCGTTTTCCATCTGATTTTACCACAAGGATCCTTATTAGGCTATTTTTCACATGTCTGTGAAGAGAAGGAGAAAGAGAGAGAGATATTGCATCTAGTTAAAAATGATCAGGGAATTCTGGGTACCAGATGTTTTTTGCTTAATATTGCAAAATGGCTTTTATTAGATTACACTAAGCACTTACTAACTACAGTTAAACTGCTTTGCAGAGAAACCTGATGGGAATGCTGCCCTAAATAGCTTCCTTTTTAATTTATTTATTTTTTGGGGAGCAGCTTTATATCAGGTGGGCAGGCAGGCAGTGGGCCCATCGTTGCGGGTACGAGGAGGCTGGCTGATGAGGGGCTTTGCCTGAGAAGGCTGAGCTCCACTGCAGTGATCAGGTCCTATGCATCATCCCAGGAGAAACATGGCTTCAACATACCCTCTGGTCTCATGGCCAGAAACATGGGCCCAGCGCTTCTGAAAGCACCTGAGAAGAGACCCAAGCTCTGAGCTTCCCAGTTCAGCCCAGCAGAAAGAGTGTTGATGCAGAGCACCTCTGGTGAACTCCAAACCAGAGCCTAAAACAATCTTTGAAGAGAAATTCTGACTCTAGATAGAAGCCATTTTGTGGCAGAGACTTTCACATTACCCTTCTCTTCCATCATTTTTTTTTTAAAGGATGCACATTTTAAAGTGTCTGGAAATGGTGGCCCACACGCACTCCTGTTGTTCAGGATGCAGCTAGGTAGCTTTGCATCTGAAAGCCCTTCGCCTCCCCAACATTTCATCTCAAGTCAAACAAGAAGGCCTCTTGTTGGCCTTCCCCTGTTGGAGTCGCCAGCCCCAAACAGTGCCTGATTTACAATGTTGCCAATTTCCCATCTGCTAAACAGGGACCATGTAACTGTCAAATTTAGTTGGGTGAACTTGGTTTTAGTGATTGTGAGCGACTGAACTGCCCCGTGCTTTCAATGTCTTATCCTACACTTTGTAATCCGTCACATGAAACAAGGAACTGACACAAGTGACTCCCTGCTGCCTCGAGCCCTGCTAACCACCACTAAACCATGTTTTAACCAGGTATGATATACTTAGCAGAGAAGTCAGAAAATCTACTCTGCTTCCTCTGACAGTGACATGCTCTCTCCTTCTTTCCAGAGGAGACAGGCTGGTGGCTCACCAGTGAGACCAGCAGTTAACCCTTTCTGGAGATGCCATGAACTCTGCCACGCAGCTGTTGAGCTCTTGCAAAATCCCATTGTGAATGAAAGGTTACTTCTCACTATGTGTTCAGGTTTAAATATATATATTTTTTATATTTTATTTGAAATTGTCAAAAAATAATGTATTGGCCACCTTTATAAATACACTTAATAATAGATCAGATGGTTTGTCTAGCTGGAAGCTCATTGCCTGGAATGAGTTAGGGGATAGAGACTGACAAGGCAGCTTTTTCTTTTTTTTAAGCAATGTCTTGATGAACAAACCAGTGCTGTATTTCAAACAACGCTTTTACACTGAGCTACCCCAGCACGGTAATTTAATGAATCTACATTTCATGACTGAAGTGATAAGGATGAAACATTTTAAAATAACCAAAAGGTAGATACACCAAAAAAGTCTGATGAAACATTAAATGAATGTAGTGTAACACATTATCTTTGCTTCTGCACATCCAAAAAGTGCAATGAACTAAAACATTGCATTAAGCCAAGAATAAAGCTAAAAATTAAATTGGCTTAGGAAGATCTAGTGTAGTGGTTTATGCACTAAGAACGCTGTAAATTTGGTCATTTAATAACATTCTCTTTACCTCTGAAATGCACATTAAAAGCAAACGAAGACTCATGGTAAAAAGTAAAAGAAAAGGACAGAGCTGAACTTTGTCATTTTTTATGCTTGTCTTTTTAAACACACAGTATTAATTGTTGCTTTATTTATTGTATAGTTATTCTCACTGTCTGTTTTTCAGGTGGTGTGAATACCCTGAGACATGAAATATAACAAGGTCTGTTACAGATTAAAACAGGACCCAATAAAGAAGACGTATTCAAAAATATAATACTGCCCCTTCAAATCAATAAATAAAGACAAGCATTTCATACACTAATGCATATATCTATGACCATTATAAATTAGTTGCTTGCCAGAAAATACACTTCTTAGCACAAGTGCCATTATTTAAAGTTGTCTGTTTAATGCACACTTAGTATATTTTCTCATCCAAAGCTGCACTGCATAATTAGACAACATCCATTCTTAAAAACTAAAGTAGATGCCAAAAATGTAATACATAAAGCATGACGTATTACAAATTTACATCTTCAAAAGTTATGTGTGGTTTCAGACAGAAAAAAATTGCAAAAAGATCACTATATTATAATGGCCCGGGTTTCATCTTAGCTTGCTCCATCTGTCGACTGGCAGTAATGTAAGTTATAATGCACTCATTCTTATTCAACTTCAGTGAATGGGTATTTTCCAGGGTAGTTCTATTAAGTGGACAACTAGATAGGTGTCTTAATAGTTTGCTGAATTATGGTTGTTTAAGTCTCGGTTAGATCAATGGGTTGATTGCTGGTTCTTTTCCCAGAAGACATTTATTGTCTTCTAAGGTGAACTCGGATTTCTGTCTGTATTCCCAGCATGGATGGGTTTCTGGCAACCTATTGGTCATATACAGCATACTTTTATCTTTTCCACTTAGGACCCCTTGGGAGCACTCTCTTACCCCCATCTCGCCAAGATGGGTGAGGGTGTCTGTCTCCTTCTGCCCTTCTCTGGGCAGTATGGAGCAGCCAGGTTGGTGGCAGCTGCCTTGTTGAGACCTGTGACAGCTGCCTGGGTGAGAACTGTTCCCTCATTGTCCTTCTGTGAAACAGGACACAACTGGTTAGTCAGAGCAGGAAAGTGTGGGCCTGCTGAGGGATACAGGGGACCTAGTGCAAAGGACACGAGAAAGGTGCAACAGTTTGATGCTTTCTTTGCCTGAGATCATTGGCAAGGTCCACTCTCAGGCCTCCCAAATACCTGTGGCTGGCAACAGAGTCTGGTAGAGTGAGGTACAACCTGTGGCCAAAGTGGATCAGACTATGAACCAGTTTTGTGCACTGGGAAAGTAGAAAACAATGAGTGTAGCTCAGCATGTGATGTTCCTGAGGGAGCAGCCAGTCTTACTGTGGGAGAGCTCCCTGTCCTTTTAAAGAGTGGAGATCATTGAAATGGAGAAAGTTCTGGGAAACTACCAGTCAGTCAGACTAATGAAAACCCTTAGAAAGATCATGGATCAAAGCTTGCAAACTGTCTCCCACAGCATACTCCAGGAAAAGCTGGCAGCCATGGCTTGGGCAGGAGCACTCTTTGCTGGGTTAAGAACTGGCTGGATGGCCGGGCCCAGAGAGTGGTGGTGAACAGTGCTGCATCCAGCTGGTGGCCAGTGACCGGTGGTGTTCCTCAGGGGCCTGTGCTGGGGCCAGTTCTGTTTAATATTTTTATTGACAACATGGATGAGGGTATTGAGTCTGTCATTAGTAAATTTGCAGATAACACCAAGCTGGGAGTGTGTGTCGACCTGTTGGAAGATAGGATGGCTCTGCAGAGAGACCTGGAATGGTTGGATGGATGGGCAGAACCCAATAAGATGAAGTTTAATAAGTCCAAGTGCTGAGTCCTGCATTTTGGCCACAACAACCCCCTGCAACACTACAGGCTGGGGACAGTGTGGCTGGACAGTGCCCAGGCAGAAAGGGACCTGGGGGTACTGGTTGACAGCCGACTGAACATGAGCCAGCAGTGTGCCCTGGTGGCCAAGAAGGCCAATGGCATCCTGGCCTGTATCAGGAATAGTGTGGCCACCAGGACGGTGGAGGTCATTCTTCCCCTGTACTTGGCACTGGTGAGGCCACACCTTGAGTGCTGTGTCCAGTTCTGGGCCCCTCAGCTTAGGAAGGACATTGAGACGCTGGAGCACGTCCAGAGGAGGGCAACAAGGCTGGGGAGGGGCTTGGAGCACAAGCCCTGTGAGGAACGACTGAGGGAGCTGGGGTTGTTTAGCCTGGAGAAAAGGAGACTCAGAGGTGACCTTATCACTCTCTACAACTTCCTGAAAAGTGGTTGTAGTCAGGTGGGGTTGGTCTCTTTCTCCAGGCAGCAACTGACAGAACGAGAAGACAGAGTCTTAAGCTGTGCCAAGGGAAATTCAGGTTGGATATTAGGAAAAAGTTTTTTACAGAAAGAGTGATTAAGTACTGGAATTGTCTGCCCGCGGAGGTGGTGGAGTCACCACCCCTGGATGTGTTTAAAAAAAGATTGGATGTAGCACTTGGTGCCATGGTTTAGTTGAGGTGTTAAGGCTGGGTTGGACTTGATGGTCTTAAAGGTCTCTTCCAACCTAGTGATTCTGTGATTCTGTGAAACACCCATTGCACGAAGAACAGAGCAGTGAAAAAACACACTGGGATTTACCAAAGGCAAATTATGCCTGAAAACTGGCACAACAACATTAAGATGACTGACTTGGTAAAGGGAATGCAGTGGATGTCATCTACCTTAAATTAGGCATGGTCCTTTGCTCTGTCTCCATAATGTCACTGTAGATAATTGGAAAGATATAGACTGGAAGGAAGATTGCATGGTGAATAAAATCTGTGTGGACTGTCTAGGCTTAAAAAACAATGATTGGTGTTTTGAAGACCAGGTGGTGGATGATTACTGGCAGCATTCTTCAGGGACTGATACTGAGGCCTGTGTTGTTTATTGTCTTCATTAACAATCTGAGTGATGGAATGAGGTGGAATGAACCATTGTCAAGATTCTGGATGACACCAAAGTGGCGATGAGGCGGGGAATTGTGGTGGTGGAAGCTGCCAGTGGAGGCTGGGAGCAGGGCTGCCAGTTAGAGGGACCTCAACAGGCTGCAGAAAGGGACTGACAGAAACCTCAAGAAGTTCAAAAAAGAAAATGAAAAGCCCTGCATCAAGGGTGTAAAGCTGCAGTGGTACGGGAGAATGAGTGACTGGCCAGGGCACCACCAAAAAGGCATCTGGGAATCCTAGTGGACAAGTTCAGTGGAATAAGAGAGGTGGAGGCAAGCTGCATTAGGATGAGTGTAGCCAGCTGGTCAAATGAAGTTATTATTTCCTGCTGTTCAGCCCTTGGGAGATCCCATCCAAGTAGTGTCCAATTCTGGGACTCTGTTGCACAAAAAAGACGGAGACAATTTGGAGCAAGTCTGGCAGAGAACCACTAGGCTGGTCAGGTCCCATGAGGAGAGGCTGAGAGAATGGTGCCTGATTGAGGGATGAATCTATTTGATAACTCTACTAACCACCTGTCAAAGGTTATAGAGGAAAGGGAGCTACACTGCTCCCAGTGCAAGAAGTGGAGGCAATGGAATCAAGCAGCAGAAATTAAAATTCCAATGAGACACACAGTAAAAATTCCTCATGGTGAGAGTGATCAAGCACTGTATCAGTTTGCCCATGTCCATCATTGAAGGCATTCAGAACTTAACTAGACAACACCCTGGGCAACCTAGACCTAGTTCTGAAGTTGGTCTTGCTTTGGGCAAGAAGGTGGACTAGATAACCTCCACAGATACTTATTTGTACTGGGATTCTGATTGCTTATTATGGTTACTTCAGGCACTACTATTCAAGAGGAATAAATTCCCTGACTTCTGTCCTGTTTCTTTTTTTCCTATTTCCTCTATGGTCTGTGCCATTTTGGCTCTGCTTCTTGCCTCACCTGGCAGCCAGCTTGTGCCTCTCAGCAGGTTTTGCACAATGCCACAGGAGAGCAAAGGCTAGTGGGCCATATAAGCTGGCCAACACGCCAGGAGTCTTTGTGCTTCTGCCTGTTAATCACAAGGTGCTATTGAGGTGTGTGAGCTGGCCAGCGTGCCAAGACCCTGTGCATTAGGCATACAAAGAAAAATGATCTAGCAGCAGGCAGCAACAGATTGCAGAGATGTGTCCTGGTGCTGAAAGGGGCAAGGCCTGAACCACCCATGGCAATTAGTGCAGTCAAATCAGATGCAGCAGCAACCAGTTAGACCAGAGCTCATTGTCTCACCTTCCTTCTGGCCTGGTCACCCCCTCCATACCCCATCACGCAGGCACCTTCATTTTTATTGGGAGGTGAATGAGAATCACATAGTGTTATATTGAATTATTTTATGTTATATTATAATAATTGCATTTATTGTATAGATTATATATACTATATTATATTAGTTATATTAGATTATATTACATCATATTATGTGTTGTTTTTGAGTCACTTTCCCAGTCTGGAACTCTCCATGCTGCCACCATATTTTGCTCTCTGCAGCCCATGAGATAGCTGAAGAGGCAAACAAGGCTCACACTTTCCTCTTTCTTCCCTCTGATGCACTGCAACAGATTTCAGTAAGAGTCTGAAATTGGAAGTGGGTATCCTAGCTTCAGGAGAACTGGGAATGGGGTCAGACTATCTCTTGGTGATCTACTCTTTTCTCTCACAGAGACCCTTGCATTGGAGGAAAGCAGCGTGGAAAGGTAGAACTGGGTCCATAGCATCTCATACTTAAGGACAGATACCTGCTCATATCTGAGGCAGGGGGATCTCTGTCATGGTATGTTCACCCCAGTAAATCAGCATGGCGCTGATTTGTAAATGGTTGGCCTCATTTACCACATTCCTCTCTGCAAACTGAGCCTGTGCTAAGCTGCTGGAGCCCAGCCTCACTTTCCTCCAGCCGCTCACTTCCAAAAAATTATTGACATTGCCTCCAGCCTTTGGATGTTAGTGGTATTTTTGTTTTATGTCTTTCCTAACAAGTTGACACAACTTAACAATGTTGGTCTTGTCACCAGATTATTCTTCTAAATGAGACAGTTATTCACAGTGAGTCATTGAATATTTTACAACATGGTTACAGTAGCTGCTCCGACAGGTACCTGTGTATAGATGAGAGTGTATGTACTGTCACAGCACTGTCACATAGGAGATGTTTGCTCTACCTTTATTTATACAAACCACTCAACCCCTCCTCTCCCTTGCTCACAGGCTGCCCTTTAATTCTCACGGCACCATCCTTCCACCTTGTTACTCGGGTGGATGCACAGAGATGGCCCTACTGCTGCTGTACCTCTTGGGTTTCATCGGGTCTTTGGGGAAAATATCTATTATTAATATCATGCAACTGGAGATGTGACCTGTAGACAGTTTATTTCCTGGCAGACCAGTGAGCTTTGGAAGAGGGATTCTTTCCTTGAAGTGAGGATGGCTGTGGAAAAAAAGTTCTTTCAATTTTTCCCTTTACACAGACCTGCTTGATTTATTTTTCTGCTTCTTCGAAAGGACTTTATGGCCAAGGATAACCAGAATATCTGCCCATTTGCTTATAAAACCACTCTGTGGGTATCTAAAAATAAAGACCTCTAGTACCTTCCCCCCGACCTGTAACTGTCCCCAGGGAATGAGCGTGTGTGTATCTGTGTACCTGTGTGTGTGTGTAACTCTACAGTAACTCTCTGGTTTGCCCAAGGTTTAAGGAATAAGAGCTTAGGTGAAACTCACCCCAGATTTTTGATACTTTTTAGTGATCAGAAAGCCTTGTTTATCATCTGCACTACATGGCAGGACATCAGAACTGGACCACTTGGCTTCTTTGCAAGGTGTTTTCTCTCCTTTTTAGTGCCTGTGATAAAACCTGCTTCTCAGAAATTGTGGTGCTTTAATTATTTCACATTTTAAACATACTTTGTGGTTCACAGGCTTGTGTGCTACTTGAACATACACTATGCTTTTAAGAGTTTGTGATTTCTTTGCAGTGTTTGGGTTATTTTTCCTCCTTTTTTTTTTTTTTTTTTTTTTTTTTTTTGTTTTTGGTTTTTTTTTTTCCCTTTTTTTTTTTTTTTTTTTTTTTTTTTGCCTTGAAAAATAATTGTCCCAGAACTAGTTAAATAGCAGGAGAGTCTGAGCAACAGCTAAAGGGCCTCTGTTCTTTGTTATCTTGTACCTTGCACCTTGTCAGCAATACCTGTAAAGAGCTGGTGTAAAATGGCAGCATGCAGCTCTGCTGGTACTTTACACTCATTTTGCACAGAGTGAACAGACTACACAAGGTGCAACGCCCAAAGGCCCGTGTTTCTGCCCATTTGGGATATGCTCTTTGCATCAAATCTTGAGATTTCTTCCTTTTATTAAAGTAAACCCAAAGGGGTCCCCTAGAGGCATAGCCAATATTCACTCCTTGTGGGCACACAAATCCAGGATTAGCCTGTGGCTGTTCCCAGGGAAAGTGTTTGCTAGTGAAGTCTGAGCTAGTGTTAGGCAGGTACTGTAATGTAGAAGACCTGCTCTTTATTCATCTGAATTACATAAATGGAATGCCTCTGGAATGCCTATTTGTGTACCCCCAGAGTTTAAAACTCCATTGTGCTTGCGTTCTTAGGTACACTGTTTATCTGAAACTGTTTTTTCTTTCACATTACTGTGAATCCTCCCACAAGTCAGGAGGATCTGACACTGAAATTATTATCTGCTGATTTCTCCCAGATAACACACAGAAGCACTGTGGATGAGAGACTTTCCAAATTGCCAATTCCGTAAAACTGTAACATTTTGGGTTTTTTTAAATGCCAGGGTTTCACTTTCACTAGGCAAAGCAGAGGAGAATTCTGGTAGAGGAATAATTATTAAAGCTATATCTGAAATTATTCCAAGTCTGTGTATCTGCTCCTTTGCAGGAAGACAGTGCTGAATCCCTAGCAGCTTCTACAGCTTCCTTCTTTGCAGAGGTCCTCTAATGGTAGATTGAAGCAAATCAAATGCCCACCACCAAAACTCACCTGAATTCCAATGCCTACACCTGGTTTTGAATCCAAGTCCAGATTTAAAGAAGATAATGGAGGTGTGTCCATGTACAAAAATATCCTTAGATGGCTAAAAATAATCAAAAAGCACTTGAATAAGTTCTCATTAATAAGCTAAAATTTATCATCTGGCTTTTCTGACACTCTAATGATGAAAGATGCAAGGTGTAGATATTACAGATACACAAATGTCTGACATAAGTAATAGAAATTATTAGTATTATTATTAATGTGCCTTACACCTAGAGGCTCCAACTGAGATAAGAGTCCCACTCCTTGCACATGCAGTCAGACACTGCAGTTTGCCACATAAGTAAAGAATAAAGGCAAATAGACAGGACCAGGAAAAAAAAAGGCAAGTCACACAACAGGATCAATCTCGGGCTTTTTTAGAGGACCTCTTTCAGAGATATCTGAATTATCCTTGATTTTCTAAGGAAGATTGAGAGCCTATCTCTTTCATCTTATTGAAAATCTCAATAGCCTGATGGACTTCTCTGAGGCCATACGGGAAGCCCATGGACAGGGCAAAACATGTCCAGGCACAGCAGTGCAGTGAAAATCTCTAGAATGCTTTTGCACAGAAATAGCATTTCTTCATAGAAAGAAATGTGTTTGGGCTCATGTCTAGCTTAGATTAAAGAGCAGTGGATAAACATCTATCTTTGTTACCACCACAACCATGAATTTTAAGGGTTAGTCATCCCCGAGACCTGGAATGGCTCATTCACGTGAAACAGAAATATTTCATTCAGCCTCACTCTCCTGGAAGGCTGACACTCCTGGGCAATGAAGCTCCTTTTTTACCTTTCTTTTCTTTCTCGGTGAGTGATCTTGACTGCATTTTCACCAAAACAGAGATGCAATATCTCACAAAGTGGTGCACTGCATGTTTCTGCCGGCATTCATTGGCTGTGCCTCGCGTGTAGGGCAAAGGCTTAGCCTCTAAGATTTGTTGGCAGCCTCCTGCTCTTTGTTCTTCCGAATGTGAAAATAGTGTAAATAGCAGCATCTGCAATTGCTCCTGCTGCTCTGACTGCCAGCCAAGTCAGATCCCCCTCCCCTCGGAGAGCAGTCCACATGCTGCACACAGGACTGGACCGGGGAGGAATTATATGCGGTGAGAGTGCAGCCTCAGGAGTGCTGTGAAGAATACGGGCCATCAGACAGGAAGGCAGATAGACTGCCTCTGAGTTCGGCTATTCCCAAATGAAATTTAAAAAAAATCTCTTCCCCACATCATGAGTCTTACATATTTTTTTAGGATTTTTGTGTCTAAATCTATCTTGCTACCAAAAATGTTTTAAAAAAAGGGAGAGAATAATTCACTCACTATTTCTCTTGTGCAAGCAGAGTTCTATTCCAAGAGCAACCAACCTTTTTGTCATGATCCTATACCTTCCTGTACAGATTCTTATACTGAACCCATCATGACACTTCAGAGATTTCAGCAGCTGGACTGAGGTTCACTGTTTTTCTGTTTACACAGGGGTTTTAAGCAATCTTAAATGTGCGTGTGGAAATGAAGTTTTAGAAATGCTGAAAAGAGATTAGTGCTTTTTTCCCACCATATACATACACATGCATACATGCATACTATACATTGTATATATCTGTCACAATAGATTTTTTTCATCCCCAACTCAGGTTGAAAAGAGACTTTAGTCCTTTTTCATGTGAAAGGCATTCAAAAATATCTGTTTGTCCATTTGAAATCTGCAAAAGAGGTGGAACAGTGTGTAGGCAGAGCGAGACGTTCATTTACGGTTTGCAACAAGGGAAGCTGGCAAAGAGCCCTGGAGTGAAATGCGTGTCCCAGAGAGATGCTGTTGATGGAAGGGTTCTGCAAGCTTCTTTCTAGCTAGCCCTATCAGACAGTGCCACCCCAAAAGCAAACCCTTATCATGCAAAAAATGGCATGTCAATGTCAGTGATATAAATGAATTGTCAAAGTATCTCATAGGCAGGCAGCTGGCTAGACTAGTTGTCAGCTGATGGCAAGATCTAAAGCCCTAAAGTCTGTAAAAGGACTCAAGTTCTTCCTTGGCTACACAGCAGTTGTCCTGAGCTGATGCTGTATCATGAGGTTCTTATTTTGCAAACAGAAAGTTTTTATTTTTAAGAAAGACATCAACTATCTTTTAAAATTTTGTTTCTAACCTCTCCTCGTTTCTCTCTTAATACAATCTTTCAACTCTAAACCAGCAGCATAGCAACCACCGTCCCATCTGTCTTCAGAGACCTGAGCTTCTTTGTGAGCCCACCTTAACACCAAGATTCACAGCTTTCAACAACATTTTACTCTCCTGTATTTATTTTTTTACTTGCATCATTCCAACACATGCCAACCTCTAGCACATAAAATGCTTGGCTCAGAGGAACAGACGTATACAGCTGCACTGTAATTGTATAAAAAAAAGCACGCTAATAACTCTTCAGTGCATTCAAAAACTCTGCTCATTGCAGAAGTCTGGGCAGATTGGCACATGGTGCAGAGGCATAGATTACACAGTGCTTAATGACTAAAACTGGAGTGCTAATATAGCTCAAATACACTCACTTTACATTCAAGAGAATGAGACTTTTTTCCTTCCTCATAGCAAGTGGATTTTAACCCAACAACACTAGAATATTTGAGGCAAGACAAGTGTGCACTGTGTAAACACGGAGGACTTCAGTGGGAGCCTAAACCTAAGAGCTATGTTCTTTTAGCAAGAGGGAAGGACCACCTTATGGGAGAAATGGCCAATCAAAACAGCTCAGACTTTTAATGCCAATCACTCATGCATGAGTTACAGACCAGTCGTTCCTTGTAGAAATTATCTACCCAGTAGTTTTGAACAGTGAGTCTATTTTCAGGAAATTGTGAACTGCTCTTTGAAAAAAAAAAAAAAAGGAGGAAAATGCATTAAAAAGATAGTTTCTTTCAAATTATCCTAAGTGTCTTCCTGTGTGCAGTTTGAAGATAGCTTTTCAATGTTAAATCTGCACAGACTATGCTATAAGATTTCCTCTGGTTTAAGTGAGTGAAAAACTGAAAATCATATTGAAAAGTAGTGTTCTTATTTGTACAAAGATTATCACATTTGCAGTACAGATCTAACATTCGCAAAGGCAGGCAGGATGGCACATGCTGTGAGCATACAGCTCCGGCTTAAAAGCTTTAATTCGGAAAAGTTGCTCTATTGAGGAAAAAGGAACGTAAGCACTTGCCTAACAAGGAGTGTTTAAACTGCTTTCCTAAATATGGATAGATTGGAGCATGCACTTAAGTGGTTTCCCACACCAAGGGATTACACCTCCAACAATTATACGAGTAAATTTTGAATCTAATTCAGGGAAACAGGACTGTGCCCGCTCCTCCTCTGGATATGCACTCCTCTTTCAGCCACACGTGGACATTTGCCATGAGCTGTGCATTCTGTGGCCATTTGACCCTCTGAAGGACCAGGCTGGGACCAGTCCCTGCATGGGCTGGTAACCTGGATTCAGCTGCCGCACACCATAAATGCACTGGCATGGCCAGTAAACTCAGTAAGCCATAACCTACCCTGCAGACTTCAGGGGGATGAACCAGGGAAGGCTTTTGAAGAAAATACATAACAGCCCTTCTAGAGCTGTAACTGTAGCCTCGGTTTTTCCCATGTGTTGGCAAGCTGGAGATACAGAGGAATCATCTTTAAGTTGTCCAAGGCTTACTAAGGGAAAGAGGACCTTCAGCCTTGGAGACAGCCAAGGTATCTGTATCTACTGTGGAGAACCTTTTCTTTAGCTGGCTTGAAGCTGGGGCAGTGCAGATATACTGGTTGCACCCAAGGATGTTAACGACAACAGAGGATCAAATGAAACATGTGTATGTAATGATTGAAAGAGTATATAGGAAAAAAAGGAAAAAAGGAATATATATATATATATATATACATACACACACAAAGATTCAAATCATTTTTTTTGTCCCTATTGATGATTAACACATTGGCTGAGAATATATTTTCCTGTAGCTTTTGGATTTCTCTAACACTTTCAAACATTTAGGGCACAGTCTGGAAACCAAGCTGACAGACACCACCCTTGAGCAATACTGGTTTGCCACTGAGCTCGTGCACCAGTCAAAAAGAATAGCCTGCTCCATCTTTTACCCTGGCACGTGACTTCAAAAAAATCAAACAAGAGTTTCTCATTACACTTATTAAATTTGAGTATGGCTTGTTATTAATTGACTGAGGTAAAACAAAACCTCTCACTGTAAAACATAATTATTTAAGCTAAAGTGCTGATGACTTAAAATGCCATGTTATAGCACATAATCTATGCTGAAATGAAAGATAGAAACACCTCCTTTTGGTCTAATTGCACTGAAATCAGTGCATTTGTTATGACCAGAAAAGTGAGACTTTAGAGGAATGCTGGATATGGGTGCTGTGTTTTATCCGTCACCAGATGCCAAGGCTTTCCCTACCCCTATGGAAACAGGCCATCAATGAGCCACTGCAATAGAGAAAGCCTTCCAGGTCCATGCCTATGACTAATAAAAGAGCAAATCAAAGTACTTACTTCTTATGTAGGAGCAACACAGTAAGATATGTTTTACATATGTTCCCTAAGATGTCTGTAGTAGCTGGGTGGGTTTCTTGCAGTAACTTTCTTTCTCAAGCAGTCTCCAGTTTTCTGGTGTATTTTAATTTGGAGGGGGAAAGGGCTTCCTTTAAGTAAATAATTCATCTATCATACTTGTATCTTAGATTTATGAAGTGACTTTGCTTCACCAAAGAGCATTGCAAATGACTGGCTAGTTCATCCCTTCTGATTTTTTTGCCATGGAAGAGAATGCTGGTTCAAATAGTCCAGAAATCTGTCAGAGGAGGAGGGAGCTGAATGTGGCACTGTCATCCTCCCCTTTGCATGTAGCTCAAAGCATGGCTGTGTGTATGAATTCTGCCTGACTGGAGGTCCACTGAGATTTGGGGCTGAGAAGGAGCTCAAGTAAAATGTGTGTTCTGGGCAGTCATGAACCCAGGAGGAGCAACATTATATGTGGCATAAATGTCTGATAAACCCACATGGGAATAGCCATGGAAGCAATGACTTGGCTTAATCAATAGCAGCTGCTAGATTCACTTTTATGGTATTGTATCTCATGAGGGCATGAGGTGTTTTGGTGTGTAATGGGTCTTACAGGATTTGTGGCAAGCAGTGTTGTTTGGGGGAAACATTGTAAAGGGCCTCAGACCTCCTCCAAATGCATCAAAAAATTGTGGGGTTTTACTGGAGTCTCCTAAAGTTGATATCCTCATAAATTTTTGTGGCTGAGGTGGAGGTTCCCAAGGTTAAATCACCAATGACTAATGATGAGCATTGTGCAGCCTCACCTTTATGCACCTTCTTTGCAAGGCAGAGTTAAACCCCTAAATTATGCATTTAGGCTCCCCTTCAAAATCAGAAAAGTCTGCTGCCTGAGAGTGCCTTGTCACAAGCTGACATGCCGAGCCAGGAACCAGTAGGAAATGGTTTATCCAGTTACTCTGTAAGGATTAATTATCATGGGGACTAGCCCTCAGGTCTCCTTTTTATCCTGCCAAATGCTTTAACCAAGGGTTAGAAAATCACTGACATTTTTCCCCCTGTTTTTTTTTTTTTTTTATTCAATGCCCTTTTCACCTTCTTTTGGTGGTGAATACCACCTCCCCAGACAGGCCTCCTCTGCAGGAGGGTATTTGAGCTGGAGTGAGAGTGTGAGTGCACGAGCATGTGCTCCAATGCCCAAGCTGGGAGACAGACCTCTGCTTGTAGGAGAGGTGGCTGAGGGAGGGGGAGGAGAAACAGCTCCTATTTCCAGGAGGCTCCGAATGGACACACATATATTAGGCATGCTTGGAACATGCACTGAAACAGTAAAACTTTTCCACAGAAGCTATTTATCATAGCATGAAGACATGCCCTAACAAAAATTCACTTGCAGAAAGCTGGTAGGGTCTTGCTTTGCACAAGCATTCATGCCCCTTTCTTTATATTCTGCAGGGTACAGAAAGGTACAGCCAGAAAGGACATGAAGAGTTGTTTTTTTTTCCTGACTTGACATTGCCCCACACAGGAGATTATTTCCTATTTAAGCTCCTCTTGTGTTAAACACTTGGGTACTTGCCTTTCCTATGCTGCTGTTGGCATTGAAAGGGATTACTCTGGTGGATCCTGCTAGTGACAGAATGGAGCTTGACAATAAACAAAGAAATGGCATCCTAAGTGAAGGGGATTTCACTGTGAGCCTATTATTGACAATATTCACTGTCCAATACCTCACCAATCCATCTCATTCACTTATATGACACAAAACATAAGGTTTCATTTTAACCCTAAAGATATGTAACCCACACCTTCTATGAAACTTTTGTTTGCAGTCAGGAAAAGGCAAAATTCCAGCAGAATGTATTGATATGGATCAATACAGACCTATATACACACGCCTGCCACAATGTAGGTTTTCCAGACACCTATTTACTAGCCTACATTGGGACCTAGATCATTTGCTGTAGGTGCAGCATAAACTCAGAGAAGAGCACTTCTTCCTCTGTGGAGCTTGGATATATGCTCACCACCACTCCACGGGCTCCATGGAGCTCCCCAGGTTGGAGCTGCCCTTGTGGAGGGCTGAGGGAAGCACTAGGGAATGAGGGACCTGAGCATGATAACAAGTAAATCATCTGTGTGATGTATTACCTGTGAGTTCAGCTGATACCAGCTACCCTTTCTGCCCAGAGCAACTGTTTCCTCCCCAGAAACAGATCTCCATTCAGCATAGACCTCTTCAAATGCTGGCAGCTTTGACACTGAGGCTCAAGAACACCTGGGCACATTCGTGATGGGACAGGGCTATTAGATCTGTCACAGTAATGTCTGGTACATCCAGAACACTCACGTGTCAGCACCAAAATGACACTGTCCCCTTCTCCTGTTTTTTTTTTCCTTTTTTTTTTTTCTTTTTTCGGTAGAGGAAGATCATCCAGAATCAACCCAGTAAAAAGAATTGTCATAAAATCTCACACCATTGACTTGTAAATGGAATTGAATCTGCGGAGTCTACATAATGATCCTATCAAAAAGGGAAAGAGCTATCACATTCATATAACAGATGAGATATGAAATGACTACTATGGCAGATGAACACCCCAGAGGTATTTTGCTTTATTCTACTCACTGCGTTTATATCTCCAGTTTCTCTAATTTTAGTTATTTTTTTCCTCAGGTCTCAAGACAAGAATAGAAAGAATTTCTTTTCTTTCTTTCTTTTTTTTTTTTTTTTTCTTTTTTTCCTTTTCTTCTTTTTTTTTTTTTTTTTTTTTTTTTTTTTTAACAAATAACCTCATACAGAAGTCAGTAATATAAATACTTATGTTTCCAAGGTCAGTGCTGGGGCTTTATTAAAACTGATTTTTCACAATGCGTTTCTCTGCTGCTGCTTCTGCTGTTGCTGCTAGAAACCTTCCAGTCATTTCCCCTTCCCTATAATCATCATTTGGGTTGCTGAGAAGTTAAAGTACTTGCAGAAGACAGGGGCCAAGTAGTGACAGGCTCACCTTCTTCACTAAAGAAATTGCCCTGCTTAGGAAAATCAGATGCAAAGCCCTCCTCCCTCCCCTTCTAACCCTCACACATTCCTTTACATCTCTTACCTCCATCCCTTTCCCCCTTCTCGCCTGGCCCCCTCTGTTCAGCATTTTGATTAGTGACTACTTAAAATAATCAGAACAGCCACTTAACTGGCAGTCTCACACTCGCACCTGAAGCTAAAACACAGTGTCATAAAAATGAAAAGTCATCAGAATCGCAAAGACTGCCGTTTGCATGCAGCTGCCAGAAGAATATATTCATACAGCAGTGATTGTGCAGCGCTGCTGTTAGTCAGCACGGGCTGGATTAGTACACAGGCCCTTCTATCACTGCCCTCCAGGGATTCACACCCTGGGTTTAATTAGGGTTTGTGCCTGGTTTTGCTTCAGAGAGACGCTGAGTTAAGTGCAGCCTCAGTGTATTGTGCTGGACGAGCTCTGTCTATGTGGAACATGCTCCTGCTGTGGCGTACACAACACTCATGCAAACCCCTCACACACATTCTCCTGCTCCTTTTCTATACATTATTGCCAATATTACAGCACACAAGCTGGAGGATACTATTTAAACCATGTGTTTTGTACTTATTAAACACTGCTGGCCACAGGGAATGAAATGAGCCAGGGCTCATTCGTAGGAAGGGTTGTTGTGGCACTCTTTAATTGTATAGAACAATATCATCCAACGAGATGTAATGAAGATCTATGGAGAAAACCAGTCTTTTCCCTTGAAGACAAGGCCAGTGTTTTTTAATTTTTATTTCATTCACTGACAGGTTGAGAGATGAAAAGCATGATGTAATCTACCATATTCTACATACCACATTAAGCCCTATACCCATGTGTATTCTCTATGAGCATACTATCAGTAATCAAGGTAAAGAGTGGACAGCAAACAAAGAGAACAAGACTTTGAGAGTTAAAACTGTTGCTAAATCAATCCTTCATGTCTCTTTCTCTTTACAAAAAGGAAGGGAAATGTTCCAAACTGTGCCCAGAGCATAGATAGCAACCTTTGAATTACAGAGTGGTATTGAAAGTGTAGTGCATCTAACCTTAATCTTATTTAAAGTTTTTTATTCTCTGTCATTGTTTTGGTTTAAAAGGCCCTCAAGGAAGTTTGTGAAATGTGTATTAGCTACCCGAAAGAGCAGTTGCCTCCTATATAAATAAGTATTTAGAAACTATCCCAAAGTCCCTTGTTGTGAATGGAATTTTTTCCATTGATTTTGGAGAGCTTGGATAAGACCTTTAGGCAGTTGTCTAAAAGGAACAGTTTTGCTAACTTTATATCTTCAACTTAGATTGAATAAAAATGGAGAGAAATTATGAAAGCTGTGCAAAATCAGAACAAGTAGAGCGACTTGTGTTACGATACATTGCTTCCCTTGAGCTGACTTTGTCTCACCTTCTTCGGTGTTTGCTTACAGTGGGTAAGAGGGATGTAGGCTTTGTGCAGGGCAGTGCTGCACAGAAGAGCACAGCACAGCAGCAAACTTGGGATAGAAAACAGACAAAATGCTGGCCACCAAAACCAGCACTGAGCATGGGGTTGCTATGAATGGTACCCTACACTGATTTTCCTGATTTAATCATATAGAAAATTTTCCACCTTTGTCCCCTTTTTTGTATTGACTACTGCTACTTGCATGATTTCGTTGAACCTCAAATCCTTCTCTTTTCAGTGATTTCCTTCTTACCTGTATCCCTGTGTGGGCCTTGTTCAAGAGAAAGAGAGAAGAAAGCAGAAAAATGGCAGATTTGAGAGGGTGTGGAGTAGGGAAAAGGCTGGAAGGGAAGATATGAGGTATGAGATAATCAAGCACAACCGAGGAAAAAGCATGAAAATATTTGCTTGCTTATAAGCAAGATCCAGGAATTTTCCAAATCACAAATAGGAAGTTTGACTATTAGTCTAAACCTGAATTCAAATCCAGTTAAAGACTGGGGGGAAAAATCTTAAAGGTCTTCACTCTTGCAAAGGCTGAGAAGATCACTCTGAAGTCTGAGCTAGCAGCCTGAAAAGAAGAATAATGAAGTAGAAAGGAAGCATAGCACACCTTGTTTAAAGAAGGAATGAGGTTTAAAACCTTGGTTTGAATTTTAAAGGTCCTCAGCCCCTCTCCCTATAAGATGAGAGAGAGAAGTAGAGCAGAAGGCTCCATTACTTTTTCACCAGCAACTTTGGTATCTGCTTACTACTGACTGCAGCCTTCACCCACTACTTCACTTAGCTTCCACAGAGGACATCCTGGATTCCCTTCCTCATATCACAGCCCCAAAGACCAGTGGCCTCCCAAGCCTGCACCAGCTGAGTTGGAACCTGCTGTGCAGCAGGTGGTGGCTGTGCCCCTTCCAACCTCCTGCCCTGGGGAAGCAAAGGGAAACCCACTGTGTCTGCCACCATGACAGGGCTCCAGGGAGGTGGAAGCTGTTGATTATACAGATTATACAAGCACCAGGGGACTTGTAAAGCTTTTATCGGCATTTAAATACATATTTAGGGACTGTTCTGCACATGTAGTATTTAATTTGCACACCTGGTTATTTGCTGTTATTGAAGTCTGTGATTAAGCATCTTAGAACCCCCATTTTTATACGACTCCAAGCACATGAATATCACTGAAGGACCAAGACACTGTCACTTTGCTGCATGAGAGGGAGCCCAGGCCCCGGCAGATGAGGACCCCTTCTCACAGGCATGCAGATCTGCCCATTCAGCCTGTACTGCAGCATGGGAGACTGAGACTTGTGTCCACCTTTCTCCTGCTGTCAGACTTTGGCGGGTGTTGTTGTCTGACCCAGTTCTCAAGGACAATGGGGGATTCCTTCCTTTTCCTTAAAGGTGCAACTGACCCTTGTTGAGTCTATCTAATAACCTCAACATTTGTTACTTTCAAATTTTAAAGAAAAACAAAAGTTTTTCCTTCATAGGAAATCCATTCTTAATTAATATGTGTTGCAAGACATTTTTCTGATGCAAAAGACCTAATTCTTCATTGACCTGCACCTTGCAACCAGTCTGCAGCTGCAGGTGTTAATGTTTTTTATCAGGCATAGAGGAGGTAAGATCTTGGTCCAATATAAAGACTAACTGGGGTCCCTCCACACCTATCTCTTTCATATAGGAACCTACTTGGAAATACTAAGAGACTTCTGATTTGGGTTTCTGCAAGGGAAACAACCCTCCAAAAGGGTGATAAAATAGTCCAATAAAAAACAGTGACTCCAGCTCTTTACAAGGAGAATTTTACCATTTATACTCCAACCAGATCTTCCTACCACTGCAACGGGGCCTGCAGGTTCCTCTCTTTGTCATGCCGACAGTGTCTCCAAGCATGGTGTTCCAAGCAGAATTGCCTCATCTTAACTCATTCAGATGTCCTTCCTGTGAGTCCTTCCTGAAGCATGAACACACTGGCTGATGTCTCCAGTCTTCCTGTCTCTTCCCCAGCCACCCAGTAGGAATACACAGCCTCTGGCAGAGGACAGTGCTGATTGTGCATACGGACGTGCAGCGGGGAGACCAGAGTGGGAGAGCAAAGCGTGATATGCTTTGTCACCTTGCAACAGTCACTGGGTTCTTTTCCTTCTGCTTTTGCAAGGCCTTGCTCACCTCCCACAGTCTAGACCCAAACAGCATTTTATTTCCTCAACTGGATGTAACCTGTAGGAAGCAGGTAAAAATTCAGGGAGCTGCTCATTCACAGCCGTTCACTCGCATTGGGTTTTCAGCGCCTTCTCGTGGGAGCACTTTTGAGAAGTCTTTCCACACGCTCACATCTAAAAGTGCTTTGCTCATCAGAGAGGTTCAGGCAGGGCAGGTCTTAGCAGTAGTATTTTCGTGTGGAGGAAGAACTGCGCCACAGCTAACAATAAGCACTTCTTCAAGAGCTAATTGAAGATAGAATGTATAACACCATCTGTAACCAGCCATCTGGTGATTCCCAATAACACTGCCTTCCACGCCACAAGGAGGGGAGGAATTTATAGAATAGCAATCTAGTTTGAACAATCTGATTTGGATAAAACGTGAGCCCCTCTTTGCCACCTCCTCAGCCATTATCTGTATTCAAACTGTGTGAAACCGCAGCTCTTGTGGGGCTTTAAAAAAATTGCTATAGGACTGTGAATAATATAGATGATGATAATCAGAAATTTATTTATTAGTTACCTTTGAACTTTCAGATTCCAGCCAGACAAGATGCAGGAATCTAAGACCTCAGGAGAGTCTTTTTTCACAGAAATGACAGACCAGTTTTGCAATCCCAGGGGACGGTGCTAGCAGAGATAAGTATCTAAAGTTAGGAATGATTATCTGAGTTGAACTTACAAACCTTCTGCAGTTCACCATCATTCCCTATGCCTTCTCTTACTAATACATGAAGGGACTGTAAATTAATGACCACCAACCTGTCAGTTGTGAATCAACAATATATTTTACTCACAGGAATGCAAAATCAAAACAAATCCCCCTCAAACACCAGGGGTTTCTGATGTACTCTTGGAACACAAAAAACATCTGACACTATTTTTGCCACATATCATTAGTGAAATTTGAACCTGTGCTAAATCCTCAAGCGGCCTTTTCTTTAAACTGTGAGAGAATTTTAGCAACTGCATTTGGTACCCTTGCAAACACAGGCAGAGAGTGTTAATATGGACAGACCTCCACTTTGTGCAACACAAATGGCACCAACTATAATAAATATGAGGAGTGATTCCCAAACCGAAGACTGGCAAATAGTTACCCAGCTGCTACAGAAATAGCAAGATAGATTTTTTTTTTTTTTAAAGAAAAGAAATTAAATGAAATGGATATTAGCTGGAAACATCTGTGTTCACCACAGAGCAAAATGCATATTCAGCAGCCAGTTTATTGGCTCTTTAGAGGATGTGAATGGTGCATTGTAAATAATGACACGCCTGTAATAAATTCCCAGTAAAAAAGAGAGGGGGACTGAGCCTGTTCCTCCCACAATTCACATTTCTGGGTCCCTGCTGTGAGTGATGATTCACAGCAGTCACAAATTCCTGTTTTCAAAATGCTATTGTATACTCCAGGGCTTTCATTAAGTTTTACACTAGCAAGGGAAATTTAAAACTTGAGAGAGAGAGAGAGAGGCTCTGTGGTGACATTCATTTAACACTCACTGTACTGCACTGATAGATGTGATAGGAGGGTGCATGTCAGAAATCAGTCTGTGTTGCTTTCTTTAAATGTAAAGAATGGTGCACGAAACCCTGACAGTGTGTAAGAAACAATTCAAAAAACCCACCAAAATTGTGACTTGACAGCTTTTGTGTTTTGGAGGTGTATAAAACATTGCATAAATGTATTGGGCTTCAGCATTTAATTTGTGCTCCTACGGGACAGTCAGCTGTCTTAATTTCCTTCTTGATGCAAGTATATCAGGTCTGTGAGTGTTATGTATAAAAGATGTACTGTTCCAGCCTCACAGCTCCAGGACTGAGCTAGCTGCAAAGAAAGATCTCATTGCAGAGAATATACCTTTTCCTGTCAAAGCTGGGTATCAAGATGTGCAGATGAATTTTTGTACCCTGACCAGGGAATTCCTAGAACATCATTCTAGTGCATGGAGTTCCAGCATACTCCCTCCACTGGGCCTTTCACCTCCAGGACATGGTTTTATATTCAATCTACAACATTTCAGCCAAACGGTTGTTCTACAGCTGCAAAGCGCACTAATGAGATGAGTTTTTGGCAGACTCACAAAGTTCTCAGTGCCCAGAGTTACACATGTTGTACACTGTCTGCTGGCTACCTCTGTTTGCACTTAAGGAGGCACTGTAAGATTTTTTTTTAGCAGAGAATATATTGCCCAGTAGCTAAAATGTTATACAAGCTTCTTCTCACACTAGTGAATTTGCCCATACCCCATTCATTTAGAAAGGAGGCATCCTTATTCTTGGCTAAATTAAGGGCAGATTTTCCAAGAGCCAGGGCCAAATTTTGATCCTATTTTTTTTTAACCCAAGTGCAATTTCATCTTTTCATTGGGATTTCTCAAGCAAAGACAAAATGACTGTGTCTTTCATATGGCTGTGGTATATTTCTCTGGGGTTTTTTTGCTCTGAAATTTAAAACCTTCTGTCACAATTTTTAGCTATAATTACTGAGTTCAGAGTTTCACATTGAGAGCTGCACCCAGCACAGGTATGAAGACATGGGAGCATGAAATAAAAGCTGTTCAGATCCTGCCTAATAAAAATCTGTAACACTTCATCAACATCACAGGCTTATTAATTTCAGGGTCATTTTAAGAGAGAATTTGTGAAATTTGCGCCATTTTCCAGTTTGAAAAAGAGATTGGCGTAAATCTTGGAAACAGACCCATTACATTTAATTAACACAAACAGAACTGAAAATGTTTTTGCTTTTCTCTCCCTCACTTTTTGCACTTTTCATTTGCTCAAAAAGTAGGTAAAAGTTTAGTGTGCTTTTTGGTTGTGCCTGAGTTTTGCTTTAAAAAAATACATGTAAGGTGGGAAAATGCTTGAAACATTAAGTAGTCAACTAATGGCACTTCATTAATTTGCTTTGTTCAGGAGCTGGAGCAGGGAAAATGTACTGCTGTAAAAGCACTGGGCTGCAAGACTTCAGAGCAGAACCAACATGATCCTATCCCAGCTCCACATCTTCTCCCTTTCCCGTGCAAATGTCCCTGAGGCTATCCAGCCCTGCATGACAACACTCCCTCCACACCTCACCCCACCCCGAGCCAACATTTTGGGAGCCAGCACTGCAGGATTTGCAGCTCCATACCAGTTGTTTAATTTTCCAGGGAGTACCACCTCATCCTTCTTGGAGGCTGCTGCCTGCCAGCCAGCTGCCATTTTGTGGAGCGGGGTTGATAGAGCGCGTTGTGGAAGAATCAAGCCCTGCATGCTCTCAGAGAAGGTGCTATTTTTGGTTCTTCTCTTCCTTTTTTTCTCACCTACGCTGAGGAACTACAGCTATTCAAACTGACTGCCTCTGCCTGCTTGAGGTATGGAAAACAATTTTTTTTCTGTCTGGGGTAGGAGGAATGGCACGGTGTCACGGAGCTGCTGCCAGCAGGAGAATGGTCCGTGGGTCACTGCCCAAGCTCTTTGGATGGGGTTCGGTCTGCAGGGCAGTGGGGCAGCAGAGATTCTAGATGCTTTCTCATGCCACAGCCAAAGGAAGCAACAAGGACAGGGAGAAGCAGATAGGCTTCATTTCTGCAAAACAGTATTTTTATTGGGATCTTCTACCTTGGTTTGTTTGTGAGGTGGATAATTGGAATTTCCAAAACGAGTTGGTGTTAAATGTCAGGTTCACTGACAGAAGATCCATTAGGCTGGGTAGGGTAGGTGTGCTGATAGTATTTGTATTTATAATATTAATGAGATGTGTTTTTAAGAAATAAAGCTTTTTCTTTGCAAGATCCCTGAGGCAGAATAATAGGCTTGTTGCCTGCCCTTTATATCATGGAAAAAATGGATAGGTACATTTTTAGTGGTACTCAGATATTTACACCATGAATCACCAGAACTGACTTTTCCTTAAACTTCATCATTTGTCAGAGATATTTTTTTAATCTCTAAATTTTGATAGGGGTCCCTCCTCTTCTGTATGACACCATAACAATTAGGTACATCTGAAGCTCTCACAGATGTAGAGCCCTGTTTTCAATCTGTGGTGGTTTGTGGAAAAATACTTTCACCTGGGAGTTTTACTGGTCTGAGAAAGCCAAAGCCTTTTGAATGTCATGGTATTCTCCAAAACATATTTCCTCGATGTCTGTGATAATAGGAGATGATGTGGGTCCAGTTGGGAAAGACCATCACTGCAAGTTAAGATGTGAAAACTGGATTTGACAGAGCAAGTATTGTTTGCTAATTTAGCAAATAATTTCCTTGCATAGGCAATGCAATGCAAAAACGTGTGTGAATTAAGAACTTGGAAAAAATGAATTGGTGTTCCTTTCCTCAGAACTTAAGCAGTGTTTATATGTCCATTTTAAGCTAAATCATTTTAAACCATTTTTACAAAGGTTCTCAATGTAATAAAGATGTTGTCCAATATTACTTTTAATACATTATTGGATTATATTTCATATAAATAATGCACACATGTTCTCCCAATTCTAGGAATCTTTTTTTCCCTGTCTCAAGGTGACTTTGAGCCTCGTCACTTTATTGCAGACTTCAGAGGTTTTCATCACCCTGTTTGCAAGTACCATTTCAGTGGTTAATCACATCAGGGACAGCTGTCTCTGGGGTGCTCTTTTTGATACTGGGATGGAAAAAGCCTTTAAAGACCATTCCTTTGGTGCTCCAAGCACAAAATCAACCACTGACATATGCCCTGCAGACAGGGGAAGCCAGTAAAATGATATCACAGCTATTAAATGGATTCAACTATTTTTGTCTTTTTTTTTTTTTCCTATTCCAATAAATTTTTTGGAACCTACCCCACCGTCATTGATTCTACCCCAAGAGAAGGAAGCAGAAAATCAGTCACTGTGAGAGTCTGAAGCATTTCACAGCAAACTGCTTTCACCTCCCAGGAGAAACTGAAATATGTTCCCAAATAGAGGACTTGGAAACTTTTCTCTAAATTGCAAGAATGTGAATTATTCCTGTTGGAGACAGAGCATGAGAGAGAAGTGAGAAGAGTAGCTGCAGTTTCTCATCACAGCCTTATTCTTCCCTTCACCACTTATCAACATGTAAACTTTGTTTTCTCAGGAGTAATGATTTTACAACCACTAGGGACAATAGGAAATGTCAGATAAGAGACTCATTACACATCAAGTCAGCCCAGTCTGACAAGACTGGAACAAAATTCAGGAAGAATGAGTAGAATTTTATATGGTTATGTTTTGCTTAAAAGTGGCCACTAAAGAATAATATAATGTGTTGGATTGTTATTTAAACTCTATGCTCATGGTACTTTTTTTTTTAATCTCTTTGTATCACAACAGAAGGCTGACTGAAAATAGAACTCTTCATTCAGTGCTGCCATCTCATTTTCACCTTTGAGGCTGAAATTCAGATGCAAAGGAAAGTTCAGATCTAAACTTTGTGCCTCCTGCTCATCTCTCACTGCATTCCACCACACATTGCAAAAGGAGGTAGCTGGCAACATGTATGTATAGCTTTCAGCTATTGTATAATGGATTTTGACACAGGCCACAGTGGTGATGACCTGTGCGAAGTGGACACCTGTTATGAAATCTCATATGATTTTGCAAAGAGCTCATGATAAATGTTGTCAGTTCAACAGTGAAGCTCTACAGGCCATGAATTCATAATGGATTTCTTGGTTGCGACTATTTGTGCTGGGATATATAGATTGTGAAATGAAATCCAGATGATAGCCAGATTCCTGTTTCTGTTCTGCAGTGTCACAAGTCACACAAAGAGAATGAAAAAGGTCCTTGAACTTCAAGCTTTAAAGGACTTTACATCAATAGTAGTGACTGAGGGCACTTTTTGTAGGTCACCAGTTTATGTAAATCAAAACTTGCTTGGGACTGTTAACACTGGCTGGGTTTTCTTAGTGTTAATTGCCCTGTCTGTACTAACCAGGATATGCAACAAGGTCCTCATCATCAAAACAAACTTTCTGCCTACCCTGAGATGAAAAGGCAAAACATGTAGTTTGCACAGAGAAAACCCAGGTGAAAAAAACTGAGTAAGAACTATCTTTTTCTCTTTGCTTCTGGGCTTTTTCCTTCCTGAATGTCTCAGATTCAGCAGACCCGCTTTGAACGTTCATCTGGTTGATCACTAGAGAATGTATTTTGTATGTAAGTCAGCTCTACTTTCATGACAATTTCAACTGTTCTGGTGTCAAATGAACATGGAAGCCACAGGATCATAAATGACTGCTGGCAAGGCCTAGCAGATTCGCCACTTCCCTATTTCATAGCTGGTAAAATGAGAAAATCTTATTAAAAAAAAGAGAAGTAGTGTACAGCCCTACAGTAAGAAAATGGGGGGAAAATGATGCAATGATTCCACAAATTTAAGGACCACAAATGCAAAACTACAAGTAGATCAATGTAAGAGTAAGAGAACTAAAGTAAACGTAGGGAATGTTTGCCACCTCAGGTACTGATTAACTGTGGTCGAGATAACCTGTTAATCAACCTTCTACAGTCAGTTTCACTAGGACTGACGCCCACTTTATTTCAGTGATACCCAGTGTAAATGTTGTGTGTATAACCCAAGCCCTATGCTGTGTATGGATGCACACAAGCCATAGTGATTTCTGCCTCTTAGAAGGACATGGGTTGTGTGGAGAGTATTTTCAGAGCTTTGGGTAGTTGACACATTGCATCTCCACCACTGCTTCTTGTCCTGAGACCAGGATGCAAAGACTGACAAGGGACTGGCTGCTGAGAAATAAAAGAATGTTTACAGTAATGATGTGCATTTACATTTTCCTTGTCACATTGTCACAAGCTTAGTTCCAGAGACACTCCATAAGTTCAGAGTAATGGCACAGCCAGGAGGAGCACCCTGTTGTGGGCTGCTACATACACTGGGCAGCCTGCTCACTATCAGGAGTAAGTCCTCTTGGGTGGTATAATCATTTTATATGCAGTCCTTTTGTGTTCATTTAATCCAACAGGCAAAACAATGCTTTCTGTGCCATAGTCAGGCCTCAGAGGCAGAAGAAAGGCTCAGTGAGACAAAAGATACATACAGAAATTGGGCAAATTGTTTACTGTGACCAAAAAGAGTTCAGACGGTCAGCTTCCACTCCAGACTTCTAGAGCTTAAGGTTTACTTCTTTCAAAGCATAAAGTCAATAATAATAACAAATACAATAACTCAACAGATAACAGTACCTTAGCTGATAATAAATCATATAGCACCTGTCCATTCTCAACCAAATTGGCTCCAGTCTTTGGTATTTCTTTAATTATTTTCTGATGTAAGTTTGGGCTCTTGACTGGATGAAAATGATAAGAAGGTTTCTTTTAGTTCTAAAGCATCTCCTATTCCAACTAGGTAACTTATCGTCAAGTCAAAGATTATTTTCTTTCAGCTTTGAGTAAAATAATAAATCATTCACTGTTTTCTGGACATGTAACTGCAAATTCCTATGTTAAAGCTATTTGCTTGCCAGTTGCACTATTATAGATTGGTTACTCAACAGCAGTTTTGAAGGTGGTGCCTGGTTGAGCACTCACACTGCTGAGTGAAGTCAAACACACGTGGTTACTTTCAGTCTGGCTTTAGCATATGAGCCACTCTACAAAGGGATCATAAAACAAAGTACAAAGTGACAACCATGGATACCACTGATGTTCCTTGTGAAAAAGAGACAAGATGAAGGAATGTCTACTGTGGAGAACCAGATGGAGAGGTCCTTATAGATGCTTGGTCCCCTGATTTAGACGCATCTGCTTGGGTGGATTTATTACTCTCCAGCAACGACAGGCTGAACCACAGCTTGCTGGCATCAACATGGGGTCTTTCTGCTAACTTCAGAGCATTCAGATTGGATGCTGAAGGTGGATACAAGTCTTCCTACTAACATCACTACACATTAGGTAGAGAATATACTTGAAGAGCTGAGCCTAGTTGTTCTCACAAGATTTAACTTACAAAAAAGTATTAACTGCTTTTTGATATATTACTTGGTGGTGTGTTTTTACGACCTTTATTAATTTAAAATCTGAAACTTATAAGCATGTAAATGCAGTACAATAAAAGATAACATAAAAGATTCATAAGATTGGTAAGATATTTCAAACAAAAGGAGAAATATGGTTCATGGGTATTATAAACACATAAATTATGATCCAAATTACTTTGTTTTGACCATTCAGGAGTGCAAGAAATTTTAGGAAGAGAGTTTAGATGGTTGCCTAGGAAAACCTGGTCAGAGTTAGATCTCCTTAGAATTTAGCCTGGTAAAATTAATTGATAGGAGGGAGAAGGTTGTATAAACATTATTAAAGCAGAAGTTTACTATTGCTATAAAATTTCTCAGTAGGTAAGGTCATCATATCAGTTGAAATTCCAAAACCCACAGTGTTTTCCTGATGGTATGAATTGCATATTTGTTTAACATGATGTAGGTTGTAGGGGATTGAAGTAGATGATGTCCAGAGGTCCCTTTCAACCTTAAATATTCTGTGATCTTGTGAACTCCAGTGACAGCACTCATGCACTCTTGGAAATTATGTAAAAATAGTTACCACTGTCCTTTTGGAAACTGGAAAACTATCAAAGCAAGAGCTCTTCAGTTTTAGGTTCATCCCACAATACTAAAACCAGTCAGAAAACAAAAAAATTAAGCAGCTATGATGTTCTGCACTTCTAGTTCATTTTATATTGTGTGTTAATGATGAGTATTATTTACTCACTCCTTTACAGGGAAGGAGAACAAACTGTGTCTTGTGTGTCATTAATCTTTAGAAATACTGCACATGAGCTGTTGAAATATTTAAAAACATATCTTTTCTAAGTGACATTATTTTGGTGACTGGGATGGAGTTGCAGAGATTTCACTGAAAGCATGATGATAATGTGTTTGAAAGATGCTGAAGTGCATCTCTGGAGGTATTTATGAACACTTGGGACTGGGATGACAGTGCTAAATGCTAGCCTTTTCTTAAATTCTCCTCATATCACCCATCCAGTCACTAGGAGCAGGCCAGTTTGAGCTATCTGCTTTTTTCTAGAACTAATCTGTACAAGCTGCTTGAAGAAGAACTGTCTGAGCTTTCATTTTCAAGAGCTCTCCAGTCATTTGGAAAACACCCATTCCATCACACTCCTGCATGCAGCAGCGGCCACAGCTCCAAAGAGAAAGCTGTCCACTCTCTAGGGCATGTAACCATTTCTGAGCTTGCTGAACTTGCCTCCACACCATACAGTTTATGCATTAAGTCCAGTCTATACAAGAGATGCTCTTCTACTTCTATTGACATTTTGGCAGTACAGTATACCAAAATAACTTTGCAGAGGTTTATGCTAAACCTCGCCAATCCCCGTTGTCTCTGCTAAGGAGCAAGAATAAAGTCTCCACAGCTATCATTCTCTGGCAGCTTTTTCTAACCCTTTCAAGCAACCAGACCTTCTTTGATGAACGGGGCATAGCCTGCATTCCCCACTTAGCCATGGACACACACTCTTCACTACACGTTAGTTTGATAGTTGTTGGCCCATGCAGATAGCAGAAAGCACCTGATGCTTTCAGAATATGAACAGCAAATTTCCCACCTTCCACATCACCCTCAGAGAATTACAAGAGCAGTGAATCACTGTTTGTCATCAGAGACCTTGTGGGTGCATTACGTAGAGGGAGGCTTTAGAAGCAGGTAGTCTTTTCACTTTCAGATTCAGTTCCAAATAACAAGCTGAGGAGGAAACAGCTGTCAGCAGCTATGAAATGAGGAGAAAAGATACCAAGAAACAGGAGCATAATTTTGCACAAATTCCAAGAAGTAGGACATATAAGCCCTATGTGAGGTTGGACAAGGTAACGGGGTTTTGCGACAGACTGTCTTGATAGCTGTTTTCCAGCTTTGATGTTCACAGAACACAGAATGATTGGAAAGCATTTATTCTTACGATTGAAGTCCTAGCTGCTTTTCACATCCAGCAATGAAGAATGGCAGGACTCTGACTGTTGGCAACATCCCAGTATTTCCAACAGGAATAGAGACTTTAAGTAGGCTGGAGAATACCATCCATAAACACAAGACAGAGTAAATAATATATTCTGATTCCAGAAACATATGTAAGGTGGATAATAATCAACTTTGGCCAAAGTTCACACCTAAACTTTATTATTGTATATGTGTCCCTTTGTCCTAATACATTAAAAATATAATACACATGTGAAAAAAAACCAACAAAAACAGGCATTTCTCGCCCCTGGGTCTTAGCTCCAGTTTTCAGCTAATGCATATCTTATACTGCAAAATACAATGTTCCTTGTCTTGGTAAGAAGATCTTAATATGTCTTGCTGTCTTCACAGGTCTTAGCTCTCACCTTGTAAATCTATGTGCTACACCTACCTTTACATTCCCATGTGTATCCACAGAGTACAGTCAAGCTGCAGTAAAGCACATTTGCAAGTAAGGGAAGAGTTACTTTCCAGGGGCGCTGTCTGTGACAAAGAACCAATGCAACAAACAAAGATTATGCAGGACAACTTTCCAGGACATTGTATTCCTCAAATTTGATGCTTTTACAGTAAGTCACAAGCTAAAGATTTCCCTCAAATTTCCAGGAATTTGAACAGTCCTGCAAAGTTCAATGAGTCTCAGTGTAAGCAAGGAAGATCCGTACATCCTACGTTTTTCCTTAGTAACTCAGGTCTTGCCCTTTAATTATTATGAATGGGTTTAATGAGTAGAAAGCAAACATGCCTGGGCTTTGTATAACAAATGCAAAGATATGGCTGTTGCTTCCTGTGTTTTCCAGTCTGAGGCCAAATCCTGACCATTTCACATTTGAGTCAAATGGGCTCTCACGACAGAGTAGGATGGCACAATGAGTATCGTGGCTGATAAGGCAGGGACCAAATTCTTGATGTGACAGGGTAAAAGGGGAGGAAGAGCAAAGACAGTAATGTGGGAGCATGCCTTTGAAAGCATTTTCCTATTGCAGAAGACCCCAGTACAAAGGCTTGTTCTCTCTCTCTCTACAATTCCCCAGCCAGGTACCTGGGTCCTTCTCAGCACCCCAGATTTTTGTGCATTGAGTACAACTGCCTTGCTGTGACACCATGGCAGGCTGTCTCTCATCAGCCCCTGCTGTGATACTCCTAACGCTTTCACTCCAGGGAGTGCTTCCCTGCTTGATGCTGCTAGCAGATTAAAGCTGTTCTAATTTCCCATCCTAAGCCAAATAGATGCATAAGCAAGCTGTTGGATTGTTTCGCTGCGAGTGCCGTACGCCATCAGCCTGCTTCCCGCTCCCCCCCACCTCAGAACTCATAATGGTGGATATTTGCAAGTAAAATGTGGGGTGGAGGCCAGAGGTGAGGTTAAGACACACGATAGACAAGGAATAGTTCCAGGAATATTTTTCTGCCAAATCCTATTTTTCAAGCTACTCTCCTGACTTCTATCTCTGTGTTAGTGTCAGGAGATGACTTGAAAATTAGGGAGTCTTTTTCTAGGATCAGGAAAGTCATCAAGATTCATTGGATCAGAAGAGTCTTTAAGATCCAATGTTTTTCAGAAATAGGCTGAATGAGCTCAGTAAAGATTAGATGCCAGTCCAAAAATACAGTGCAATACAATTTATTTTTATATGCCATCCTTCACACAAAGTACCACAAAACACTTTAGAGAGATGGAAAGATAATGCTTTACAGAGTTAGGTACAGCAACTCCCAGACAGGCAGAAAAGGAAAATGACATATGGAAATAGACCAGAGTAAAAGGGAAAGCTGAAATTTAGAAGCAGTAAAGATGCAAGTTAGTATCCTCATGGATGAGTCCCTGCAAAAGGACTGCAGAAGAATTCAGTGACAGAGGAGGAGAATGATAAGAGGAAATTAGTGTCAAAAAGCAGGCTAGAAAACATGGAACAAAACGAGCAACGCTTTCACTCTGCAACATCTTTAACTTACAAGCAATATAGAGCAATATACAGAGGGATACCTGGCTGTCATTATATCAGCTAAACAATTCTTTAAATAATCTAGTGTTACTGATAAACCTACTCATTTTGGCTGCCCATATGAATTAGGCCCAGAAAGAGTTTCGCACACACAGAGATCTCCTCTTGCCTCCAAAATTGGTCCATCTGTGGTATGAGTATTTTATGATGCCTGAACACTTCAGGGGCATTACAGTCATTTCAGGGAATCTGCTAACCAAATTGCATGGAGATGGCTTTGTCTGGGACAGCAGGCAGAAATACTTGCAGGCACACAAACATGCATGTACACACATGCACAAACTTTACACAAGAAACCCTTTAAAAATACATTACCAGGTTAAATTTTAAACTGTGCTTGATGATTCTGAAGTAAATTGAGGTATTCTGAAGGGCTTGAGGTATTTATTTGTTGCAGAGGAAGAGAAGCAGAAGCTGTGTGTATGGAACTATTCCCTTTCCCAGAGGATCTCCGTAGCCGGCTGGAAGATGAAAAGACTCAGGCTGCAGATGAGTCAGAAATGGGGAAAGGAAAATTTTCAAAAATAGGATAAAAAATATGCTTAATCTATTTTGTGTTGCTGTGATTTTGTCACTGCTGGCCTTGGCGGGCTTTTCTGGCTGTAAGAGACTTGATTATTGTTTGTGAGAGCTCAGGGATGGCATTGCAGCGTGCACGCAGCACAGCCTGCATCGCCTGGATAGCAGAGGCAGTGGGCAGTGGGTTATCGCATCCCTTGCATCATTCAAGCCTTGCTGCAGTCATATGTCACTATGCACCCTTAGTCCAAAGACGTGAAGCTGGAGAAGTCGCCAATGCTGCTGCTGTTATAGAACATCCCAGCAGCCAGTCCCTGGTGAGAGGTAGTCAGATAGTTCTGTTACAAACCTCAGCTTTTTTCAGGGCTTTTTTTGTTTTCATACTCCAGCTAGCAATGTGCTGCAGCATACAGAGTATCAGTGTGAAAATTTGGGCCCTAACTGTGCTCTTATGTACCTGAATAAAGTGACTGATTCCAGTTCCCATGTCTCTGGCCAGATTATGACACTTTGGCTCATGTCTTTTAATCCTTTAGGCTTATGCCTGGTATTGTTCTGAGAGAAATATGTCTACCCCAGTGTTTTCTCTTGGCGAATTTTCCTCACAAACCTGCTTTCTGATGAGGTACCTGTCTTAGTCTTGTCACTGTACATCCAGAACAGTTCCCCCTATTTACCAAAGAAACTTCAAGTATTACCACAGCACCACAGTTTCTCTTTCTGTTTTTTTGTTTTGTTTTGTTTTTTTTTTTTTTTTGTTTGTTTTTTGTTTTTTGTTTTTGTTTTTGTTTTTTTTTTTTCCCATCCTAACTCATAGCCAAGATGGTTAAGTTGAAAACATGTGAAAAGGAAAGATGATTTTTTGGTGCAAAAGGATGTGGGTTTTAGGCTCTAGCCCAGTAAAGACTGCATGGAATACTACACATAGTATATCCAGGGTATATGGGATGATCACCAGTGCAAGTTCATGGGACAGTCACTAGCAGATATACACTGTTATAGCAAGGTCATGTATTAAAAAGGCAACTTTGGGGTGATGAGTGAGAATCTGTGTGGGAACTGTTCACATGCCTTCCAACAAAGTTGTGATTTGTTTTATTAACTTTATGTTCAATTTGTTTGTCACAGTCTCCTGAGGGATCAGATGTTGCCCCACTTTCAAAGATGAGGGATTGTGCTCCTCCTACAGGTGGCTCTCTTGGAAAACTCATGCCAAGAGAGAAGTGAGGCCAAGCTTCTTCCCTGTCTCCCTGCCCAGGACTTGCAGAGGTAGTGGCAGGAGACTTCACTGGTCTTAGTGATACTAACTGATCTTTTGCTCTAGAATGACTCTGCTTTTTCAGGATATTTGGACCACTTGGCACTGTGGTACCTTCAACCTTACCCATCCTGTTATCCACTGACCTGAATTTAGCTTCAGCAAGCTGGCTGCCAGGCAAAGAAAGGGAATTTTTGGCCTTGACATATCATGCAAGTGCATCACACTCCCTTGTTCCTGTGAGGCACTCTGCTTCTGGGAAGAGGCTTTAGACAGAAGACTTTCTAAGTGCTACTGCATTTCTTACATGCAATGTTTAGAACCTCACAGTTCCTGTTTGACCATGGCTGAATCCTGCAAAGTCCTCCAAAGTCTAGCATGAATCATGGCTAGTGACCCTCATCCCAAGTCACATCTAGGCCTGTGGTTACAGCACACAGAGCAAGAACAAGAGGACAGAATTTGTCAAAAGGTTACATGAACATTCACTCAAACAGGATAAAAATCCAAATTCCACTGCCAGGAAAGATCATACTGTGAAGTACAGAGAAGCAAATAACTATCTGTCTCTCATAAACCCTCTGTGTGGCCTACCAGGTGTTCAACACAAGCTCCCAAAGCACAGCATGAAGACACAGCTGCGTTCACCTGAGAGATGAAAAGCAGAGGTGAACACACCTTCAGACAATGAGGGGAAACCCTTTTCACATCTCCCCTCCAGTACAAGTAGGCTCAGGATGTTGATCTCCCCTTCCAGTAAGGAGGACATCAAACTCTACAAAAGGTCAGCTATGAGTTTCGAGACTGAGTACCCTAATCATCAGAAATGTCCCTTTAAGTGCCATGCCCTGTGGCATTTTTCTCTGCTGAAGCTTAGAAAGATCCTGACTCACCTGCTGCCTTTTTTGTCCCATTTCCAGGGGTTTATAAACATCCCACTGACAATTTGCCATGTCAGGGGGACTCTGCTAAAGGCTAAGGTGCATACTAGAATAGGGTTACATCACACTGACCCTTCCGTGTCATATAAGACTTGAGCCAGGTTAAGACAATGAGAAAATCCAACCATAGAAAAATAACCAAAATACAAACAGAAAGTTGCTACGATAAAGCTATTAAAAGAAAGATTGCAGGAAGAAATACTGAGATGTGGGGTGGCAGAGGGGTAGAGGGAGACAAAGAGCTTTAGGGTGCTGTGAAGCCCATTATGGATATGCTACATTAATTCAGAGGAGTTTTCTGCAGGAAGATGACAACTGGACTAAAGAGCAGTCACCGACGTTACACCAGCAATGGCTTTGGCTCTGTGAATCCCATAGGATTGGACCCTGTGACAATTCGCTTCTTACTCTGTGGGCCTCCAGATTGGTGTGCTAACTGAAATAAGGTGCAGCATTCTTTTAAAGATAAAAGGACTTGTTCAAATTTTACATAATCGTAGAATTATTCTTTACAGTGGATTTACATAGACATTGTCAGTGGGGAATTCTCTCAGCAGCTTCAATTACTGTATTTTCGTGTGCATTGTCTGATAGGAGATGTGCTGGATCTCAAATACCTGCTTACCTGATTAATGTGGATTATTCATCCCATTGTAATTACCTGTGAATTTTAGGGTAGCAAACATGTGAGAAGAATTTGTATAAAAGCTGCAGGATTGTTGAAAGGCACATATTTCCCAAGAATCCCTGTACGCAGGCTGACACATTTCATTCCTTATGGTGATACTCGCTGCGTTACAGCGTTTGACTTGATGTAAATGTGATAGTGCTAAGTAATACTGACATGCAGCAGTGAAATGCACTGAAGAATCACTAGAAAACACCTGGCTATTGAATGGTTTCAAAGAGTGAAAGCTTTTCATCATCAATTTAGCTTTCAACAAAACTGCCCTCAGATGTCTGTTGTCTTGTTATTTTTTTCTCCTAATTAAAATCATACTATTTTAGCTGGTCATGCTTGTGAAGCAGGTATCCTGAATTCCCCAGGAGCACAAATGTGTGGTAACAAACACAGCCTTAGTGTGAGACACCATTTTGACAACTAGGTCAGGCTGGCAACTGATTCTACACAACCCATGGGTAGGTTTTAAGTTAGTTGATCTGAGTGGGTGGGAATTTGTCTGTTTGGGATATATGCTCCTAAATGACTCAGGATTCATGTCTGCAGGCAGGGCAGGCAGATCTGAACTCCTCTGCTCACACCAGAGGCCAGATGCAAATGTGCTTTGTTGTTTTGGAATTCATGCAGGTACCTCCCTCTGTTTCTGTGCATGACGAGCACTTTCTTGAAATGCCTAGCCTTCATTTTTATGGACTTGGCCAGTAAGGCTGCCAGAGGAAACAGCCCTGTGTTAGCATTACCTCCTTGTGTGCTACCTGACTTGTCTACAGACATAAGGCTTTCTGAAAACAATTTTTTGTCTTTTATTTTTATTAGCCAAAATAATTCTGCAGTTAAGATTGCTACTAAAAATAGAGAAGACGACACAAACATCACTGCACTGTGGATGGAGCTCACAAAGACAGACTCTGATATTGGCTAAATTAGGCTGATGGGGTTGGAAATATTCTCCTGAATATTTACTGACCTTGCAAATTTTCACCAATGTCATTGCACAGCTTCAGGTCAAAACTGACTGAAGTGAGAGTAAAGAGGATCCTGAATCATCTGAGCTACATTTAAAGTTAAACAGGGTTGCTGATAAGAGCTTTATGATCTTGAGCTCATTATAGCCTGTGCAAGCAGAACCACATTGATACATCAAATTGAACATTAACACGAAAAACCCTGTGCGCTGCCTTTTCATTGCTCTGGGAACATGTACAGCCCAGGCCAAGCACAGAAAGCAAACACAAAGAGCTTAAGGAGGTATCTGCTCGCATGATGTCCCCATCCACTTAGAGGTTCTCCGGCCACCCTTTTTTTTTTCCACCACATAATAGACACGGTGTCCATCATCCCCCTCTGAAAGCCTTTTTTATCATCAGTGACCATAATCCAGGGTCACCGCTTCCTGACAGTGATGTATTGTATCTCTGCAGTTAACAACAAAATCTCATATAACCCTAGAAGGACTCAAAGGATTTCCTCTCCTCCCTTGGGTATTGCTTCCATTTACTGTTAAAGAGATGGTGAGGATAGGCTTAGATCTGCACTGATAGGACCCACATCCCCAGACCCGTTTATCGTGTCATCATCAGGTCAGCGTTTTACCTATTTATTCGGTGGCAAATAGGATGCTTGTGCTGCTACCACAGGAAATCTCAGCCTTTTACATATGCATGTGTGAACTGAGTCTGGAGGCTACAAAGTTAGAAAGCTGTAATAGTTCCCAGAGTTCCCGTGTACTGATCCAGGAACCGGTCTCAACTTTGAGCCAATAGACTCTATTTCTGTTGTCCCTCAAGGGGACAAGCCAACGTCTGCCTCTTTGAGAAATCCAGCTCAACTCCTTCTTGAAACACAGTGCCAGACATGCTGACATGCATTGAGTGAAGTGTTATAATTGAATGGTTTGGACAATTTGAGACTTGAGATGTGATGAATACTTCAGCAGAAATCCTCCTGATACTTTCCCTTCATCTACAAAGAGAGTGGGTGGTTTGATATCTGCATCACTAGTTACCCACCAAACCTTACTGGGAATAATTAACACCTGATCCAAAGACATAGCAGTTATTTCTTTCAAAAAAAAAAATTGCATACAGAAATGAAGAGATGCCATTTTATTATTAACTTGCCATGCTGTATAGAAAAAATGTCATCAGATTAAGAACTAGACCCCGCTCTCATTTATGCACATGGAACTTCACTAAATCCAACAGGAATCATGTACACATGTATGGGCAGGATTTTGCCCATAATCACTGATAGCACCTTTCCTCACAGTTCACATGCAATGTGGTATAAATCTGTCTAAAGCTTTCTGAGGTATACAAAAGTGGAAACATGTTGAATTTGGAGGATGGTAAACAAAATTACAGGTGTTTTGAAAAAACATGTTAAAGGAGAGCTTTTTTAGGATGACTTCACTTAGACTAATTCACTTGTTAATACGGCCATCCTGAAAGTTTCGCCTGTCAATTTGTGTTTAATTGTACTATTGATAGATCTGAAAAGGTTGCCTACAGCAAAATTTGCACAGTACTTCTCATTATAAAACTCCAGCTTTACTGCTTTGAATTTTGCCCTGGTTTTAACTATGCTGGAATGAGCTGTATCGACTGCCTTTCTAGGGGAAAATTTTGTTGGGAGGCAGTTGCCTCTCTAATATGTCATCTATTTTTTTTCACTTGTTTCTGAGAACATGTTAAAGGAAAAAATACAGTTTGCTAAATTAGAAATAAATTTACAACTTCTTTATGGAGAGCTAGATATTTGACCTTGGACAAGGGATATGCAATCTGACAGAGAAGCTGACTTTAGAAAGAGATGGAGCTTTTGTAACCAGTCACTGGAAAAATCTGCCTTAATTCTGCTGAACTGTAAGCCCTGAAAAATGTTAGGTTCATCAATACAAAGGATTTCTGAAACTGTTATAAGAGGGCTTTCCAGGTGCTGATTTGAAACTTTGGATACTAAAACCACAACAAATTTCCACAGTTAGAAGTTGCCCCTACCAAGCCACCATCCAGACATTGTTACATACCCCTTGCTGGTATCCACGACACCCCTATGGAGTTGGATGGGTACTGCATTTCCTTGGTCTTCACTCCACTACCTTACCTTGCCTGCAGCACCACATGCTGCTGCATACTGCTGCCTTTTTTGCCAAAAAATATCACAAGTACTGTTTCTAAAGGGATCCAGGGGGAAGCTGGGGCGAGCTGGGCTTTCAGAAGCTGTCTTGAGTTTCTAAGTGTGCTTGTGGGTTTGTATCATTTATACTTAAGTAGCCTCACCAGCACCTGTGAACACAACTTTCTCTGCAAGGTAGCCCTCAGAGTCTGTAGTTATCCCTAGGGGTTGTGCAGGATTATTGTTGCTGTTGCTGTTATTACTAATGTAGTTGTCCTTATTATCACTGTTGTTGTCATTAAACAATTATTATTTTCTATGACTAGAAAATTCTTAAAAAGCAGTACTTTTCCTATCCCTATGCAACGTGGCAAGTTTAACTTGCACTGCCCAATTACTTAGGTCTGGAGGTCAATTCCTCCTTCCCCCAGGGGAGATGAGGAGGATTGATTTACAGCTGCAAAGCAAGCAGCAGTGAATTCAGAGCTGGGGATACTCCCATGTCCTTCACCCAGAAGCCCTGGCCAGCCAGAGCACTCCCCTGCTGTGTGAGACATGGGGATCTGCCTCCTCTCTCAGCTGCCAAAAGGATATCCCACAGGTGTCAGGATGGAAGAAGTCACAGATGCTTTCAGACACACATGCCCTTCTTCTGGTCTTGAAGAAAGAGCTTGCGTGTCAAAAATTTGTTTATTTTTAAAATGAGACTCACTGGTCTATTTATTCTTATGAAGTGGGACAGTGTCAAGGGGACAGTGTGGGAGTGCACATACCCAAGTGGAGGTTGGAGCTGGGGGATTGCTCTCAGGCAGAGGAGGGAATTTATCTTGGATCTGCTGGTTCTCCTATTTTTCATATAGCTTTCAACTTTCAAGACCTTTTTAAAAAAATCAACCAAATTCTTTTTCCAGTTTAGACTAGATTTGGCTTTTCATATCTGAAATAAAGCCTGTACCTGTGGGTCAGGTCAGTGAATGAATGCAATACTTTTTTTCCTGGTTTTAATTTTAAGGGAAAACCTTCACATACTATTCAGTCTAAAGTGAAAGTTTAATTTGTAACTTTCTGGCTTAATTTCTGAACCCCCAGATTTCTCACTGTAATCTTGTTTCAGACAATGTCCTACATCACTACTGCTTGATGGCCACTAACAAAGAGTTGGGAGGATAATTTAGGCAACAACCATTCTACCCAGCCTACTTTCTATTAATTGCAGCAAGATGAGAGTATTGGTTTTCCTCTAGCTGGTAAAAATTATATATGAAAAGAACACATAGCACTGCAGGTCAAATCTCCGCCTTGTCCTGCAAGCTGCAATGTGTCATGTCTGTGGAGTTGCACTCACCTACAGAAGGTCTGAATTTGGTCTGGCTTTTTTCTGATGATGTTTCCCTTTAGTAGCTCACTTCATGGTCATTTAACAGGAACCTAGCACACATGCAGGAGAGGTGTCACAACATCAGTTACCTGAGATTATTGTAAATGATGTGCCAGCACCTGAAGGAGATGTTAGGATGTATGTCAGATCATAATAATAGATACAGTGTTGTACCAGGCAGCACAAAGCCAGATGTATTTATAATTCTTGCAGCTGCAGCCCTGCTATTAGTTAAGTCTAAGAATGGAGCCACTGATGGATTTGTCAGAGATGAGTTGTCTTTCTAACAGAAAGAGATGAAATAAAATAGATGGTGACTCCAGTTATTGGCAATAGAGAGTCTTTAACTGTACATCTTCAATTCAGAGATGGACATACACATATGCCTGGCATTTATTCCTCCCCAACCCCCCCCGCCCCGTGCCATCTGTGACAGAACCTGATGTGGTCTCACCCCAGTTCCCTGTGAGGGGGGACAGATACCTCTATCAGAAGTGGTGCAATTACTGATAGTCTCCCCAAGAAGCGAGAAGACATGTAGGCAGTGAGACTGACTTGTGACTTAGTGTTGCAGATCTGGGGTAAAACATGCTGGCCAGGCTGGGAAGGGTCCTTCTCCTTGTGTCTCCCTCTGCTGAAACTTTCTGGAGATGGATAAAAGATTTAGTCTCCACATTACACTCAGAGCTGGTCAGATATCCATGACCTAAATTCAGCAGTGAACTAAGGTCCTAGAAACCCTGTAGCCATCTGAGCATCACTCTCTACTGAAAGCATTGTACTGCTGCCAGCTCTAAACACAGAGCTTTCTGAAGCATATTTCATTACTTTTACCCTGTAATGGAGTAACTTCAATAACTGAATCAGTTTTCCACCTTTAAAACAAACAGAATGGTACAAGTCTACAAGTTTGGGAGGTAACCATTAGGGATCAGCCGCCGAGTCAGGCTCCTAGGATGAGAGCTGATTACTCAGACCTCATCATGAATATTCAGAGATGGAAATCAGAATGCAGACAGTGAATTGAGGTGATCAGGTAACACTGGCTTCAGAAAAGCAAGCTGGGGAGGGAGAAAAACTAAACACATTTTCTTCTACTTCCGATGATGATGATGATGATGATGATGATGATGATGATGACGATGAAGAAAAATGGCTCCAAAGTGTGCTAGGTCACTTAGATGCTCGCAACCAATCTAGTCCAGGGATGAATGCAAAAGCTCTGCTGTGCTAAGTTGGGGTGTTTGAACAGAGAATTTATCTTGTAATAGAAAGTTTTCTGTGAGTCTTCAAGGAAAGGAATAGATAAAGACTACATATGACCTCCACACCTTTACAGACACTTCAAAATGGATGTGCTTTTGACTATAACACAATTTTGATGCACTTACTTTGACCTATTAATAACAAAAATTGCTATAATTAGGAATCAAAAAACCTACAGCAAACCATGTTGGAAATAATATTTAGAGGGAATAAAATTTGTACTTTTAGATTGAAATCCTACTCTAATACTAGAACCTGTTGATAATATTATAAGAGCGCATGTGGTAGAAATCATTGTGTGGTTTTGGTTAAAATGTCTTAGAAAAGGGAAAAATACCCCAGCTAGAAAAAGCTCTAAGTCTAGGAAAAAACTGGGCATTTTTAAGCCTGCCTTTTTGTGATTCTTAATGTCTATGTGCATAATTCCAAATCAAACATATTCACATTATTAACTTTTATAAGTTTATTAGTCTCAGTGCTAATGAAACCATTCATCCTTTGCAAATGCACATGGCTCCCTAATGAAACTTCAATAGATGGATCAGCAGTTAAGTGAGTACATTCAAATGTTTATGCCAAATTCTGTTTGCTGCAGTGAACAGGGAGACCAAATCTCTTCCAAGCAGATTCTATACAAACTAACCAGCAGATGTAATGATGCCACCTATGTAAAAAAAAAATCCCTTTACCTATAAAGGAAACAATATATTATATAGGATACTGGTATTTAAAATATATTTTTTTTCTTTTGGCTTGCTCTAATATCAGTCAGAGTAATTCCACTTCAAACAACAAAAAAATAAAAACTAGTTAAATATATGGTAAAATGAGAGGATAAATAAAAAAAAAGTCATAAATATAGTAGGAAAATACTCTTGAAGTGGAACTTAATAATATTTAAGTGATGGACATCTATGTGCTTATTAGCTGGGTTTTGAAATCTAAAGCTTATGCTGCTAATAATAATTTTAATAATTTTAATACTGTTTTCACCCTTTCATCTTTTTCTTTGTTGACCTGCAGTTCAGTTTTCTTGGTTTGTCTATGTTCAGATGTTATAATGGGAAGTAACTGATATTCCATATTACAGAATTTCTTTTCCTTGAAGACTTGGTGGTTTTTCTCAAGTATCAATTTAGAAAGCTATACCAAAAGGGCACTTCTGAATCTGGGAGTTTCAGCATGACTATTTTAAGTCCCCAAAGTAAACATTTGTGTCTTGACATTGCAATATTTTTGAGTTTTTTCTTTAGCATGAAATTTTTCTAAAATGTACATAATTTGGGACTTCAGGATTCATTTTCAGGAATTCAGAGAAAATCAGTTTTTATTATTAATCCAAACAAGACAGAAAAATGCATTTGCTTCTGGACTATACATATTATCTTCTTTTTTTCATTATTTTCTACACTGAGGTATAAATACTGTGCCTGTAGCCAAATATGTATGTGCACAAAACAAACAGAAAGCATTCTTAAACCAATAAAGTATTTACTTTTTTAAAAGACATTTTAATCCTATTAACGGTAAATTATATTACCTATTGTGAAAGCAGACATGAAAGAAATATCTGAAGCATGCAGTTAATTATGATACCATGTGAAACATAATATTTATGCTCTCCTTGTGTAGCTGGAACAATTTTTCTTTCAGTAACTGTGAGTCATCCACTGATTGAAGTCTTGAAACTGATGATGAGAGAGTTGGCTGGCATATCTGCCATTGAGGTTTCCTTCTACAGATAATTAATACCAAAAAAAAGTCTGCGTTTTATTCTTTTATATTTCCAGTTGTCTATATTTTAAACAAAATCTCCTCCTCCTGCTCCTTTGACATATCTCTCTGTTTAGAGGTTATATGCTTAAGAATAATAAAAGACATCAAAGTCTCTGATAAAGCTGGGGAATGAGGATTTCACTGAACAAGGGCCTGAACCACAGTTTCATATCAAGGTTGCATTTCTATGTCAGAACATCAGAAATATTTGAATCCGAATTTTTAAATGGTCCATTTTAATGAGTGAGCTCAGGACACAGTTTGTTTAATTACCTCAGTTTGGAATCTCCCCTTTTCTCCAGGAGGATGAAAGTGTTCAGATAGCCAATTCCTGTTGAAATACCCTTCTATTTTAAGAGGCTATCTTCCCTGCATTGTCTTGCTTAGCTTTTGCACTTGTTCGTATTAGGTGCTTGCAGTGGCTGTTTAATTAGCAAACTAATGCAATTGTGTTTGATTCTTATGGCCTTGACTCTGTATTCCAAGCCAGCACTAAAGTTGTACATGGCAGGGAATCTTTTGTACCACACACTCTTTATCTGGCAGTTTTCTACTTTATTTATTTTCCCTTCTCTTTTTTTCTTTTTAATCAGATTTTTTCTATTTTATTTTCTTATTAAATGATTTTTCTGCTATTTTTTCACTCCTCCTTCCCAAAGGATGCTCTTTTTACCACTTGCTTCTGAAAAGATTTGCTTTGAAAATTTGTTCATATACACAGGTCTAAAAAGTTACAAGAAATAAGCCAGAAAGGTGTTCTGAGAGGAGTGCAGCTGTTCTCCTCCCCCAGGAAAACTAATTCATCAGCTCTTTGAAACAGACTGTCTTAATTGTTTAGAAACTATGAGCTATGGATTTTCTTTGTTAACGTTAAGTGCCCTGCATAGAAAAATCATCCAGTTTTACAAGTAGGAGGCAACCCCTTGGCGCTCATGATTTCAGTTAAGTTTTTCATTCCAGCCTTAATAATTTTATGGGTTTCAGGTGTTTAAGATCCTATTTTCAGGTTTTAGGGAAAACAGTCTCTTCTTTCCCCTTTGTAGCAAGATTTTATACAATTCCTTTACACTGCGACAGATCCACTTATAAACTGGAGTTTTGTGTCTTGAATAATTTTGAAAAATCAAATGGTCCTCACTTCAGGGGAGCTTCCCTTTCTGTATTGATGGTACCCACCCCAACCCTGCTGACAAATAGTAATCTAGAGATTTGTTTGAATCTCATGAAGCCCATGGAGGGATGGGGATGGGTACAGTCTTTCCATTGTCTTGGACTGACTGGGCTGCAGCACCAAACGCAACACGCATCAGAGGCTGGCCCCAGCACTTCTTCATTCCTTGGCATGTCAGTAGCCAGACAGCTGTCATCTGACTACATCTTATATGTGGTTATGCACCTAATCACCCAACCCCCATGGAGAAAAGAGACAGTTGCTAAAATGATATAGATTTCAAGATACTATAAGTAAATCTGAATGTCTAATATCTCCAACACAGTTCCAATTTTCCTAATGCATGACTCCACTCACCTTACCTAAATATTCACTGATAATTTTCGTCCATCATTCTCAACTCTGTAAGCTTTTAGGGACAGTTGTCGTAAATCAGCATTTCATTGTTTCTGGCTATGACCTCCTTACAATAAAAAAGATGTTATCAGTTTAAAAGTAAGAAATGCAGTATGGTCTGAAGGGCACCATTGTAGAGAATACTATCAAACTACAATATAAGGCCCATGCAAATTCACTGCTGTTATCTGTTTCATAGATGGCAAAAAGCTAGCAGTAGTAAAGGTACAACTGCATAAAAAGGCAGCGATAATACAGGAAATAAAAGCCTTTCTAATCCCTAGTAGCAATTTCCACTAAACAATAGGAATAAACTCCCAGTTAAAATTTTGTTCTAGAAATTTGCAATTGCCTCCTCTTCTCTTCCTGCTAAAGTGAGTTCTGGTAACCCTGTTCATTTTGCTCCCAGACATGACAAGCAAGTGTCAGCAGGTACATACAGGTAACTAAATGCATATGACACATATGAAGGACACCGGTATCTGGCAAAACCCATTCAACTTTTACAGATTTAATTATTTCCTTTGAACAAAATCTGTTAAATCAGCTTTTACCTAAATAACACCCTCAAGAAGTAATTTTTTTAATATATCTCAAATTCTCATTTAATAGATCTCTCTGAAAAGTATCAAGGAATTCAGTCAATATTCAGCTGTAATGATTAGCATGACTTGAGTGATTAAACTGACATCTCATGACCTTGCCAACACTGGCAGAGGAATGAAATTCTAGTCAAAGGTCTTCTCTGAAAATGGACATTTTGCAAATAGAAGCCAAAATAGTCTCCTTACTTTATTGTCTCATAGCAGCCTTTCACATAGCTGTGGTTATCATATTCTGACAAGTTTGTGCTCCATTTCTGCTGTAGTGAATCCACTCTGTGGCCAGGCAGCTTGCATCCCAGGCAGTCCAAGATTCACCTGCAGAAGGGTACTTTTGCCAAAGCCTGTGTAAAAGGATAGCATGAAAGCAAAGCCAGAAGCAGAGACAGACTGGCCCACACAGCCTGACCTGTCTCCTCCTGAACATCTATTGAAACTGATTGATTTAATGCCTTGCATCTGCCAAACTGTCATTCAAGCCAGAGGGGATTTGGGTGAAGACAGGGGAAGCATTGTAAAAATGAGTTTGCGCATTAGTTTACTGAGCAAGCCTTTAACTCCTAGGTACAGCAAAATTGGCTAGTTGGAAAAACCATGCCTGCAATACAACAGATTCACTAAATGGGGAACAAGAAGGGAAGGGGGGAAGTGCTATTTGAGGAGTTAGTAGATTTCTTCCCTTGATTTGTGCCTGAAAGAAAAAAATATCCCAGCTGTCTGCTGCATTGTGTGAACATATACATGCATTTAAATTACTTATATCATTACTTACAGATGTAATTGTGAAATATGTTCTTTTGCATTCAAAATTAGGGGCAGAACAGATGGTGAAAACTCAGTTTAAGGCAATATGTCCATTAAAATAACCCATACTGTTTATGTATTATAACAATAGCAGTCTTCAGCATGGCTGAGATTTCTAGCAGTGCTAGACTATGATAGAAATACAAATAGGCTGTAAGATAAAATTCAGTATGACTCAAAATTCACCCTGAAAAAATTTACTGATTTCTCTTTGGTGGTCATCAACAGATGAACTCAGTTCTGCTTCCTCCTGCCTTTGCAGTATTGACCTCTTTGTGGCAAAAAGTGAATGATAAACTTTCTGGAGTTCATGGCCTGAGAAAGCCATCTCCACATTTGATTCACAAAAGTTTGCAAATTCCTCTGCTGGGGTAATGTATATATAAAAGAGTGTACATATTATAAGAATATTTTTAATATAAAAACATATAGATATGTATCCTTGCTATAGAAAGGAGCCACATTAGGAGTAAACAAATCTCAGCTTTTGCCTCTGGAGTGTAAGTTTCACACCCTCCTGAACACGAAGAAAAGCTTGCAAATGTGAGCCAGGTGCTCCCCAAAGGCTTAAAAAGCAGCAAGCTGTTAAGCCTACCACAATGTTTAACAAAAAAAAAAAAAAAAAGTTACACAGCTTGAAGCTCTGCTCAGTTTTTGCTAATAACACTGAGTATTGCCACCACTTTTTGGTCTTGAACAATAATTTTTTCTAAAGCCAGTCCAATGCCTATTAAAAAAAAAGAAAAAAAAAAAGAAAAGGTGGTTTGTATTTTGGACTGAATCACCTGTAAGTAAAGCACCAACAAAAGATTCCATGTCCTTCATTTGTTTGGCATCCAGCACAATAAAAATAGAATAACATTATAACAGCCATGAATCTTATGTCTTGCCATAAAATCTGGCACACTCTACATCACTTTGGATAAGTTATTTCCATTCTACTTTGTTCACTTGAACATGGTAAAGTAGTTAACAAGAACATTTATCCTTTTCCCTTATTCCATCAGTCCTGACATTTCAAGCTATAATTCCCCCTGCATTGAATATACATGTTTTCTGTTCATTCAAGCAAAAAAAGTGATGCTTAACTTCTAAAGAAATTATGATGGTTTGTGAGAAGGTTAAAGAAAGACAAGATTTGTCTTTGGCATTTGTACAGCACTGAGCACAACAAGAATCACACCTCAAACACATTGTATTAAGCAAGGATTAGAATGGTATGTCTTCATGTTTCATACACGAAAAGGAGCATTTACTCCAAGCAAGACAGATGTAGGAACTCTTAAGCAATAAGCTCAATATCATACCTACTGGAATTTGATAAAATGCATTTATCTGTGGGGCACTGCACCTTTAAATCCTACTCATAAATACGTAACTCTTTTCAAAGTGTTTCTCCCACGGGCTGCTCGAACAGCTGAGAGTTAGAAGATTATAAGAGAAGACTGAAAGTACTTAATGTTTTTATTCCTTTAAACATTCAAGACATTTTAAAGAGTCTAAGTTCATCATCAGTAGTGTTAATATGCAAGCAAAAATAAGCATTAATCATGAAAGTAACAAAGTTTTAAACCAGTAGTCCAAACGCGTGCCTGAGAGTGTGGGAGGAATGACCAAGTTCAAAGGTGGAGCTTGATGAACTGTATGAGAGGACAGACGTGCTTAATGAGGTACTTGTATCACATTTATGTTTAATTACACAATGTACATCTTCCACTGCATCATTTTTAGGGCCAAAGAAGTAGCTTTTTTTAGGTATTGATTCAAAGCTTGACTTCCTTACCTCATGTTTACTAAGTCTTGTGTTCCTCTAAAAGTACCTGGGATAGGTTTGAATCTTACCTGGCTATAGTACAAACAGTCGATGTGCCATCATCTTGTCTCTCTTTTTCTTCCTCTTTTCCAGTAGCACACAGCAGTTTTTGTGCATTTGGGCCCTCTGTACAAAATGTCTCACTTTGTTATCGAAGGAGGGGTAGGATAATTTACAACTTCTGGATTTACTGTCTATGATAGCACCAGATTTAACCACTTTCATGGTCTTTTCAGCCCTCTGTTCAACTGTTTTATTTCCAAGTTCTCACAGACTTTGTAGTGAAGTTGATCTAAAGGGTTGATGGAAGACTATTTTAGCCCAGGTCTCAAGTTTCCCTCTCCTTCAAAAGCACTAAGACTCCTGCTTTATGATCTATGCTTTTCAGGTTGTGTCTACATTTTCGCAACCTTCTAGATCCACATGACATCTGGAGGAAAGTATTTGACTTGTCTGAATTCTCTAGTTCTCCTAATTACTTTTTAAGAAACAGCATTATTAATCATCTATCTAAACCAGCCGGTAACCCTTCCAAAACAGATTTAATTACTAAGAGGTCCAAACAGAGCAGAGCACTCTACACCTTTTAAGTTGGACAAGTGAAATCAAATGTTTTATAGCAGCAGCAGAATCCTCCATTGATCTTAGAACAGCTGTTAATAAAGCTAGGATCAGCAGCAGAGTCATTAATTCAAAGAAGAGTTAACATGGTGTAAATGGGAAATGCCACTAGTAGCAATGAAATGGTCACCATTTGTCTTAAAAATATCAGTTTTTTTAGATACAAAGGTGCCGAACACCCTCTTTCTAATTGTTAAAAATGTGATTTTGTTTATGTTAAAATACATCACTAAAAAATGGAAAAAGAAAAAACTCTGGAGAACTTGTGCAAGCTGTGGATATACTTGCTTATGAGGTGACTCCTGATAATCGGAAGAGTGTGTGCATCCATATGCTACTGTTATACTGCGGTTAACTTTCAGTAACACTTTTTGTTAAATGGGAATAGCAACCTTTAATTAGGATTTGGGGTTTGGTTCTGAAATTGCCATACACCTGCTTATTCAAAACAGATGTTTTATCTGCAGTGCAGTTTTGCTCATAATATGTTATGACGGCAATAGCAGGTTGCTAACAAAATACAAAGGAAAGGCAATATCTACTCACTGTGTTCTTTTCTATGAGGTTAATAAAGTTGACTGATTAGGAATATCAGTTTGCTTTTACCAACACCTGACTGTGTTATCATGCCACATTATAATCTACGTGAGTGTATCATTCAATGCTCTGATACTGAGAATCTAATTCAGTTTTAGTCAGAAAACAATTATAAAATGACTTGGCCTTTATGTTGCACTTCATTTTTGTAGTGTTTCATGCATCATCAGCTTTCCACGTATTACACATCTCCATTCCCATTTTACAGACAAAAGAAGCTGAAGCATCGTCCAGCACTGAAGCAATGCACTGGCCTGGCCAGCCTCGGGCCAAGAACACCACAAACACAACAGATACAGTGAAGTTTCCAAAGCCTCACCCTCAGGTAAGGCAATTCCTTTCCTGGGTACACTCAGTAAATCCTAAAGCTAGAGGAAGCAAGGCAGAAAAGCCATGAAATGTCAAAAGGAAATGTTCTGAGCTCAGACCTGGTGTGTGGGAGGGAACGTTTCCAGAATCACTTGTTCTGCTTTTGTAACTGTCTTAAAAGGTAGAAAATTCTTCTGATGCTCAAAGAATGAATCAGTGCACTTTGGATTTCATCCATAATTTGTTTATAATGTGCAATCAGTATTCTAGGTAAAATGAGGGTCCCAGTCAATGAGTGGTCAGAAGCCTGGACATGTCCCAATGTCATGAGTCAATTTTGCCTCTCATGCACAGAGAGGGCTGTCCTGCCACCGTAGCCAAGCCACCTGAGCAATTTGTGTCCCTTCCCTGTGGAAGAAGGAAGGCTGCCAGCAGAAGGCACGAGAACAATGCTGAGGTTTACCCAGCCCAAGTGGCAAAGATGGTGTAATGTCAAGGACTGAAGCTTCACAAAGCAGACACCAGTGTGCCTCTCTTTGCTTTAGCCTTGCAGCATTTAAGCAGAATGCTGTCATGCCTTCTGTGTCAAGAATGTAAAATTGTCGTATTGAGGGGTAATGCGACGTGTCAATTTATTTTATAAAGATACCGTGTAGGCTTCTAATGTGATACAGATACTGAGTTATACAACATAAAAGGAATTACTAAGAAACAAATTTTCTGCCATATTAACTCTTTCTATGTAACAATGAAAAATCATATTTCAGTTGAGGAATGTATATCTAACCTGAAAACTTTGAGTTTTATTTTCATCCAGTTTAGAAAATTTGCTTAAATCTGACCTTCTGTATTATATTTGTTGCCACCCAGAATAATACTCTGGTGGTCTCTTGCCTTTGATGGAGTAGCTGTATCATTTCCAAGAATCCTGTAATTAGTAAATTAGCTTTGTTACCATGAACATGTTCTCAGCCTAAAAAGTTAAACCATCGTCAAATGAGTACAATGCCCTGGTTTACTTGCCTTCTTTTTGCTTGCTTTTTATCATTTTTCTTTTTTAAAAAATGTTTTTTGTAATGTCAGACTGTGAGAACATACAGGTTGTAAAATTATTATATATTGAATTCTTCTCTGGATAGTAGTTTCTTTGTGGAGGAAGGTTTTTGTGATCTGACATTCAGCAAAGCCATCTTCTAGGCTCCATTTCATTGACAGGCCACAAATACACGTGGATCCACTTTGACTTTTGGACTTAGAGATGTAGACAGCAAAGCACCTGTTTAAGTAATTTGCTGAATCAGGGCCACCGTGAACTGAAACATCAAAAAATTATGTAAATACAGGTTTATGGCTTAGCAGAATGAACATGCTCAATGTATAACTGAACAAAGAATTTACTGAGTGAATCTCATCTCTCTTTGTGTCTGCTTTTGGAATAGCTGTGACCACATCCTGCTTTTTTTAATATTTGTTATGTGAATGTAGTCAGCAACTACCTTTAACAGATTTCTTTTTATTTTCTGGTTTGATTATTTAACATTTGAGATTTATTGCTTGATGGGATACCTATTGAAAGGACTGGAAAGATTCCCATTGGCTTCAAAGGACAACGAATTGTGCCCAGAGCTCTGGTACAGCAAAGCATTTAGACACGTGTTTAAACATTGATGCTTTCAATGGGACTTGAGCACATGTTTAAGATAAAGCATGTGCTATGGATGTTGTTGCATAGGGAAGCACTTCAGCACATTCTTAAATGCTTTGCAGAACTGGCACTACAACTACCTCTTCTGCTAGCTACATTTTTTACTTTTATGGAGAAAAAATAAAAGCAGTAGAAGAAGTTACTGTTACTTTGAGATAAAAATATATCCAACCTTGAAAGGGTGGAATTGCCTCCTGTTTTTTCATATGAAAGTTTACGTACACTATGATCTATTTTTGAAGAGCAGAATTTAACACTATCTTAATAGGAGATGAATGAATATTTTTCTATCCCTTTTCAGCAGTTTTAGTTTGGCACTTGTTTAAGGTGTTATTAATGTGCACATTCAAGAGAGTCTTAGATCCCTCAGTAGGTCTCCATCACGAAATGCCTTTTTTTAGCATGTAACAACTTCTGCCTACTACTCACCATCCACTTTTAGTTGTCTCCCTGTTATCACTTCAAATACTTTCCAGAGAGTGAAGAAGGAATGAGAATGCTCAAATAAATGTTGTCTTCTCTAACTGTGTGCGTTAAGACTTTCTTAGCTCCCCACTCCCACACACCTTTTCCCCATGAAAGTGAGTGGAATGTGCCTCTGCCAACTATCTGTTCTTCATTAGAACTAAATATCAGCCTAAACAGACAATCAGGAAATGCAAGATGCTGAGTCTTAAAAATTTGCTTCTTTTTTTTTCCTTTGGAGAACTGAGCTTGTACCAGATGAGATGAATGCCATCGTACTTCAGCTAAAACATGAGAAGCCAGGAGCTACAGAAAGTGTCAGTGAGTCCAAGGCTCAAAAACCTCATGTTTTTTCACAAATGAAGCATGCAAAGAGAAAGCTTCCCCAGAAAATGGGGGTGGTCATGTTTCCCTGCTCACAAAATCTCTGACAGAAATCCTGTGGAATTTCAGAAGAGTAAACCTATACCACTCACAGATGAGTTTGTCTTTGAGCTTCAGTGAAGTGAACAGTGAATACATGTAACCAGTTCCAAACTGTATTGGGCAGTTTTAATAGTCTTGACTATGCTTATGATGCAAATAGTGTAAGAATTATATTAAACAACCTTAAAGTGCATTTGCTCTGTAACTGGAACATGGGGTTGCAATTCCTATTGACATATCCAGCCTAGCTGTAGTTGTGCAGCCTGATGGAGTTAGAGCCCCAGCTTGCCCTGGTGAAAAATGTTTACATGGTCCAAGGTGAGCAGCCACTCTGCTCATGCCAGTATTTCAGCTAATTAATTTAAAATCTGGCTTTGATATAATTACCTCAAATACAACTACAGATTAAGATTGCAGAAAGGGGCAAAATTGAAGCATGTCCACACAAAGTCATGCTACTTTAATGATACTGATAAAAAACCACCTAAGAGTTGTGTCAAATCTAAAAAAAAAAAAAAAAAAAAAAAAAAATAAAAAGATTTTTAAGTTTAAAATTTTAAAAAAAAAAAAAATTAGAGAGCTATTGATAGTCTAAGGTTAAATATAAGAAGATTAGACTCAAAAGAATAGACTAGAAAAGACAGAACATCATGGAGGCTACCTCATGTTTTCAGGTACTTTCAGCTTTGACTTTTTAAAATGTTTCTTCAAAGCATTATCTTTAGTAAGAAAAAGTTCTTTTATTTGGTTACTGTTCTTCCCTGAGACTTCAGGGCTTGTAGTTGCTTCATCAATAAAATGGAAAGAGAACACAGAAGCACAGATTTTGCTGAAGTAAAATTATGAACAAGCAAAATCTTTTTTTCTCATAGATACATACTGAGGAGAAGTTATGGAAACATGATGTTATTAAAATAGTTTCCTATTTCCCCACATCTTATTTTTAATCTGTCTCAGATGGTCTTAAACTTTTTTTGCCTAGAAACCTAAACAACATCTCCTTGAGAAACCTTACCTGATCAAAATTAAAGCTTTCCCAGCCGCGCAAGGAGCACAGTTCTGTTCTGATCGCATTTGTGTTCATTTTTTCAGGACACGGGTTTCACCCCCTGCATGCTGTACTGCAGTGAACACGAGCCCATGCCAACTCCTGAATCTCTGGTTACTTTCTGCAGAGCATGAATGCCCTTTGAAAGCACCACTGGTAAGGCTTCCTGGGATGATTTTGCTGCTTCTGTGTTGCAAGTGTTAGTGGTTTAGAGTTAAAGCAGAAGATACCTTTAGTATTTAGTAGAAATATTTTGAAGACAAAATAAATAAAAAAGAAAAAGTAGAAAGGAGTCAAACAGGTAATTATTTGTAAAGGAAAAAACTATTGATTTTCCTTTTGATACATAGTCTAAATCATACCTCAAGAAAAGTAGTAATGCATCTTTAAACAGATTTATTACTTCTAACAGGTAAAAAGTGGCTTACTTAACTTCAATGCCATTACTGTTTTCATTTGATACAGAGATGGAACACAAATGAAGACACTGGAGAGGAGGTTTGATTTGGGGAACAAAAAAATTCAAGGATATTTGAGGTCCCAGAAGCCTCTAGGACTCTTCCACGGCTTTCATTTTTTCTCCTACTTTCCAATTTTCAGGTCCCCAGCTCCCCATCCCTCCTGTCTGTGTTTCCAAGAAGACTCCTTTATCCCACAACTACAGGCTCCACCCTTCCTTGGAAGGCAACGTTTTTGCTGCACAGGTGTCCACTACAAGATGTATACACTGTTTTCTACTCAAAGTTGTCTCATATACACTCAGATCCGAAGGCAAAGGAAATCCATCAAATCAAATTCAAGATTACACTATTACCATAGAATAATGATTTATTGTTGGAACTTCACACTGATACTTTTCTACCAGTCTGCTGCTTTTGCAGGTTTGTTTTTTTCCCTGGCATTCCTAATAGTTCATCTGCGAAGGTAGTCCATAAACCAATCTTATGCACAAGGAAAGTTAAAGGCAAAATTACAGCGTGTTACAGTATAAAAAAGCCCTGCAAATGGCTATGATTTTCCAAAGTATAACCAGGTGTCTGGCTGGCTAGCTGGCTGGCTGGATGGATGTATGACAAAAGAGAAACTCTGCATAGTGTCATTGCCAGTGAAGTTTAGACAGACCGTTTCTCACCTTTGAGCTTCAGGTTCAGATTTACCTGTATTTGCTGAAGGGCAAGACACAGCAGAATTTTACCTGGAGAACATACTTCATCATGATTCTGCATTCCCAGCATTGTCTCCTCCCACTTTTTCCTGAGTCTGTTCTATGGAGTCTACGGACACAGATGCATTCACTCTTCAAGCAGTCTTTGCTGGGAGTACTAACTTGTGTCTCTTTCTTCTATCCAGGACATATGTACATAAACTCTGTGGGACTCTGATCCCCCAAACCCTCAATATCAGTTTGAGAAGGTAGGCAGTGCATTCAGGAGTTCTTAGGGAAAATCTGACAGACACTCAACTCACTCAGAATGTGTCTGGGCTCTTCTTCTTAGGAACACCAGGAAAAGAGTCTGCGTCACTGGAAATGATGTCCCTTGTGGTGATAAGGAAAGGCTTAAGAAAACTGCTATGACTTTTACCAGTCTCTTGCAAGAGGAACAGCAAACACAAATGAAGATAATTCTCTTTGAAATAATGTCTTTGTGCTTGAATGGCAATTGGGCAGGAAAAGAGTGATACACACAGATTAGGTCACAAAGACTTGTTCTGGGAGATTACATGCATATCACAAAGTGACATTACTGGTATCCTGGTGATATCCCTGTGGGGTGTAACGCAATGTACAAAACACAGTGGCAGTAAGGGACTGAGAGTGTTTAAAGACTATATAACCAAAAGCTGACTCCGGCCAGTCAATGTGATGATAATGTGTAAATACATATACATGCATACATGCATGGATGAGCAGAGGTGATGTGCTATTCTATGTCAGCTGTTGCACTGGGACCTTTGAACAAGAAGGAAGATACAAGCACCAGTATTGGAGCAGAGAAGACAGGAGGAAGATTATTTATTTGCTATTGTAAGGGGCCATGACAACATCACTGTGTAAAACACAGGATGAAATAACAATTCTATGCTCTTATTCTCTCTCATACTCGAGGACCTTCATGTACACTTGCACTCTCTTGACATCTGCAGAGAGCAAAGGGAAAGGCAGAAAAACAATGTGTAGACAGCTATAGAAAATAAGGGCTTCTTGTTCAAAAAATCCAAAAAAGTTGAATATTCTGTCCCATTGTTTTATACACACAAAGTGAAATACCAAGTGAAGCTTATAATAAGGTTTGTAACGATTTAGAGTTTTTCTCTTGCACCAAAAAAAAAAAAAAAAAAAAGTGTTCTTTCAAAAGAATACTAATCAGAATTGTATGCCACCTCGCCCCCAAGAAGAAGCAAGAGAAAGGTTAAAAGCATCTGTGGTTTCCTTTTGGCCTTATGTGATTGCAATGCTTGTATCCTAGCCATGCCAGTGATTCAGAAAAGGTCACAATTCACCCTGTTTCACTTCTCCAAACCATAACAAGCAGTCTTCAGTCACCAAGGAGGGTCTGACCCAGATTTTGTCTCTTTCTTCTTAGCTCTTTGCCTGTACCTTTTGAGCATCTACTTCCCCGGGCCAACTTCCTAAGCCTCATCGTCTCCCTCTCATGTGCCAAAACAATCTTATTGCTTTCAGGTCTTTTACTCCCTTTGATCTCTCCTTCTCTATGGACATATTGCCCTTCTCTTTCTTTTCTCCCAGAACCCCACTTCTCCTTTCCTGTAGATCCTCCAGGTTGATTTCTTCCTTATCCTTCTATTCCCTCAGGTTTTTCCCATATTATACACTCAAGACCCAACTCTTTATTACAAATTTTTCCCTTAGTAAGAGTGGGGGAGGGAACAGGGAGAAGGTCTGCAGCTTTTCCAAATGTTGTGTTGTTGGGAATACTTCCCTTATTGTGCCTGTCTAAAATATAGTTTATACAGGTGGCAGAATGAAATGTGCCATCTCGTAATTAGTCCCACATGCACTGCAGGCAATTTATCATCAAAACAATCAGCAGTCACCACTTGATTCAGTGAATACCAGAGATTATCAGAAAATTGAGCTGAGGGAAAGGAGCGAAAAAAGATAGAGCACTTTGGCTTTTGTAAATTTTTTTTCTCCTTTTTTTTCTTCCACAAAAATATAATTTTCCCTCTAAAGTAGTGACCAACACAAATGATGCTGTAATGAATAGATTCACAGAAGAGCTGTTGTGTTGGCCTTTACAACTTTTCTTTGCCTCTGAATTTGTTGTATTGGACTTTCTTGTATACTTAATAAACTGCTTCAATAACAGCAATCAGCACAAATGTGCTACTGGTGAGGAGGGTGTTCTTTTTCCTAGATGAGCACTGTTGCTGCTCTTTTTAGTGATGGTGAGACAGATTGTTCTGCCTCTTTTGTGCAAGAAAATGTGCACGGCAAACTATGGACACTCATTCCTACACACACACACACACCATATTCAAGCACGTGCACTCTCACACATGGGCATAGCCAGAGGTGTTAAATGCCCCAGGCAAAAAGAGGTGTGGAGACAATCACCCACAAGGTAACTTTGGATTATTAAAGTATCATTTACTGCTAGTCCTTTTGATGTAGAAACACAGTATTTAATGGGAAAACAGGATGCAAAATGCCACCCAGCTCAGAGGAACTCCTGAAATCCACGCATCAGAGTACAAAAGAGAAATGACTGCAGGGAGAGACAGCAGTAGCCCCACGGCCCTGTGTGAGGGCATGTCTGCCTCTACCCTACATGCAGGAAGTGTGGAAATATATTACTCTCTTGAAGGGCTATGCAAGAATGTTCAGCTATATGGGGCTTGCTTTCCCCATGACATTAAACCGTGCTCTGGAGGGCACAGCTCCCAGGGTGGTCACCAGCAGACAGAAGCACACAAGTACTCCTGATGGTTTTGGGAGTTTTTTGCTACACATCAGCTTCAGAAACAAAATAGTGGGAAAACCAAGAAACTTTTCTCTTACAGTCCCTCCCAAGAACTGCTCAGTGTTTCCCTTTCAGTACTTCAATAGCTACAACTCTTCCCTATCCCAGACTTTTGCAACACCTCCTTGTACCAGATACTGCTAAAAAACCTCACAAGCCAGCCTTTAAAAATGTTTCCACCATATGTTACAAACTGATCATTACAGTCTATGAGTCAAACCGAGTTTACTTTTTAAACAAACGATGTGTCAATAAGACAAATGTTCCAGTGTTAACTTCAATTACCATAGACATGCCTGGTGATGAAGAGTGTTTGATCTATTGCTACTTCTTCAGGGCAACTTCCTTTTGCAAGAAAGGCTTGTATTGCTGTGTTCTCTCTATCCTCTGCTTCCATTTTATCAATGTTCCTTTTGTTTCAGAGGCTCTTCAGTTAAATTAATATACTGATCAAAAGCAGAGAACTGAGTTCAGGCTGGGCTTAGTAAATCTAGAGTTGCTTGAAAGATAAATTGCACAGCTAGAATGCATCCTTTGAGGTGAAGTTTTACAACAGGTAGATAGGTGAAGGTCATGTTATTTTAGCCACAATATAGCATGACCTAAGTGATTGTTTCAAAATAGTGCAATGTTTTACTACTGCATTGCTGAACATCAGCTATGTTATACACTTACCAGAAGCCAATATGTCCTCCATATTCTGCTACTGAACATAAAATACCAAATGCAAACAAAACATTTCTATATCCTACTTTGGACAGTGAAAGTCATCTATTATGGTTTCAGATTGAGCTTGCTGTATAAAGGTCTTTAAGCACAGGACAAACACAAAATCACACATAAAGGGAGCTCAAAGAAACTTGACCTACTCCCCTTCATTAAAACACTTACTTGAGAGTCAACATGAAAACAGTAGTCCTTCCCTAGCTCTTAGATGAAGCCTTCATTGTCTGTACATGCACAGCACACAGCAAAGTGCTATCAAAGCTGCAACTGAGAGTTTACCCCACATCGACAAGACAAATAAACAGCAATCCTTCACAGCTGCTTTAAGACCAGTATTTTCCTCTCTTCCCTTAAGCACTGACAAAGGAAACAGACAAGGCACCCGGGAACACACAAGCCTGCTCTGCCATCGGGTGTGAGGGGAGGAGGCAAAGTCAGGAAGAGCAGTCAATCATCACCCTTCCTAGTCCTCACCCCTCTTTCCTCAGTCCTTTCAAGTAGTCCTCCTACTGCAGACAGCAGAGAGGTCTTGAGCAACATCCATCCTCCTCCCCATCTGAGCAGAGGCTGGACAATCCTCCTTGTGGACACACATAACGTCTTGCTCATAAGGCACAGAAATTTTTGGCTCACGTGGAAGTTACTCTACCATGTGGCAAATGGACAGACATTTGCAGCTCCTAGGTCGGGGTGGGTCCAAAGGAAGGTCTCAAATCCACATAATGCACCCTATTGTAGCCAAACAGTAAGAAATTGGAAGACATTTGAGAAAAGCCTCATTTTTAACACCTTTGTAACCTCCTTATACCTAGCTGTGCCAATAAAGGCATAAGAAAAGGAATGAGTGGAGGTCCCCAGCTCCCAGCTGTATCTAACAGACCATGGAGACTGTGGAGGTGGGTGGCTCCCCTGCTGTTTACAAACCAACACTGGTGGGCTGTTAACACTGGAAGCAACAGTACTTCACCAATGTCATCACTTAACAATATAATATGACAGCATGTATAGAACCGATTAGCATAAATCAACATAATACCCACTTTGCAGCATTAGTATTGAAAACTTTCATCCTCAAGTAGTGGGGAGGACACAATACGTGATGAATTGTAATGATTTTTCTGAAGTGCTCTCACATGGCAGAGCATGTTTGCACAGTATGTGTATGTGAAACTGCACACACTTGTATTTTAAGAATACGCAGAATACTGTAGTTTATGGCATTAGTTTCTAACAATAACATTCCAGTATTTCTGTGATCTTTTCTTAGACTTAAAAAAAGAGACAAATTTGCAAGAGCTACCACATGGGGAATGAAAGAGGGGTGTGTGTGTATCAGTGTGTGTGTCTATGTGTCTGTATCTGTAGTCATTTTGATTTCAAAGCACATCGACCTGTATTTCTGTGTCCAAAGGGTCATCATGCATAGAGTCACGTAATTAGAGACTGCTTAAAAAATAACTTGAAGTCACTCAGACTCTGAGGTTTGAATTACGGATAAACATATTTCAAAGTATAAACTTTGGACATAAGGTACAGGGGAGAACGAACTTACATGCCACTTCCATCAATTTTGATAAAGTAGTTTCAATTTTCAGTGTAATAATTCAAAGGTCTTGTGACTTTTTGACAATACTGAGCTCTGCTTCTTCCTCCTCATTCTCTGTCCTTCCCTCCAGTGCTTTGTGCACACTCTGACAATTACCCATTTCAAACCTGAATGCTTAATCACATCCAAGTGTATTTTTGAGAGCTCTTCCAAAGTCTTCACTTTAGGCAGCATTTTCCTGAACAAGAGATCTCTTTGGGGTTAAGATGGCATGCATATTTGGAGACGGCAGGCAAAGTACAAATAAAGGAAAAGTACTGTGCAGGATACAACAGGAATTCTTCTCCTAGGGGAGAAGTTCTAGGAGAAAAGTCTATAAATTCTCTAGACTCTACAACAGGTCAAGATAGTTAAAATCTCCATTCCTTTACTACTAATGATGACACAGAAAACCTGAGGAAGATCTTCATGACTGGTACTCTAGTCACTCTCCACTGCACTTCCCTAAGGTGACACCCTGTTTCCCAGCAGAAAGCTTACCACAGGCCTTGCTTGCCACCATATGGCATCGTATCTCTGCACTCACCCTTTCAATCATATTAATGCCAATAATGCAACAATCTTTTTCTTTTATAAAGGTCTTAACCTGGCTTGTGCATTAATTTAGTGTGCCAAGTTATTTATGCACCTATAAAAATGCAGACTAGGCATCCTTACAAGCACAGGCACATCCTATTAATGCTGATCTGAAAGAGTTCTGAGCTCACTGTTACAGGTCCTTGATAGTGTTCGCCCATTACTGAACGTTTTCTAGGGGCCAGAGGTGAACAAGCTGATTCCAAGGGGGATCCATCTGTGAGTTCCAGCTTAACCTAAAGTCTATTATTTCCTATTGGACACACTGACTCTTCTCTTGCTGCACCCAGACAATCTTGTAGTATTTCCAGACTGGTGAAAACAAACAATGCTGATGTATGTCCAAACACTTCTGCTGTGATATTTCCAACCTATTTCAGCTACCGTTTCAGTGAGCGTTGGGATGTGTAGTACTGCTCTAAAATGAAACTGTATTCACAAGCTTTTCTTGCACATTTTGGTGAAACCTGCTCCAAAAACACTGAGAGTTTTGTCCAAGTGAAGCCTGGAAGATTAGGCTGTATGTGGTATTCCAATAATAACACCAAAGTAAGGAGTATTTTTAAGAGGCAGTTTAATTTTTGAGCATATCATGTAACACACTGTGAAAGTAGCACAAGGTCAAGGAAAACATCTATTATTTAATTTGACTTGGAGCCAAACTGGGTGGTGATGTTGAAGACCACACTTCCCACTCTGAATGGAACTTCATTTATTCAGTGCTTCCAACTTCATCAAAACTTTCCACTCACTCTACTTCCATCTGTCTCTTTCTTAGCAAATACATCACAACCTCTGAGGGTCCTTCCCTCTCATTCTTTATTTCTCTGCCAGATAAATGAGGAACACTTTTTACTCCTCTATAAGTTACATTTTTTGTTTCCATTCTGCCCTCAGCTGAATGTTAACAGCTCCAGGAAAGTCAAAGCAGCAGAGATAACAGCAGAACCTCACCTTAGAAATCAATGTCACTGTCATCTAAACTCTTCTTTCCAGACAACATTTCCCCTTCTTTCTTGTACAATAAGATGGTGATTTCACATCAAAGGTAACCATGACAGCATCATGGCAGACATATTTGTTTCATAGGTGGGTTAAAGCAGTTCTTCAGTACTGTATGCCTATTAACGTTATTATCCACAGACTCAAAAAAATCACTATTTCAGTCATTAAAAAGGTACAGTGAATGCAAGATTTAGTAAGCCTGAGTGGATGTGATCAATAATTTAAATATTACTGGATAAAAAGTAAAGAAAACAAAAATAACAGCTTTGGTTTCAGGATATATGTAGCTGTCCTATGAACATAAATATATTGAAATTTTTCTGCTAAATTTTATGGCTCTATATAAATATCAAAATAGGTTTATAAGTTGAAAGGAGAACATGCCAATTCTAAAATCATCACTCACAGCACTTCAGTTTATGCAGTTAAATTTCCCAGCTAACAGCATTCTGCAGGCAGTTGCTCTCCTGCCCAGAGGCAAACTACGCATCTGTCTTTCCAATACTCCTGGTAAAAAACATCAGTCAGGAAATGCAGGCCTGCCAGAGCACATTCAAGGACAGTAGGGGTAAGGAGACTCATCACAGCCACTAGGTGCGACACAACCTCTGTTGGTAGGGTAGGGTTGGGTACTCATACAAGACAAATGTCTACATAAGGGTGTCTTTGCATTGGTGTCTTTTTCTGCTTCCCTTGGCACTCTGGTCTTCTCCTTCCATGCTTTTACCCAACCAACATCCTCAGACAAAGGTCCTGTCTTTCTCTCCCCTTTTCAGGATGAAAAGGTCAATGTGGAGAAAGGTCGCTTTGCATCCTGTACTGAACAGACCACCTATCTCTGGCACCAGAAGTTAGGTTGTGTCCAATGAGGGCCACATCATAAACCATTATAAAAGCAACGCCTTCACTAGATGTGAAGTGTGCTTGAAATGGAACCTCTTGTGAGAAACTTTATGTGTACCACAACCATTGGCAATGGGATCCATTTATTGTCCTCTTCCCAACTGCAGTAAACTGGAGTTTCTGTAACCCCAATGACTGTGTAGGACTCCAAGGTGGTTTGATTAAAGGCTTCTGTGAAATGCACTGTGAATTTTTGCAGGTCTCCCCTCAAGGCCAAGAGGAAGCTGGGTCCCATTTTTTTTCCATATCTTTGTTTCTTATAAAATCCATTTATCATAAAGGCATCGGTGGAAAGGGAAATGAAAAATTTGATGAGCTTATGCTCTTTCCTGCCTTTTACTTTGGTTGTATTTTTCTTGGGATTATTTCTCTTGGAGAATATACAAGGCAAGTTTGGCTTAACCTGTACAGCTTTATTTTTACATTATCCAGAATCATTCATTTGGCATCAAGAGATCTCACTCAGATAACATAGATAAAGTCACAGCAGAATTATATTGGCATAAGTGAACCCAACTTTTTATTCAAACAAATATACTCCTCCATCCCAAAACCTTCTCTAAATCCTAAAGAACAAGGCCAGAACAAATTATAAGGAATCAAATTTCCTAAAGACTTTCTTTGACAGCACATTAGTACTCCATCAGAAAGCCTGATGCATCTATTGATCATCTGATGGAACAGCTCATGATCAAGTTTTCCCAACCACTTTCCAAGCTACCTTTTTGACTTATGGTGCGGCAAATGGTCACTGTATCCTGTTAGAGTCTGTTCTTGGGTGGGACATTGCATCTTCTTGGGTGGAACCTTTTCCACTCAAGAGGATGAGATGCTCTCTGGCCCCAGTGGGTACCTTCTGGCACAGTGGTGAATTAAGCTATTGGAGCTCTGTAGGAGGGTGGTGCAGGTGAGCTGATCTGAGTGGGAATCAGGTCAGTTTCCTAGAGGCCACTGTGTAGCTGATGTGGGCAACTAGGTCATTTTCCACTAGGTCATATGGCCAAATACTGTTTTCCCATGACAGGGAAAACTCCTGAGCAGCTCTTCCCTAAACCCAGTCTAAGAGAAAGAGCAACAAACAAAAAACAGGCAGCGGTTTCCCTCAGATTTTGTAAGACAATTATTTCTACTGATAGTTCCTTTGCAGCCTGCTTTGGCATGTCTTTTCTCTTTTTAATTTATTTATTTATCAGCATTTTCAGTACTCCTTCTGCACGAGAACTTTATTTAAGGCTGCTGTCTGGGAGACCCTGAGAGGGTTCCCAGTCCCCTGGGTGGATTCCTGGTCCCTGTATGCCACAGTATTACCAGTATGACCTCCTGCCTTGCCAGGACTTTAAAGGGCCCATCTGCCCTGTCAGCATCAATCACATTGGATTTTGTAGTTCAGCCCTTCCAAATTACCCAGGTTGTAATTCCCAGTCCTAAACAGTGTCCAAAGCTATTCCCTGCTATTCTTTTTGCGTAGAAAGAAAAACATCTAATTTAAAGCCTAAGTTTCCCCCTCATAACATTTATGCATAGACTGTGTTACTGCTATTATATTCTGAAAAACAGTTATTTCACCAAAATAAAAAATCCTTTCCATAAGTGCTTTGCTCCCTACATTTTTTTCTTTTCCTTTTACGCTGCATATACCAACAGGGGCCAACTTTATTTCAGTATTGACTTGGATTTTGATGAATATGCTTCTATTTCATTTATTCTTTATTTGTGCAAAAGCTAGGCAGTATTTTTACATTGTTTCCCACTTCCTTTTTGATTAAACTGTTATATTTGATTTTCCAGAAATAAAGCAGCACAGAGCTAGAGATAGTGAGAAAAATACATCATCCTTGATTCTCTCCTGACTCACAGCTCTCTAAGCTCTGACCCAAAAGCCCACCTTAACTCACTGGAAATAAGTGCCCAAAGGGAGCCGTCAGAGAGGAAGCTCTTCAGGAAGTGACTACCCAAAGTGCTAACCACAGGAGAATGAGGCCTTTTCCACCTAAAATTAACTGAGCTGCTCGAAGAAAAACACTAAACCTACTATAAACCTACTAGAATAATAATAATAGATGACCCAAGTCAGGCCTTTTAAACTAAATTGCTTTAATCAGTATCAAAGATCAAAGGCCACTAAAACTTCAATGCCATTATTTAGCATGTCAGAAAAAAACCAGTCCATACAAATTCAGTGGATAGGCTGTATATCTCTTTTTCCTTCACATGTAACTTTCCGAAGCTCTCTTCCTTGGGGTTGGGGGTATCCCCATTCTTTGTTTCAGCTCTTTAGGCAAAGAGTTTTCTGAGCAAAAAATATTGCCATCTACAATAGATAGAGTATATATATATATATAAAAAACTTCCCTTTTTGCTGTGCGCCCACAGCAGGATTTGGCAGTAAACTAAGACCAGGACAACAGCAATGGGAGCACAGTTTCACCAGTGCCACTTGTTAAGGGAAGGAAATTTACTATTGCTTCTTTGAGCACCCCCATGGGACATGATTGAAACATCCTGGGGAGAAAGAAGAAGAAAACATCACAATAAAAAAGACCATCCAATGTAACCCTAGTCATTCTTCCCTGTTCCCTTTCCCTCATCCACTTCCATTCTCTTACACAGCCTGTCCAGCCTATAGCCAGGGTGACCAGCCCTTACCTTGCAGTGTGTGGTGACTGCTTTGGCAGATGACCAGTTCCCAAGCTGCTGACTTTCTGTTAAAAATGCCAACAACAACAACAACAAGAGAAACATTAATTTTCACAGAATGACCAGAGGAATAGAAAAAGCAGACAGTGAACCTTTTTTTCTTTCTAAAGCAGAAAGCTTCAGGCCAGATGAACTGCACCACAGGCCATCCTTGTGGTCTTTGGGCAAAGGAATGACAGCCACTAGAGAAGCAGATCCTGCCTGCTGTTAACTTCTGCAGATCACTTCTCCATTTGCCTTCATCTGTCCAAGAAGGCACTTCATTACCATTTTAGCTGCTGAAGAGCCAGGGGAGAAGTTACTTATTTGCACGGTGGCTGCTCCCAACTGCAGCCCCCAATACGACAAATACACCCAGCTTTCTTCACATGCAGTGGCAGCTGAGGTCTGGCTGTGGGCCCCGCACAGCAGCACAGGAGCTTCCCTGCTCCCCTCCAGGGGCAGGAGCAGCCAGGGTGGTGTGTCAGGAGCTGGGCTGAGTACAGCCCATGGAGCCCTGCTGAGAAGATGAGCAGGCAGCACAAGCCTTGCCCTGAGGAGCATAGTCTAGCTCTGCGAGTTACACCAAAGTGCAGAAATCGTGGCTAAGCACGATTAGAGCTTCTTGAAAGCCCCTGAGCAGATCAGTGATCAGGATGAGACCCCAGTCTGTGCCAACAACTACACTCCTTGCAACGTCAGCCTTCATCCTTTTTAAGCTCACTCTGCCCTTCTCAAGACCCAGAAGTGGCATTTGTGCTTTGGATGAGCCTGTGAAAGACCTCCAGGCTGTCAAACTACAAGCTGCCATTAGTTGTGCTTCCTCTCCTTCAGGTCTCTTGCAGTGCTGCTGTATGCCAGGGCCACCAGCCTGCTCACCTGGCAAACAGACAGCCTAAACCGTGCTGCTCAGCTGCCTGCTGGCAGGGCAACCTGCCACTCACCTGCAAAAGGTACCAGGACCTTACCTTGGAAACCAATGGCCAAGGTATTGATTTGCTCAGTATAGCAGCAGAGTGGTAGACAAAAGTTGCCAGTGTAGAAGTTAGTGGAGAAGGCCAAGCAGTCCCTAGTGCTGTGGTGTGTTCTGTATCACATTTTCACTTCCCAGCCCCTGATGGATATTTCACATGTAAATGGTTGCTTAGTGACATACTTGCACCACTCAGATGCTCCTTCTATGGAATCAGCAAGCAGAGCAACTGTGGGCATTAACAGTGCTGCTGCTCCTGCTGCAGCACCTAAGCTGGCTTGATCAGGACTCACTTCCTCATCAGAGGAAGTGGTTTTGGTTCAAGAATGTGGAAATAATTGAAAGATGTATTTCCAAGGCTAGTACAGCCACAGAGAAGATTTCTTTGAGACTGTGACTGACCACCCAGGCAGCCAAAGCTAACATATATTTGAATAGTGATTTGTAGGAATCTGATTTCACCCATAGATTCATAGTATAATCTAACACTTAGCATGAGGACCACAAAGCATTTGCAACTTGTCTGCTAAGCCTACAAGAAAACTGAAGATTAAGTCACAAGGAAGTCAGCTATCCAGCCATTATGCAAAGCTTTCTAAAAGGCAGTGACATACATTTAGCAATCACCCCAAAATCAGAACATCAAAAGAAAACATTTTTGCACTAATTTTCCTTGCTATTGCCAGCCTATGTCCCTGTGAAGGGAGTAGTGTTTATGGGACCAGTGTTTGGAAAAGTAAGCTTGAATAGCAGTGTCAAAGGGTAATTGGCACAAAAGAGATCCCTACCTTTAGAACAAGAGGAATTAAGTTTTCCTAAGCATATTGGGACCACAGAGGGCTTGTTGTTGATAGACCCACAAGTAGTAATATTACCAGGTTCATGCCAAGGGTCATAGCATGCAGTGAGACAACAGTTCCTTAGAGCAATGAGAACAGGGTCATGACTCCTGTGTGCAACTGATTGATCCTCAGAGTTCAGATCTGTGAGAAGCATGGGGAAAAAAAATGTGCAATTTACAGCATTCATTTACACTTGGCTTTAAAAGGTTTTTATTGAGGCAGTGATCACCTTGCATTTTTCCTTTTCAGTTACTGCCTGAAAGTCAGTGGAAGGATTTGAAACAATATATGACCATGGAATTTTATCAGCAGTATATATTAGTGCACTAGTTACATGCCAGGTAAAGTTTTGCAGCTGTTAGTAGCTTTTCTTCTCAAGGGCTCATATCTGAAGACTGGCCTCTATTTCCATTTAGCAGAAGCCTGAAGCCTTGAGAAATGACAGTGAAACTGTGCAACCACCCCAGGGACTCAATTCTTAGTTTACGTTCTTTACGACCTCAAGTAGAAAAGTGCATTGAAGTCACATTTCCACTTTATTGATCTTGAACCTCAACTTTTAGAATGGACTTGAGGAATATTTAGGACAACCTGAGCACAAATGAGGTTTAAGGTGTTCTAAGTTATGTATCTGGTATAGAATACTGGAGTGCCCTGCACTGCTCTTGTAACCCTGACCCTCAGCACAAACTGCTTCCTTTCCTTGGGAGCCTCCTGCCTGTTTGCCACCTGAGAGAGTCTTATTATCAAAGGCATACTCTGTGGCCTCTTTAATGGGTCATTTATATTTCTGATGACAGTAAAAAATAGTAAGAGTCAAGGTTTAAGAAGGAGCCCATGGCTTCAACACATGACATTAAATAAGCCTGCTGGAAACATCTTCGAAGCTCAGCAGAAGTCATTCTGGATCTTGTGAGAGTTTTCAGCCACTTCAAGCTGTTCTGTGTAATGTCCCAGGTACATCCCCTTGGATTCCTGACCAGGATTATACAACAAGAAGAAATTTAGTAAATTTTGAATGAGCCCAGAGATAGGGCCTTGGGAGTTTGGCCAGTGCTAAATGAATACAGAGATCAATAAAGCTTACAGCTACATACTTTCCTACCAAGCCTCAGTGCTTGGATTCAAGGAGCTCCCCATAGTCCTGCACACAGACTGGATTGCTATGATCAATACTGGAAGAGGATATAATGCAACACTATTAATGCAACTGGTCTCATTGAACTCAACAGAAATTCTGCCATTTTCTTCATTCAACCTAGGATTTCACTTAATGTGTCTTTTCCAGCTCTAATACCTGTGATCCTGAGCACATTACTAAATTGCCAATGGGATCTGCCAACCATTACAGTCTGTGATTTGTCAAGTACTCTATTTGTATTCACTACGTCTCTGTCGTCTACAGGATTCCAGTAATAACCTATTAAAGACATTTAATGTTACCAATTTAAAACTGAAAAACACAAACTACTGAGGTGGTGAAGTTGCCAGAAGAGACATCAGGGCCTGTGTTAGAATATCTGATTCAACAACTCCTATATGTGCAAAGCCTGCAGACTGGACAATTATAGCTCCATCAGTGAGTCGTGTATTTATTAGACCCATATTTGGTTATCAGAGGTGTTTACAGAGAGACTGCCATGGTAGAAAGGGCTGGCAAATGTGGACAAATAAGGATAGCTTATTAAAGCTTGGTTTTTGTGAGAGATGCACTCATTTTCAATGCAGCTACCCAACAGTTACTGTCCTGAGCAATACGGTCCAGTAACATACACAGCAATTAAGAAGGACTCTGTTATACCTGTTATTTAGCAAAGTTCAGAATCACAGCTCAATCAGATAGAAATATTGTTTTCTTATGGTATCACAGAAGCAAGCCTTGACAAAAAAGGAGAATATCAAATGCCTCTTATCCTTGCTAAGTTGTTAATGGTGGAAAAAATACAGACAGCTACATGCTTAGTCTAGTTTGGCATCAATTCGTATACACATAGAGAAACAAGTTACAGATGTTTAAAAAGTTATGACAAATGAGAAAACAGTCCCACACTAAAAGTGGCTGCAATAAATTGCCTTTCAGATACAGGTCTGTGGTGCAACAGTTGACATATATGGAGTGAAAGTTAAGTAAAGGGTCATAGTCCTACTCAACTCATACAGGGACCATGCAGCAAATAATTGTTAAACAAAGGTGTTGCGAGAATCCTAGACAGACAAGTATTCAAAAAGCCAAGGAAATGATCAGTCCTGTAAGTCAAAAGGCATAAGTACTCAAAGCAATGAAAAATTTCTGAAAACTTGAAACTACTGAAGTTTATTATCATTTACAGTTCTTGTAGACTCATGCTCCTTCCACTGCTCCTTAAAAGACTTACTCTGTACCCTTCTCTGGCTTCATTGCCTTTCTGGTGAAGAGTGTAGAGAGTAAGTCCTATAAGGTGCAGCTGAGGGAGCTGGAGTTGTTTAGCCTGCAGAAGAGGAGGCTCAGGCGGGAACTTATCACTCTCTACGACTACTTGGAGGTTGTAGCATGATTCTTCTCCCAGGCAGCCAGTGACAGCATGAGAGATAGGGTCTAGCTGCACCAGAAATTCAGGCTGGACTTCAGGAAGAAGTTCTTCATGAAAATGCTTGTTAAGCATTGGAACAGACTGCTCAGGGACGTCGTGGAGTCACCACCCCTGGAAATGACTGGGCATGGCAGTGCAGGCAATGTGGTGATCAAGCAAAGGTTGGACTTGATGATCTTGGAAGTCTTTTCCAACCTTAATGATTCTGGGATTCTGTAATATTCAGGAAGCTCCACTGGCTGTGTTTGGCTCAGCTTATGTGGTTCATGCATTTCCAGCAAAAGATTTCTTCTATTTGGTTCTCAGTGTCTCTCATTGTCAGTTGAGGTCAAGCAGCCCTGCACATACAATATGATGGCTCATGAACAGTTCTGACAATAAATTTCTTTTTTTATTTTTTGGTTAAATATATTTTTTTTATTTCTTACTAAGTTGTAAGGCAAATTCCAGCATTGCTTTGTGTCACATTTAGCACCTAGTGTGATTCTAAATGTTCGTCTGCTTTAGGAGCTTTTCTTGCATATCTTTTCCTTTTTTTTTTTGAAACTAAAGTACATTTTTAGAGAAAAGCATCCACTTAAGCAATATTGAGACACTTTAATTTGGGCAGGGATCAGATAACTCCAGGGGTATCTTCAGTCTATTATTCTGCAATTCAAAATGTCAAAAAAATCTTTCAAAAGTCATTCAAACCGATTATTTGAATTGATAGAAATACATACTTTTTTTCCTGTTTAACTAAACCTATACTTGACTAAAAATTTTCATCCAGATCTAACTTTTTCTTTGAATATATTCATAGAACCACACTTTTTAATTTACCCTTTCAGGAAATAACCTGTTTGCAAGTCAATTTATCAAAATTACCCTTCCAATGCATAAAATAATAATGTATTTCAGATAGTGCTCTTGCATCATTTTAAAAGCAGAAGAATTAAGAAGAAGAGAAAAGAAAGAAAAGACAAAAATATATTTTAGAGCGTTTTAAAGTCTTTAGAACAATATTCTTCTGCACAGGTCTGTTTTCATCACAAAAGTAACCTGTTTTCTTTTTTCTATGGGACTTAGAAGTTCAGATAAACTTCAACAGTAGCTTATGTCATGTGGCATAACTGTATAAAGTTTGCTTAACAAAGTGCAATAGACATCCAAAAACTTCTAACCTAACAATATATTACTGTTAAACATTCAAAAATTATTTATTCCCATTAAGAAGAGGAAAAAAAACCTAGCTATATTTAATGTATCTTACCTCTCAATAGAGCTTTCACTGATTTTACTGATACCTTCTCGGAAGTCAGAAAATACTCTCTTACCTAAAATGTTGACATGTTTCATTCGAAAAAAACATATTTGGAATATTTTATAAGTCAAAAAAGCCAACACAGATTCTTTTGTTTATTTAATTATTTAATGTTTGGACAGTGCTTTGCAAGCATAATACACACTTATTTTTAGTATTACTTGTGCATACAGCATTATCAGCAAGATATGAATAAAATGCTCTGAGCTTCGCAAGCAATTTTCTTGATTAATTTCTTTGTATAAAGCAGCAGAGGGAGCTCATACATTATTTTTGGTGTGTCACACACAAAAAAATGATAAATTACACGTGCACACACATGTGCACGCACGCGCGTGCAGGTGACACAGCCCCGCACATGTATGTGCACATGCAGTCAGCTCTGGGACGAGCTGCACAGCTACAGTGGCTGTGCCTGCACTTGTCACGCAGACCAATAGGAGCAGATGTGTTCAGCGAAAGAGCTGGGAGTGAGCCCCGCATGGCCGTGGCACACATCCTTCAGGGCACTATTTCTGGACTACTGCAGTCTGGTCCCATCAAGCTGAGACACCCATGTGTGCCTTGGGCATGTTCAGTGAGCTCCCAGAGTGCTTTTTCCAGCTGGATTTTACCCAAGAGGAAGACAGCTGGTGCGTTCTGACCTTGGTCCTGGACGCAAACCAAAGCTCAGCTGGTGGAGGTGATCTGGAGGCACCGTCAACAGCATGCACTTGATCCAGAGCAAGTCACCAGCACCAGAGCTGGGTTAGAAACCTCTAGGTACCTACCTAAGCTGATCTTCAGGTATGTGAGAAATCAGATGGATGACATAAATTTAGGCAATTGCATTCTGCTGGAGTGACATGTTAGGCGCCTACATGCCTTTTTGAATTTTCTCCTCAATCTGTATAATTTTTGCAAGAAATGTTTCACAATGGAGGTACACTGAGAAAGAACTGCTGAAGTCACGTAAAGGAATGGACAAACTTCCTAAACGTCTTGTTTTTGTCTAATTGAATAAGTTCTTGGGAATATATGCCCTTAACTGACCCCCTGAAATCTGTAAATCCGATGTATAAGGAGGGCTTAACATAGTTTCTGAGCAGCAGTAACTACTCCCTGAACAGCATAAGTATAATTTTTATTTCCTTTAAGGATATGTACAGTATATCCTCTTCTACATGCTGGGCCAGCCAGCACCTCAGGAGTATAATTTGGCTTCCCTAGGCACTCCTGTGAAAGTCTAGGAGGAAGCAATGGGCAATGGATAATGCAGGGATTGTGCTTTGGTGGAGGGCAAAGCTAGAAGGAAGCAGTTGGTGCACCGGACTATCCAATATCCTACCATAGACAGATAAGCACTGTTGAGGCCAAAGGCGGAAAACAATGGGAAAATTGGTCTGCCAGCACCTTTTATTTCCAGGATGGGCAGAGATACTGGGAACTTTGCAGTACAGCTTTGCTTCCAGACTTGGACTGAGCAGATGTGAAGACGGCAACAGTGGGACTGAAAAAAAACAGGAAAAAACCAGGTTAGAAAATGAGAGAAGTGTGGGGGTGTGTGGGAGTTGGTGGATGGGGCACAAGACAGGAAGAGCAGAAAAAATTGGCACAAATGCTTTCTGATTTTAAAAAACTTATCCTTTTGGGGTGGGGCTTAGGGCAAAAGGAATAGATTCAGGGAGAATTACTTGTCATACCTAAACCAGCTGGCCAAACTTGTAATAAAAAGCCCATAAACCATCACTGTGAGAGAGGAAAAGCCACATTGTTTTTATTTGTCTGTAGAGCAATATGTGTCACTGTATAAATAGTAACTAATAACATGTGCCGCAGCACTTCTGTGGTATTTTTCAATAATTACTGTTGTTGTAAAAGAGTTTAGTATGAAGTAAAACATCTCTATGAGGGAAAAAATTGCTACCTCTTTCCCCCTGATATTTGTGTAACTGAATTAAAAATATACAGATACATCGAGTCAAAAAACCATTATTCCTAGTTCAAGGAACTCAAGCTGAACACCTTGAAAAATCTCTCAGCTACATTGTTCTCTTATATGTTATGAGGATTTTTATTTCCTTTTAACAGCAGTAAATCGTCAAATGAAAGAGGCTTATATTGCACATACCATTGCGAGACGTGCTCATCATGTAACGTCAGAATGAACTATTTTTTAACCTAATATACAACAATTTAGCAGCATTAGAAGAACATAAAACAGATAAAAGTATAGCTTTTACAGCCATTCATCAATGGCCTTTTTTTGAAGAGTGCAGATACCTCCTCAGGCTAAGCATACATCTCTCTATTTCACATAAATACACAAAGTGACAGGGCTTCCAGTCAAAATAAACATTTGCTCAGTGTATACCTGATTTCCACCCATTTCATTCAACAGGAAAGATACTGAGGTTAACAAACACACTAATCTCTCATCTGCTCTAGGGATGAGGATGTGCTGTATCCAACAATTTGTGATTGAGTGTGTTCGCAGTTTGTTGCTCCCATGGATGTCCGTGCCTTTGTATTGGTACTATTTAAAAGGCAAACTAAAGAACAAGCCTTGACATGAATGCAACCAAAATTACTTCCAGTTTTTAGAAAATAAGAATGGTTCAAGGGAGAGAGGACAATGTCTCAGGTTTGGTAACTGCACAGGTAGTGAGGAGAATGGCTGAAGAAAACATCATTTGGATGAAAATGCAACACAAGGTGATATAACAATATCATTGCTCATTAAAAAACAAAACAAAATGAAACAGAACAGAACAGAACAAAACAAAAAACCCATGTAATATTGAACAGCACAAAACACCTATAATTCAGGGTAAAAACTTCCAAGAGTCTGAGGCACCCAAATCTCACTAAATCTGAGGAAATCTGTGGTACCTAGAACAGAAAGCAATTTTTTGCATTTGTGGCTCCGGCTGCATTGCCTTAAACCCTCTGTGGAGGGAAAGATGACCCTGCTGCCTTGGCCTGCCTCTCCAGCAGTTTGAAGGAGAACAAGGAGATCCAGCTGAAGGAGAACAGGAGCTGAGCACAGGTTTCTTACCTCCTGGGACAGGGCTCACTGAGCATCACTGCACCACCACCATCAGGGCTGGCTCCCTTGCCAAATAGAGAATAAAAAGATGTAGTCTCTGAGTCCCATATCTGGCTTGTTAAACCTGTATTGTTATGCTTTGTCAGGTAAAATACATAATTTGGACATATTGTTTGATGATCTCACACTAGGATTTCACACCACACTATCGAAGAAAATGTTGATTGAGTTATTTTAACTGTCATGATATCAGTTAAACCTGATTAACAGATTATTTTCCACTGACATCACTTCTTTATTCTATTTACAAGCTAAATACGCCAGACACTCAATTGATAAATGCCCATTTCCCTCCATCTTAATTAACTAAATATTCTTTTACTTAAACAATTCCTCATTTTTCCATAGACACAGTAATAGGTCCATTAAAAGGGTCTATCTGATACCAGGGATCTTTTATTTATGAGGACAAGTCCAAATGGTTACTATTTTTTAATGTTTTTATTTTCCTTCATACTGTACACTGTGTAATGGCTTTGGTCCAAACAGTAATCACAGGATGGGTGCTGTTTCTTCTTTCTTGACCTATCTCACTCCACATGATTTAATCCATTGTTTTGGATGTTGCCAATGATTTATTGTATGAAAAATGTAAATGATCTGGATGGCAGATGTTTTATATTTTCTGACCATTCATTTTCAGTGGGAATGTAATTAAAATTTATGAAGTGTATCTGCTGAATTGCATTGGCAATTGATGATCTCCTCCAGTGCTGTCTGTCTGGAGATGATGAGTGATTGTGGACAGTGAGATGTGTTGACAAGGGCAGAAACAGACGTGATGTTACTGTCATGAGCGAGGCTACCTGCAAAAAGGCTGCTGTTTTTTTTCTCCCTTTTTTTCCCATAGGAAGAAGGTGGCAACCAGAGCTGTCTTTCTTCTTACAAGACAGAGTACAAAGCCTCTGCACACTCCTGAAAGCTGTCACTCTTCAAAAGTGCAATCTCTGTCTCTCTCAGCAATGGACATCTGGAAGCCACGATACCAGTTATAACAACCCATGTCAAGGATATTAATTAAATTCCTGATGGCCACCCAGAGAAGCTAACGAGTGTAAATTTCACAACATCCCAACTCATAAGGCAGCCCACTTAACCTTTTCAGCATTGAAATCCTTCCTCCAGGAGGGAAGTAAAGAAGTGAGCTGTTTGCCGAGGGAGCATGGAAAGGAAGAACAGGGAAAGGAGGAGATACTTGTCTGGCACAGTTTAAAGTACAAACAGATCAGAAGTGGATCTGCTGGATTCAGATATCCCACAACAGAATGGGAAGGACTTTTTTCAGAAATGAGATCCCAGACAGCATTTTGCATAGAGCCCTTACTGCTATGAATCTGAGTGGATCACCTCACCTCAGCCCCTTTCAGCTCCATGAGCAAGAGAAGCAGCTCTCTTTTTAACCCCAGTGAGGTATACTTACTGGACTTTGAATTTCCCCTGCTCTTGACATAGCACACCTCTTACATTTCTGAGTGCTGTGGAGGACAGAATATATAATTTCTATAATTCCACCATACAGTTACCTCTACAACAAATGTACAGACAGCCTAGATTAACATGTAGTGAATCATCTAAGTGCTATGGGACCAACAATTGGAACTGGGGAATTTCTGACACCCATCTTTATCATCAGGGATTTTGATCACTAGAATGTTCAAAGTGTTTTCTTAATTCACAAATCTCATTTAGGATATCTACCATTAGGCCCTAATAAAAATGCCTTCACTATAAAGTCATGTGGCCACCTCATTACCAGAGGCTGGTAAATGAGGATTTTATTCCAAAACCAAACCCCAAAGGTGGTTTGTCACGAATGTTCCAGTCCCACTGCTGTTGCTGACACCACTTCCAATATATTCTGCCACTATGGGTGGGGTCCAAATGAAGGTGATTGTAGCTGTCAGTTCTTGGGCTCTGCCTGTGTTGAAGTCAGTAGGCATTTTGCCATTCATTTCAAAAGTAAGCATTACAAGCTCAAGAACTAATCCAAGCTTCAGGCCTGGTAGTGATTGTGACATTTGACAATGTATGATTCAAAACAGACAAGGGATTGAAATGGCAGGTGCAGCAGATGGTCAAGATCCTATTACACAACGGCCTTTTTTTTTTTCCATGTGTGCTCCCAGCTCTGCTGCTTCGGTGTGTCTCTGGCCTGTGATGTGCAACTGTGGCAGGAGAGGAGAAGGAATGAGGTAGGACTAGTGTCACAAAGTCTAGTTAGGCAGATTTTGGAAAATCTCAAGGGGATACTCTCAGCACAACTCATACTACAAAATGCATAGTAAGTACTGCAGAACTCTGGAAGCCAACAAGATTAAATTCTTCTTTTGCCTTCACTGCTGTCTTATTGGGTGCCTCAGTTTACCTATATGCACTTTTAGGTAACGTGCCTTTACCTGGCTTTGTATGCCAAAACTTCATTCATTAGTACTGATGTCAAAGAGGACATTCGGCACCTCACAGGAGGCCCAGTGCACCTGCATTAGTTAGCCATAAATCATGGGAAACAACACTTTGAAGTGTCAGGGAGATTTAATGTGGGATACAGAACAGAAGGGGAATGTGATGAACTGAGCCCCAAGCCCCAAATAAGGAATTTAAAATGCATCTTACCCTTAAAAGTGTCAGCAAATGAAGAAAAAGAAGAGTGGGGAAGCCCCAAAGGCAGCAATTTTGAATGCTTTAGTTTTCTCTATTGACTTTAATTAAGCTCACCCAGGATTGCAGGCCTGTCACTTGGGGAACCTTTCCATAAAGAAAAAAGGAGTTTGCTCCCCAGGTGGGTTTTCCCAAGTTTCTCAGGCTCTTACCACAATATATGCCTGGCATCCATGACAGGGTCGTCAAAAATAATAGCTAAGGAATTCACTGTCTGTCATTCCAAAATAATTATGTATGGGGCTTTACTTGCAGTTGAGATGGGTTATATATTTCATTGAGAAAATCCATGTAGACTAGAACATATATATGTATGTGTATGCATGTAATATATGAAGGTTGACGAGATTAACAGTCAAATAAAGAATATGGGGGAACAGAAGTCTGTATACATGCATGTGAAACATGTTGAGAAAGAGGGTGGAAAGCACAGTCAGTCCAAAATTTGTTAATTACCAAATGCACTAATGCTTTATTAGCCATTTATCAGTAATTAATCACCTATTCTGATGTAAATTTGAAGCTTACAAATGAACCATGCAAATTGTCCCTTAAATATAAGCCAAGTTTTAAGGGTCAGCAGAACAACAGCAAAGATAGCAGCATATTCGTCTCAGCTGCCTAAAAGAGTCTTTGAGTGCCTCAGAATCATGCCTATGTCTAGGCATGCAATAGTTTTTGGGTGCTTTCAAAGTCGAAATAGCGTGGGGAAAAAAAATGAAGAGAGCTTGCAAGCAGAAGGGGAGGAGGTAGTATACTCAGTGGTATTCTTCAGGTGCACAGTTTGAATAAAAATGCAAAACAGGATGCTCCCATTCAGTAAATATTATCATTTTTATTCACTCATTAATTAAGTTGCTTAATTGCTGCTGTCAAAAGACTCTTGAGTTTGTGACTGGGGTTGTTGCACTGTTTTGATAGCAGCTGAGGAAGGAAAAAGGCAGTATCACTCGGCTTGTTCTCTACTTGCTAATAAGGAGGCACTGGTTGTAGGAGATCATAATGAAGCTACAGAGTTGCATATGGAAAAAGATAGATATTTACAGGAAAAAATAAGGGGATAGGTTTTATTTAATACATCAAATATTATTTCACCAATGTGATCGATACACCGTAACTTGTGCATTATTGTTCAATTTGTTACACCACAAAAACAATTTTAATACAAAGTATTATGTTTTAGTCTAACTTCCCAAGAGCATCCAGAAATGGAAAGGGACTCAAGCTGTGTTGGTCAACATAATTATAGATATTTTTTTCCAGATCTGTCTCCAAAAGATTAATGTAAGCTGGTTTAGGTACTGTCTCTTCCAGGACACCAGATTGACAAATGACCAACACTTATGGTATATTATTCATACATTTCTGAGACAGTACCTATTCATGCCAGGATGATGATCAGTCCCATGTCACTCAAGACATTCTTAGAATTGATGCCCACTTTACTGCAGACATCTCACATCTCAGCATCACGCTGATGAAGTGCTGTGGTCATGACACATGAAGGTGTCTTTGCAAATGAAAATGAGATCCGGCTGACATGGGCCAGGACCACCAATAACCATTTACTGATTCTTATTACTAAACAGACTAAATGCAAGACAGCTTCCAAAACAGATTGCTGATGATGGACTCTGGTACAACCTGAGTCAGATCATTACACGTGTATCCATACCTGTATGGAAGTCTGGAGATGTAGTAGGTTATGCTTGTCTCAGGTTGGCTCATGAGTCACAGAAGGAAAGACTCTTGTACACAGACAACTAAGCAGAAATTGCTGATCAGAGAGAGAGTAGTGCTAGGATGATGGATGTGGTATATAGCCACCAATTTTACCTTATGGCTAAGAAAGAAAGGTGTAGCTTATCCCTCAGTTCTAAAGTCAAACCTGCAGTTAGATTTGTATATCTATTCTCAGTTTCCTCTTTTTAAATCCTCTGTAATGAAGCAGGGGATCACCTAAAGGACTTACTTCTGCTCAAGAGGAAGAATTTTTTTTAGTGATCAAACTCCTTTACCCAGGCACGAATGGATGTGGCCTGCTCTGTGCACCACTCAGGGATTGTCATGACAGAGTCTTTGTGGTTTTGGGTGTCTCACTCTGCCTATGCTGCTGGCTGGGATAAATTTCAGAAATAGGTTATGAAGGTCTTCAAAACTCTTTGACACATTGAGTTTCTGGCAAGACTTTCATTACATCTCAAGCTGTCCAGATACACTTGTTAAAGTCTCCCTTTCTTCTGTTGATAAGACACTACGGTTTGCACTGAACTGTGCAATGAGTTTAGCAATGGACACAAAGGTTCTTAAGGAGAGAAGCGAGTCCAGTACACTGTTATGAACATCTCATATCCAAACGTGAACATAGGTTTTCTGAGCTGAAAGGCTATTGGTCCACAGCACCACACAGTCTTATCTGTCTTACATGTTCCTTGGGAATAAAACAGTGACATTAATTAAATGACTTAGAGGTACTTGCTGCACTCATTACATTTGATTCCACCAGAATGAAAGGAAAAAGCAAAACTACTATGAAACATTCCATTCTACACACTGGAAGGTGTGAGCAAAGAAAAGTTTTCAAACATTTCAAACCTCTGAGTTATTATTATTCTGCAAAAAAAATCATAAAATATTCCCATTCATCTTACTAGACTTTATGGGTCAGTATAGCCTCTTTAAAATCTGAAGGCCTAAGAAATGTAAGGGTGCTGACTGATGAGCTGGGACAGCCTTACCTCGGGATGAGCTGAAAAGGTTGGCAGCTCCAGCTGTCTGCTCTGCTCCTGGTGTCCAGATGTCTAAGCTGCTTGTCAATCAGCTCCCAAACCATTGCAGTTTACAGGGCAGACTTTGCACTGCAGCTATCACTGGCGTTGGTTTGCCTTAAAATGCTTCATTGTAATCGCTAGCTGAATTGTGTGGATAATGACACAGGATAGAAAGAGATAGCTCTACCACCAGTCCCCATAAAGGCAGTCTCGAGTAGTCAGAGTCCAAATGTACTTAAATGTACTCTATATCTGCCATTGTGCTTTCACAAAAATGTCCAAAGCACTAAAAGATGCATTTAATTGCAATACAAACTTAAAGCATTCACAAGCTGCTTTTCCATAGAGTTTCTGCCATCAGCAGCTGGAATTGGAAATTGTGGTATGAAGAATTTTGTCTCTTATATCCTCCTTTCCTGACCCTAACCACCTCTGCCAGCCTGCAATGACAGTGTTGGAGCACCTGACCATCTTGCTAGTCTGGGACACAGGATGCTGTCACTCATGCCACTCTCTCTGTACCTCCTGTCCCTGTTTGTGAATGCAGCAGTGAACTTAACCAAGGAGTTTAAGTGCAAAGAAATGTAAGTTTTGTCTCTTCTTCTCTGATGTGAGCAAATATCTTTGCTTCACCTTTCTCTTGGCCTTCCTGATATCTCTTGTCATGCTATCTTTTCCTTCTCTTCCGTCTGCTACTTCCTTCACCCAACATGGAGGGCAGAAGCTACTGGAGTCACTGTGAAAGGACACTGATTTTCTGAAGAAAAAAATTGCTTCTTAGCTCTCCCCAACAGAGTTTCTTAGGTGTATTCTGAAGCTTATTTAGGCTTCTTTTTGTCCCCAGTAACCAGTGGTTAAATTATGCTCTGATAAAAGGAGAAATGAGCCAAAAGAAGGGACCTAAATTTAACTACAAGGGAAAGCAGGTGATGTAAGTTCTTGATATAAGTTCTCAAACAGCCACCTGGACCTGAGTAACTCCTTAAGTAATTCCCTGATATAGCAGCGGTAGGCTCTGCCTAGAGACAGTGTAATAAATTGCCGGAGCACGTTATTCCCTGAGGACCCAGCAGGCGAGCACACTGAAAGCTTCCTTGGGGAAAAAAAAAAAAAAAAGTTTAAATAAAAAAGTACAGAAAAGCACAAAGGCTCAGCTGCTGTCCTTGTGCTTCTGTTTCCTTATCGTTTCCTCCAGCACAACAGAGTCGGACCAGATGACTGAGAAACAGGAACTGACACCTTCTGCACCCTTTGTCACAGGACTCTGAGATGTCAGCACAGTCTCCCAGCCTGGCAAGGGCTTCCAGAGCCATCATGCAAAAGCTACCGCTCACTCCTCCAAAACAGAGGGGACATCCCCATCTGACAACCAGTCAAAGTCCCAGAGTGACTCCACTTGGGAGTCAGTTTTCCTTTGGTTTGGGCATCCAGGGACAGTCTGAGAAAGACAGTGGGGTCTTGCAGGGGAGAGACCCTGGCTGGGTCTGGAAGGTTCAGGCCAGGAGGAGATTAAGACTAAATTGATAAGAAGTGGCTGCACCCTCCAGCGTGGGACAAAACTCCTGCCAAGGTTCAGCAGACAAGCCTTCTTCGGCTTGGTGCAGTACGTGAGAGAAGCCAGCGATGATACTGTGGGGCCGAGTTCAGCCATCCCCCAGCCCCCGGTGTCCGACGTGAAGCTGGAAGGAGGCAGAGGTGGGTTAGGAGGCCTCTGGGCCCCGCGGAGCCCCGGTTCACGCCTTGCTGCATGTGTAGGAGTTGAAGACGGGGTCAGGGGGTGAGGGAGAGTTCATCCCCGGGCTGAGCGATGGCCCTGCCCGCACGGGAGGGGGACGTCCCCGGCCCCCGAGAAGAGTCACTGGAGGTTCATCCCGCCGGGGAGGAATTCTTCCCAGCAGTAGCCGTCCTGCTGATGAATCGCCCCGCGCACGGGGCTGGCGGCCTGCGCGCCCTCCGGCAGACGCGGGCCGCCACCCGCCATGGCCGTGACGGGCGCCCGAGACGAATGAGCCCCTGAGAGGGAGCGGGGGGCGGCACGGGGGGAGCCCGGGGTGGCAGCGTCTGCTCGCTGCTTCACTCACCCCAGCTCACCCGGGGGAAGAGGCGGTGCTGGAGCTCTGTGGCTTCCTCGGGAAATCCCAGCAAAGCTTGCACGCTCCTCGCTCCACCTGTTGCCGATGGGAGCGCGGTGGGTGACCGAGGGAGGTTTTCTCTGTGGTCACTTAAAAAGGCAGCTGAAGTTCTGTTCAGACAGACCTGGATCACACAGCGCTGACTCTCTGACACCAGCCCTGACTGCACCGGGCTGGGATCATGCTCCAGATGTGGAAAGAACTGGACTGCCCAGCTAAGACCATGGGTATCCCAAAAATCATGGCACCTTTCAAGGTTTCCCGAGGAGCAGGCAAAAAACATGACTGCAACTCAAGCGATGGTTTTGCAGCAGATTTTAGCAGCAACAAGAATTTTCTGTTTAAAAGAGTTTCAGAACAAATACTTTGAAAATTTTTAAATATATATATTTTATTATATGTTTTTATAAAGAAGTAGTGAGAAATGGAAGTGATTATTTTATCTTCCATGGTGGATCAAAGCAAGAAAGTATGTATCTCAAAACTGACACGTCCCTAAAAATTTCATGACTGTTGCTATTTGATGTGACACGTCACAGAATTTTATGTCAGGCTGAAGAAAATGTGACAACTTATATGTAGTATTTTCAGAAACAGAGTTTAAGTGCAATATTAAGAAGTGTATCTGCAGGGTTTTTAAACTCTGCTTCTTCCCAGACTTCAGAAAAGCAACCCCATATGCTTTAAACTTCTGCACCCCATTAATTAAAGACACAGCTTAAAAGTAATACTAAAAATAATTGGCTGGATTAGAAAAGGCTGTGGGTGAGCTGAGAAGTTACCATTGCACAAATATTAATAAATCACTCTTCCTGTAATTAGCAGAAAAAAAAGGAGAGTGCAATGTGGTAAGCTAGTAGTCGTTTGCAAAAGTATGTTGGCTAGAGCCTGTCATCCCTCTTCCTTTCCCTTTCCACACACATCCTTTCAAACCAAGATACAGCTGCTCATGCTGTTCATAAGTAAGAGACCAGCAAGGGCAAAACAGGATTTTCAAAAGGTCAGTAGAAAATGAGGAAATAAGCCAAATGACCAAGACTGTTAATAAGTGATTAATATTATGCTATTGTTACCAGAAATGGAACAGTTCAGCCTCACAGTCTCTCTACCAGTTCTTGAAAGGTGCAATTTTCTAATGATGTTAGGCAGTGTAGCAGAATGCTAAGCACCCCTCGTTCTTTGCTCAGCACTTTCCTAGATGTAGCTTATGTGGAAAGAAAGAATCATAAAGAGCTCTAAGCATTCCCCTAATGTTGGGAGAAATCCAACATTTGAAAGCTTCCAAAATAAAGTCAATTAATAAGAACAATGTTTTGTGGAACAAAAATAATCTCGTTTAAGAGCATCAGTAAGAACGCTATCTAATTGTTTTCTTTTGGCAAGCAAGGAAAATAGTTATATAGTTTTCTTGCTTGAGCACACACAAGTAATCCAAAGTCCCAAATAATCACATCCTCCCTGATTCAACAGATTTCCCAGAGGTAGATTCTGACATACAGTTCTCCTGGATGGTTTGTACACCTTCCCTTGGCTTATGATCATTCTGCTTTCTGGGTATCTCTCTTTTATGCTCGAGAGCTTGCCTTCCTGTTTCCAGCAACATCTCCTTCTGCCTCTAGACTGCCTCTTGTCTCTTTTGTGTATGCTGAAGGCTCTCCTCAGCTTTTCTAAATAACCTCTGCTCTTCTATTTTACTATCAGGGAAGCTCCCTGAAAGACACATTTTCCTTTAAGAGGATGTTTACTGTTACGTTCTAGGTAAAACAGAAAGTTTCAAGTTGTCTTCCTAAAAAAAACTCCAAAAAACCAAAACTCAAAACAACCAAAACCAAAACAAAACAAAAAAACCCCATGCACACAACAACACAAAGGAAAAAAAAAATAGTTGAAAGAAAGATCACTTCAAAGCATTCAAGCATTTAAAAAGTTCATGTATTCATTCTAGATATCCCCTGGTGGTTTTGGCTCCTAAGTCACAATATTATGAAATTCTGCCACCCTATATCTCTGCCTTTGGCACACACAAGTTCCATTGACTTCAAAGGGAGCGGTGCATGCACAACAGTGTCATGTAAAGTCTCCTCAATCCTTTAATCTTCCAAGAATTTAGTATTTATTGCTACCTCAAAATAAAAGTCTTTTTTTTTCTTCTTAAGAATAGTCTAAGAATATTGACCATCTCCCCAGCAAAGCACTTAGGCACATGGTAAAGTTTAGGCAAGAGAAAAATTATATTCACATACGATAAGATAAATGCACTTTTAAGTCAGTAGCACTGCTTAAATGTTTGAGGTTGGGCATGTGTCAACCACTGACCAAATTGGGACTGTAGGAGAGAAATTCCTTCACTAAAGAAACCAGATCACAGGGAGTATAACAACTCCTTCACCCTCACATCCCAAAAACCCAGGGTAACAATTTTATTCTGCTTCTGCAATTTTATTCTGCTTCTGAATACGTTGGGTTTGTGCATTCCAGGGATCAGAGGCAAACTTGAGTCGGCTCTGTGCCCTTCCCATGGAGGAGGAGTGAAGGGTTACATGGGTGATCCCACCTTGGGCTGGGCCTGCAGCCACACAATGCCATGCTGTTCCACAGAGGCGACCTGAGGCAACACCACAGCTCATCTTCCACTAGATTTACGTGGCCCAAGGCCAACCCACTTCACAGTGACATCAATGTCAAAATTTCCATAGACTTTAGCTACATTCTTTGGGTAACAGAGTTTTATTTGGAGTAGCCCCTTAATTTCAAACTTGTCTTTACAGCACCCATTACACTCTTGATATTCCGTAGCTGCCACAATTATTATTCTTCCATACTCTGCAGTTTTTATTAGCATCACCAAACAATGAGAACCAGATAAATACTAATATGTACCACAAGTGATGCAATAAAAGAGGGTGAGCTTTTGGGGCTGGGGAGTTTTTCTATCCACAGAGCATTTTTTGCAGCAGAGAAAGAACAAAGAGAAATGATGCTGTTTATTTTGATGGTTTTGAGAAGCTAACATTCACCCCGCTCATCCCAGGAGCAAACAGCTGGCAAACAGCTGACAACATAGATATCAGTCAACTCCCACGTAACTCACAATATAATACAAAAAAATATAGGTAATAATGATACGACATGACAGGATGCATCTTTGATTGTGTGTGTTTAAAAAAAAAATCTTGCAGTATATGGAAAAGATTCCACGAAGTCTTCCTTTCTCTTTTTGCCTCTTCCTTTCCTACTTTTGTAACATGGTTGCATATTTGTGATATTTCTGTAAATTATGGTTTATATTTGAAACATTTTTCTTCGATTTCCATATTCCCAAAAAGTCATTTTACTATTTATGTGGTCAAATCCCCCCAAATGTGATTTGATGGCACATAAATAGTAGTACGACTTTTTATGTTGTCCATTGCTTATGTAGAGTTTCCAGAAACCCTATATTATAGCCTTGTATTAAACCCTGATAATTTTCAGGGGTCATCACTATAATATATGGCTGGATGACTGCTATTGTGATGCTGTTGTCAGCCAAAAACCTTGCCTTCAAATGTGTGCCTCAACCATAGTGTAACATAAATCAAAATATGTGTCTGCCTAGCCGTATATCTGTTCTGTGACTTTAAATATTTTTATAATCCTGGGTTCAGGACAGAACACTGGGGACTTTCTATAACCAATGTTGGAAACAAGTAAATGTTAAAAAAAGAAATTATTATAAAGGTCTAAGTGTTAAAATCCTATAGCAAAAATGAGCATTCCCGTACATTTTTAATAAGGGTCTAAGCTTATTTTATGGTAAACCTCATGCTACTGCATGTAAATGTCTATCTCAGCCACTTATTTATTGACCCCTGAACAAAGAACTTGATAACTCTTTTACCCCTTTCTACTCACTCACCTGTGCCCCACCCTCCTTCCCCCCAAAATACGAGAATTTCTGCATTGGTCTATGATCACCTCTCTGGGATGATTAAGCTAGCTGATACCAGCTAACAGATGATGCCAAGTGGCACCCATATTTGGGCAGAGGTGTTGGTTTTAAGTGTCAACATCCAGACGGTGCACAGATCTGGTATTTTGGAACAAAATCACATTCTGGTTCAAAGACAAACACTAAACCTATCCATAGCTAATGTGTTCCAGTAGGAGATTTTAAGACATTAAGACTTTCCTGCTCCCTTTTGCATTTCCAAGTCTCCCATCAGCTCAGAGTATGAACACGAGACAGCTCTGACCCTTCCTGGAATATGTGTCTCTGTTAATTTTATTTTAGGCATTTCTGGACATCACAATGTGGCCATTTCACACTTTTCTAGTGCAGGAATAAGGGGGTGAGTGTGAACCTACAGGGGCAAATTTGAACCATTCGTATGGAACGCAGAGCTGTGTGTAAGCCTCTCTCACTCTCAGGTGCCAACAGACCAGGGCTCTGTCCTGCTCTGTGCTTACTGCCCGAGTCCTAAGGTGCTTTTGGAAAAAAAACCAAAACATTATCCACTGCCATCCCCCTTCTGCAAGGTAATTACACAATATATGGAAAATTCCAGAGGACAGCGGCCTCCATCACAGCAGTAATGAAGTTTTTATGAAGCTGTTTATGTCTATAGCCAACTTTCACAAAGCTGTATAAAGTGTGCATCCTCCTCACACCACCAATTCCATCAAATCTAATCAAGCTAACTGTGGGAGTTAGGAATACAAACAGAGGATCAGGACTATAGCGTGTGAAACCCTCAGAGATGAAAGTGCGACAGTTTGAAAATAGTATTTCTATTAATAATGAATGTTCTCAATTTATACCAGATTTTGTAATGTTTCTGGGTACGCAGTGTTCCTCTGCTGTTGTTGTCCCAGATGCTCTTCTTTCTGACTGATTTGGTTCCCTTTCACAAATGAGCACCCCCTGCTCACCCTGGGGAAAACACTTGAGGGAAAAGGGCAGTTAAAATTACAAAACCAGGGAACTGACTGTAATAAAGTGCAGGGAAATTCCATGCAAATGTGGCCCTTAATTTCTTAGGCCTCTGCAACTTATCAGTACCTTTCAACAGGGCTAATGTCAAGTACTGTACAGCATTCCTTGTTTTCAGAAAGCTGTTTCCTAAGGTCCAGATGATGTTATAAGTGGTATAACATGACTCAAAGTAGTTTTGCCAGATGTGATATCCCCTGTTGCAGCCTCAAATAGACTGAGAATGAGGAATGCATGCTCCATTAATTTCCATTGGAGTGAAGAATGCATTACTCCTTTGCCATTCCCATACTAAGAAATCTTCACATAGTCACAGCTTTATTTTCTTTATTCAGGAAGCCATATATTCCAGCATTATCCTGTATTTGGTTTTGGAGGATGTTCACTGACTTTTCCTTTGTCACTTCTGCAACACATATGCACAGTCCTGTCTACACACACCGACACAAATTATGTCCTCGAGGGAATATCTACAATGACCTGTTACTTTCAGTATTTCATAGCTGGTTTTCTCCTTCCAGTGATTAAACCCACAAATTTAGTTAATGTACAGAGCAGGTTTTGTGCATAAATCTACCCCCCATAATTGCTTTTAAAATGCTGGAACCACTTTCAGATGCTGTCATCCATTTCTTAGGCGGTGGCCTCCTTCTTTCCTGCATTCAGTTAATCAAAATTTACATGACTATTTCCCACCAGACACTTGTGTAAGGTAGAACAGTTCTTTGTGTGGTCTTTCTAAAAAGCATTTTTGATGGATATGGGGAAAAAAGAGACACAAATAGAAATAAAAAGGAGTTACTAGGAAAGCTCCTAAACGATGGTAACTACTGACCATGTTAATAGAGGAAGAAACTCACGACATGTCTCTCTCACATTGTTAGACTGGTCATTACAAATCGTTTACCTCACACCACCATTCTGAAGTGTTGCTTTATTATTAAAAGTGTCAGTAACTTGGCCTTTTCTGAATTAACTCATCTTCACCTCTAAATGACAAGAAAAAGGGATATGTATCTTTTTAGCCAGTCAGGAGGACTGCACTAAATCACACTTTGCTAATCCCCACGCTCCACTATTCACACACAGAAAAGGGTGTTTTTTCATGGTAAAGCTTAAAACTACACTGATGGTATTGTAATGGATATCATGTTACTACAATTTCACTGATATTATAAATATGTATTAAAAATGCTTGTCCACATACTGGAGATGTAGTCTAGGTAAAACCAAGTTGCTTCTATCAAGAAAGAAGTAGCAAGTACAGTCTGCTTTCTGTTTTCATAATTTCTAAAAGTTTCTTTACTTGACAGCGTAGAATCAGTAGCTTCACCTGGATTCCTTAATCCTTGCTACACATGGGGGAAATTTTGACCATATTTATGCCAGACTTTGCCAGAGATGTTATTAATTTTCACTACTCAGTGGCTGAATCTTCATTTAAGTGAGTTTGAAACATATCTTGTGTTTCTCACAAGAAGAATATAAAGTGCACCTAGAGAGGTTAACTCCCAGTTCATCTCAGGTACTCACTTCCGTCATAAAAATGCATTAGCAGAAAGCTGGAAATGCAGCCCAGATCTTCAGCTGATGTAAGCTGATATACTTCCGCCAATTTCATAAACTGTGATGGGTTATTTCAGAGGAGGATCTGTCACAATTCATCACTGCTTTGAAAATTGTATGGGGTGATAATCACAGAGAATATTGCTACATGTCTGACATATTGCACAAATATTGCTCAAATGTGGTGTGTTGTTTTTTCTTGTGTAGCAAGTCGCTTTGCAGTGCATGAAGAATACTAAAATTAGCATGATGCTAGTAATTTCATGATTGCTAAACTAATCTCATAGCCTGAAACCTGAGAGTGGCAGAAACAGGTAAAAAGCTCAGGTTCAAAAAAAGAAAAAAACCGAGCCCTTAAAATATAATGAAACTTTTCTAAGGCACAGATACAGAGCTGAGCTCAATGTCATGAAGGTAGCTTAGTGACTTACAACATGACTGAAGTGTTACCAGCATAACCAAGGTTCCGAGTTTAACATGCCAAAATATTTCAGGCAAAGAGGCAGCAGAAGGTGGCCGTCCTCCCCACTGTGAGGCATCCATGCTCTGAAACCCATTGGGCCCTTTGCTGTTGCATTTTCCTTGACAGAGAGCATGTACTAACTCAGAGAGAGCCTGCACCCTCAAGTTTCTAACTACTATATCTAAAGAGGAAGGATGCAGATTCAGGGGCAGGGGAGATGTTCCTTGCTCCACCACAGGTTTGATTTACAAATGCATGGAAGTCATGTAGCTCCTCAGATTCCTGTTTACAAAATGATGTGGGCTGGGGACATGACAGATCACATCTGCATAACTCAACTGCAGTGGCATGGTTGCAAAAAATACTACTCTACTTGAAAACTGGTTTTATTTCTTTTTTTCACATGGGAAGTGGCTCAATCAGGCCAACTCTGAGTGATGCTACTCAGATTGGGCAGATGTTGATAATTTGCCTCTTGCATCTGCTGGTTAAATGCCACTGTATCTATGCCACGGAGTGCAGAACTGAAGGTTGAAAGGCACTTGCAAACTCTGGTTATGGAGATCAATAAAGAGCAGAGATTGTTACTACTTCCCACCATCTCAACTCCTAAGCCCTGCTTTTACAACACACTATTTGACTTTTCAGGTTTATGAACTGCATTGAGCTGAATGAAGAGTTCAAAGCAGATGGGCTAATTTACCTCTTTCTGCTCACAGTCACTCTATGGATGGACTGTGGTTTCTTCCCCTTTACCAATTATGTCAGTTTATCTGACATAGTGTTTTTCATAAAATAGTTAATCAGGACTATTAAAAAATATATGCCAAATTACTTAGATAATACTGGCCACATGAGAAACATGTTCTTTTCCTCTCTCAGCTGACTGGATATACTCAGACACATAGCCACAGCAAATATTTATATCTACACTATTAACATTCTACTTCAGCCTATTAGATTTTTGGTGCTGTACTGTATTTGTAGCTCTAATAATTTAAAAAAACTCTTTTAAAAAATTATTTCAAAACATGTATCTCTATAATAAATAACACAGATAGATTGCCATCAATCTGGGCACTCAAAAATTATTGCAAAGCATGAGAGTTTCTACCTTCCCTTCAAATGATTTCTAATGTGGTAGTATAATCCTTCCTTCTCTATTTATTATCCTATTTATAATCTTCTACTAACCTTTATGTTACCATTTGTTCCTAGTGCTTACTCAAATAGGGAACCTGAACTTAAATCCTTCCCTGGGGTCTGGCAAAGATTTAGGTGGCACTGACTGCCGCTCTGCCCTTCCTCGCATGGCACACCAAAAAGTATGTGGATTTATTCTTGCCCACAAAGATTCCTTCCCATTCAAAGATATTCAAAGTGCCACAGGCACATAAAAGGTATTCCTTTGGCTGTATGGGCCCATAAACACTTCACTGAGAGCAGAACCTTGTTTTCTCAATGGGCCTATGTGGATAAAATTGAATACTATGGAGGGAAGTAAAATCAGGTTATAAAAATCTACCCACCCATCACTTCATGTACTGTACATCCCACAGCCAAATCCTGTCTTGCGCTGCTCTGCATCCAGAGTAGCTCCATTAAGGCCATCATATTTTGGACTTACCCTGTGTCATTAGGAGGCAGAGTTTGATTGCATGCAGCCACTTCGTATAATTTCTAAGCAGAAGTAACCTTACCCTGGACTTTCCAATTCCAGCTACTAAAGAGCTACTTACCTTACACATGCTCTCTCAGACATGCAAACCCTAATGTCATCAGGCAGATGCTTCCCTTTGCCCAGGTGATCTGCAAGTACTGATGCACATTTCCTGGTCTCCTAGTCCCTATCCCCCTACCCCTTTCATTTCTGCTCCATGCTTTTGGATCTCGGTCGGTGAGCTATTTCAGCTCTAAGCCAGAACGACTGCACAGAACTGCTCACACAGAGGATGACATGGTATGAGGTACAAGATGTGATGACACCAATATCTGTATGAGTATATATGGCCTTTATGGCTGGTGCAATGAAAACATGGAAAAATCTTGCCTGAGGGTTTTGGGGTTTTGGTGCATTTTCTGAGAATTTGTTCAGCCCAAGACAGAGAGCTTCAATTAAACTTTCCACTGTGACCAAACCTCAGACCGTGCTCATGACACTGCTTCTAGTATCCCAGGTGCTCTGTGTCACATCCGGCAACAAATTAAGACCGGGACTAGTGGAGGGGTGGGAGAGAGGAAGATGCTTTCTCCTCCACCTGCTGCAAGCTGTGCATCCCCTGCACCACATTCCAGATTGTCCTTAGCTCTCCCCTTCTTGCCCCTCACTACCAGGTCCTGTCCCAAGATGGCTTGTTGCCAAGGAGAATGAAACAACCAAGTTCCCAACACACCTGTGGACTGCAGCAGTGAATCCAGGCTCAGCTGCAACCTAGCATACACCCACTGTCAGAAGCATTCTCTTTATTACCAGAATAGGTGGAGCAGGCCTGAAGCACTGCCCTTGCCCAGCCAAAGCTGCGACAAGCATACCTTGCTCTTAGCTGCTTTCAGCACTGACTTTTGGTGCTGGAGGTGTGCTGGGCTGCCAAGTTCTCCAGCTGCTAAGTTCCTTCACTCTCCCAGAAGCACAGGAAGTAGGGCAAGGGAAGGGAGAAGTTTTGCTCGGTGGGAAGGGAAGAAAGGGACTAAGGAGTGCGTGCACCCACATGTGAAGCTCTGACAAACAGTCGTGTGATTTATCATCATACTCCCACTTGTAACTCTAACCTAACAGTGTGTCATCTTTACTTTTCATGTTATTTATTTACAAGTGCATTCTCAGTATCAACCCTTTCATTCATTAATCCTAATGTGGCCTTTTTCAATGTCTACTTACCATTTTAAATACTTACTATAATTTACAGGGCTTTCTTGAACACATCCAAGGTATATTATATGGGGCTAGCTTAATGGAAAGTCTTGTACACCAAAGCAGGAAAAAAGCACATTTAATTTATGATGGCTTTGAATTTTGCTCATAATTTACTTCTGGAGAACTATTCATATAAAGCCACACCAATGAGAATTTTCAGTGGCGATGTGGAAGGGAAAAAACCAATAAATGCTGATCTTATTATTCATTTTTATTTTGAAAGCCTTCCCATGTTGCATTCTGGGATTATGTAAACTACTTATAACTTGGCAAAGAAATTTTTTGCATCTTATTATGAAAGAAATGCAGTGTAATGACATGTGGGCCATAGCAAGACCTTGTTTCAGGTGTGGTCCTCACAGCCATATCTAAAACATTTTGATATTAAGAGTCATAAAGTTGCAGTTGTATTCATCCCTCACCACACCGATGTTCAAAAGGAGCTGAAGAGTTTCAGCACAAACTTATGCCTAAAATTTGCAGCAGTCCTACACAAAGGAAAGGCTCTTTCATCTCACTCTTTCCTCCTGCTGATTCATTAGCAAAGAGTGGGGATCATCAGTTTCTGCTCCACAGTATCAATTCCAGTGCAACCCCATGAAACACTAAAACAGATGGGGCTGATGATGTAATGGAAAAAATAAGAAACATTGCATGGGTATGATATTTTTTTAATAAAGATTTTTTGAAGCCCGTCCCATTATGGGCAGATGTCTAGCTTAAACCATAGAGAAGCGGGACCCTGAGAAACCTTTCCTACCCAAGCATCACAATGAAATGGATTGAAGATGGGAAGAACTGGTCACTGAATGCAGGCATGAAGCTGAGCAGCAGCTCGGATGACGCTGTGGGAGCACCTCAGGGGTTCACCTGCCTGAAGCAGTCACGGTACTCCTGCCCACCGCTCAGCTCAGCCCTGGGTGCACTAGCTCTAGTTCACACTGGCAGAGAGCTGCCATGCCTCAGACTATAGAAAACGTGGATGGGGATGAAATGCACGGCCATAATTCTCCTTGCGTTGCAGAGGAAGTGTGCTGGGTGCAGGCAGAGGATGCAGCCAGGTTGCTGTCAGTGGATGAAGCCACTCACTTGCCTGCATCTGCCTGTCACATAGCGGGCAAGAGCTCCCTGCTCCCTCCTGCACTTTGTTTGATCCCCAGCATCTTCTGCTCCCTCACCCTCTCCATCTACCCTTTCCCCATCCCCCCAGCAGGATATTCATGATGTGAGAGGACAGACTGTAGAGAGACCAGAAGAAGGCAGGTATGCTCTGCTGTGAGCATTTCTTGGGCTTCTGCCACTGTGCTTCTGATCCTGAAGCCTGACAGGCAGAGAAATCTGGCCAGCATGATCCTATAGTCTAAGATTTTCCATGAAGAGGTGGAGCAATGGCTGGTGAAACGTTTTCATAAGTCACCAAAAAAAAAAAGCAAAGCCTCTTCCATCCCTCCATCTCTGGCTGCACAAAGACCCTCTGTTTCTTGTGTGTGCAGACCTTAACATTTTGCCTTTGAAAAAGACAATTTCTGGTCACCGTTTGCAGGGGACACAGGAAATTACTTTTGGAAAGGCATACTGGAGGGCCCAGCCAGGACACAGCTCCTTCTGGAAAATGTGGTCCTGCAGACCTTCCTCAGCATCATTGTAAACCTGCTGCACTAGCAAAGGGACCCTAGAAAACCTACACTCCATGGATCACTTTTATGGCAGTACCTTGAATTCAAATCAAAAAATTTTGGAAATAATATATATCATTAGTAGAGAAGAAGCAGTAAAATAAATACCCTCTTCTAATTTTGTCAGAAGGCTGTTCTCCTCACTGGGAAAAGATCTGGCTTGAACAGAATGTGTGATATCAGGGCTAAATAAGTTAATTTGATTTTAAACTTCCCCATGAGTCTTAGCATTTTCCCTTTCACTGAATATTATGACACAGGGCCATTGCGGTTTGTAAGGGATTTTAAAGATCGAATGTGAAAGATCCTGCAAACCAAAAAAGATTACTATTTTTTGTTAATTTAAATAATAGCATGAATGCACAGAATGTCTCGCCTCAATCTTCTTTTTCTAATGACCGCTGGTTTGCAGTCATAGTTTCGTGCCTGCAATTAATTGTGCCTGCTATAGAAACTCTGGGTTGCACTTAATTGTGACTTTGGCTGATAGTAGTTTGACATCTGGCTCCTTGGTTATTCTTGCAGATATGAAGGCTCTTTTAAATACTTGCTCATTTGTCATTAAGTTAGTCCAAACAATTTCAGGAACTCAGAATGGATACATTAAAGAATTTGGAAAATAAATACTGCTCCAGTATTGACACTTCACCAAGAGCAGTCTCTGGACACTCATTTACGACTTTGCCACAAGCCATGAGCAACATATAACCTACGCTGTGTTGCTTCAGAAGCAGACTGGGAATTGCTGGGATCTCCACTACAATCAAGGATGTGATTTTCACATGTAGAGGAAAAGCCAATTTGCGTCTAATTACAGTGAGCACACAGCAGAGCATGGGATAAGAGCTTGTACGTTGCCTTCCAAGAAGACTTCTGTTGCTCGCACCCAAGCCCAGGCTAGCTCAGCATCAATGTTTCTGCAGTGTAAATTAGATAAATGAAGGTCAGCTTTGGGAATCTCTAATGCTCCTGCTTTCACAACACTTATTGTAATCTAGGCACAAAATTCCTATCTGGTCTTTGCTTCTTTCTGCAATGGAGAAACAAAGTGAATCAATCATGTAAAGTCTTCAGTACCTTTCCCTGGAGTGTCTGGTCCATTACAGCACACTGGGCAACTGGGAGAAGGGTGGAGTCCAGCTTCTCACCTGAACCTGATCATTGCTCACCCAGTTGTTCATGGGAACAAGTGACTTTCTCGCCATAGCTGCTTTGCAGTACAAGTATGGGAAGGTGATCGTGGCCTTCCTGTGGAGCTGGGGGAATGTAAGGTTGAACCTGGGAATGCTTTGAGATCCTCTGATGGGAAATAATCATGTTCTTTGTGTGAAGTTTTAGCAAGACATTCTTCCTCCAAAACCAACCAGTCTTCCCTATCTTCTCTTTAACTTTACTCCTTACCCAGGTGTACCTTAGAAAAATGAAGTTATGGTTTCACATACAGAACTGAAACAAAATGCAAAAGGTGGCCAAGATTAGATGATTACCTTTGCCTCCTTGTTTGTCTGTGCTAAAGGGGTCCTGGTAGCTTCTTTGGCATTTTAAAGCCTATTCTGGAGCACTTGTGATGGCTTAGAAATTCAGCAGAATTCAGCATTATTAATGTGTCACAGGTTGAGTTAGGTCCAATCAGAGCTGACTGAAAATGAACACAGAGAAGAAAAAGGCCTGAAATTGAGAAACAGGTTCTGGGTAACCTAATCAAACATGAGAGATCCTGGAAAAGTCAAAAATAAATATGGAGAGGATATCAAGGTAGAGCACAAGCAGTATCAAGGAGGAAAACAAGTGGTGAAAAAATGTTCCTGGGATTTTCAGGATGCAGTCAAGAAAGGTGCAGTGCTAGAGAGACACAGAACTCAGTACGCAGAGACAGGAAAGAGAGTGCTGTTTAACACAAGGAAAACTGAAAGAAGAGCAGCTGAGAGCCTCTACTCACTACTGATGAAGGGGAATAAATCCCCAGTGTGCAGAAGTGAAGATTGTTGCACACCCTGAAGAACAGGGCCCGGAGGGGTAAATGCTGGGGCGTGGGGCATGGGCTGTTTTGGGAAATCAGACATTTCACTCGAAGGAAGATCAAGCCAGAGCCCTGAACCAGGAGAACATGGGAGGAGCCTCTGCTGTGCCAAGAGCACTGGAGCTGATTACATGTGATCAAACACATTTCTGTGATAATTGAAACAAAATCTGGCAACGCTGCACTGGAAATACAACAGAAGAAACATTAGTCTCCTGCTGCAGCACCAGTGAGACTGAAGGGAGCTGACTAACAAAACCTACGGAGAAAGAAATTTTTTTTTCTTTGAGGGAAAGTGTGCATGAGGGATTAATATATCTGAGCATTTGTTTTCCTTAACTTTGGTATAATCCTCTATATGTTGATTCAGTGAACAACAACAAAAAAATAAAGTTAAAATAAGGTTGAGTACAGCCATTCAGCTGTCAGTCTAAAATCTTATTAGACATGTTTGTCCTCAAATTCAAGTATAACATTTTTTTGATTGATAGAAAATGACAGGTAGTAAAGTTATGCAATTATGCATGGAGGTGACATTTTTTCTCCAATAACACTTTAGGAATGTAAGAATTTTGTCATCCTCACTACCTGCCTTGTTGAGAAGATGTGATTTACACTCTTATCTTGGGGGAAGGGAAAAAGAATCGTTGCTACCTCGGTGAATGATCTGTGCATATTTTAAATTGGAATATACATCCTTTTTATAGTGCTATAGTACTGTATGCAGACATCTTTTCTGAGGAGAGTTTCTTTGGGACTTGGATGCATTTTTGAGCAGCAGTGGCAGGAAGCACTCGCAAGCAGGAGGCTGACACTGACACTGACACTGTAGGAGGAAGACGACCTGCCGCAATACCCATGTACTGCATGCTGCTCAGAGTCCAAACGCAGGCTAAACTTTTGGCCGATCCTTTTCCTTCTCAGGGTGTAACCACTGACTGAAACTGTCTGCACGTACATTGTTTTCTTCCATCTTCTGCTGCCTGGCACCTGACACCTGCAAATTGGATGCATCACAAGGACCACCATGCATCCCTTACGAAGTCCATGATATTCAGCACTTGTAAATGAACAGTAATTAAAATTAACAAAGCAGGCCTAAGAGTCTAATGCAAAGTGTCAATTCTCTCCCTGAGTGAAACTGTGATCTACATACATTAGGAAAAAAATGGGTAAGGCAGAGGAAACCTTTTAAAGAACAATGAGACACACAAGGGACAGCAACAACAACAAAAAAGGTCTTTTATACCATTCCTAGCACCCAATTTAGAAAGCAGCCGCCTGCACTCTGTCAGCAGTAATGCCAACCACTGCTCTGTATACAAAGCAAAATATCTCCTCATGCCCTGTTTCAGCTGCCCACAGTGACACAGGACCAAATGGTGGGCAGGATGAGCTTGCCCAGAGCATAGAGAGCATCTGAGCTGGACCGGGCTGTGCATTTCTGGAGGTGCACCAAGAAAGAGACACCCTGTAGCCCTTCCCTCCTACATGGAGCAGTCATTAAGGCACACTAATGTTAAGGCAGCATTTCAACATACATCTGGTAATATATAAGAATGAGGCCAATATGAAACCGAAGGAAATATTTGAGACAATCTGTACTAGGAAATATCCCCATATTTGATTGTAATGTGTATCTTAGACTCAAAAAAGATGTGGCTGCACAGCTACCAGTATAGGTGATAAAAATACATGTTAACTCCAAGCACATGGTTCTCACTAGAAATCTAAGATTACACTTCTCTTCACAGTCCAGTTTTCTGACATTATTTCAGTTTAAACTAACACGACAACCATCAGCCTTTTAACCTAAGTAGATTGTTAGATTATGTAAATTACAGAAATACTTCAGCATCTCAGAACCACTTAGAGTAGGACACATAATGGAAGAAATTATTAGATCCCAAATCAATGGGAATGTTCTTATTTCTCCCATAGAAACTGAAGAGTTTCCCTAAAATTGAGATTCTTCAGCCCATGAATACTTTCAGTTCTGAATTCATATGCTTGTTTAAGCTCCTGGAGCATCTTAAAAGAAAATAAATAAGCATTTTCTCAGACACTAATTTGAGAAAGGTTGCTTATTACAGTGTCTTCATTAAGCATAGGTCCAGCTTCCTGCATTTGTCCTTTCATACCTTGCTGTCTTTTGATTCTGTCTTTATCATCATAGCCAAGCACTGACAGCTGATGTACACAACAGCAGCAGACGGCATTTTGTTTTTAGAGAGAAATAAACAACGGGCATGATCAGCTAATGTATCTCCTCACCCATTCAGTCACCCCTGGGAGTTCCCTTACTGACTGATCTACTCATTAGCTGGGGTTAAGGTAACACTGCCAGAGGAGTGTTTTGGGGAATGGAAACCACACGGGGCCAGCTCTCTGGGAATGGTGCTCTTCCACCTCTGTACTGAGATAGGAGGCATTAAAGGTGCAGAGACTCGCTAGATCATACTGCGAGGTGCTCCCCTCCAGATGGAGAAGTATTTTATTCTGTTCTACATGACAACTCCAGAAGTGAGAACATTCTCCTTTCTTCTGAAGCCCATTCTGAAATCAAAAAGGGTGAAATATGCAATAATGCAATCCCCCAGAGCTAAGAAATGTTTCTTGATACCCTGTCTAAGTTCTCTTTTGATCTTCATCCCTTCAAAACCTCTGGGGCCATCCTAAATCACCCTGCTCCCTGCTTGGTGTTTATGTCTTTCTGTTACTTATACACCATTAAAATGCACTCCTAATCAAAATATAATTCACCTAATCTTCTTTATAAATGAATCCTCTGAGACTCTTAATCATTTGGATTACTCTTCTCTGGACTGTCTCCAATTTCTTGACAGCATTCTGAGATTGACATGTCCCAAACTGTATGCAGCTCTTTTGATGCAGCCTCAACAGTGCTGTAGAAAAGGAAATCGTTGCTGGAACTTGTCAGAGGGACTCTTGGGAAAACCAAATGCCATTGGCTTCATCTCTTGTTTCCATAAGAAAGCATAATGATTTAACATCTTCAGAATGAAGCATTTTAATTTTTACTTTTGAAGTAACTTCCCATTTTGCTTTTTGAATAATAATTTTTAGGATTGGGACACATTCTGCATCCTGACGGGATGGAGTAGCCACTGATCTGAACAGTTGTATTGAGTTTTGCTGTTTTATTTTGACTCACCTACATACATAGCTTGTCATTTACAAGATTTATTGTTACTTTATTATTTACTGTTATTACTTAGCATCTTTGCTTTGGTGCATACCATGTAGAAACTCATTGTGCTACTTACCATCTTGTCCTTTCTCCACCCTTTGCCACACCATCATCAAAAATCTTAAATAACAGGAGACCGAGCTCATATCCCTGTATTGCATCACTGTAGGTAGTCCTCAGTAACTGAACACCTCAACTTATTATTTTCCTTATTTTTTGGACCTTCAGTTCACTCTTGGTTTATGGCAGTGCTGACATTCACATTGAAGTTAATCCATACTTCAAGTAGGATTTTGGGAGGGTCCGGATGTTCCTTTACATTGTTGCTCACTTTTGTAACTTAATCTGAAAAATCAGGGTTTGTCTGTCATGATTTATTCTGTAGAAAACCTTGCTGTTAATTGTGCTTATGGTTTGATTTCTGACTTAATATACATGCCATTACCTTACTGGGAGCAGAAATTGGACCACTGAATGCTTAGTGCTTGGATTTTTTTTTTCTTTTTTTACTTTTTACCTTTCAGAAGTTCAGTATTTTGCTTTTTCTCCCAGCCCTCTGGTACCTTCCCATCACACTGTAACTTTCTGTAAGTAATTGCTAGTGTTTCTGTAAGTTCATTAGCTAATCCCCTTAACACTCTAAAATGCATGCACACCTGCTGATCTGTATATATATTCAGATGTTTTAAGTATTCTCTTACCTGCTTTTCATCAATAGCTTTGACAAAGTCGTTATTGCTACTTAATTATCCATTTCTCCTGCCCTTATTTTTCTTGTTTAACAGATTTTTATAAAGCATTTCAGTAGTTTACCCATTTTAGAACCATCGTTGATTTAATCTTTGTCTTCATTTATTAATGAGTCTACTTTTTCTCCGTATTTTTTGTTCTCTTAATATATTTCATATGCTTTTCTTCTTCTCTTGAAACACTTCAGCTATTGCTGAGCCATTCTTCATCCTGCTGTCCTAGCAAGCCTAAATCAGAGAGGTTTTCTTCTTGGTACTGTTTTTTGATACAAGACTAGGAAAGGTGCTATTTATTTATTTATTTATTTACTTACTTACTTACTTACTTCTCTGTTGCTGGTAAAGAGCTGTGGGTTTGTGGTTGGGGTTTTTTGGGGGTTTTTTGTGGGTTTTATTTCTTTGTTTGCCCTTCAATTTGTTACTATACTTACAAGTTGCTGCTGTTAGAGGTTGGACTCAATGATCTCAAAGATCTTTTCCAACCTCGTTGATTCTGTGATTCTGTGTCTCTCAGACCTGTGTCCTTGGAGCCAGTGGGATTGCCATCTGGTGAAAATTCTTATTCCTTCCTCCCCACCTTGCCCCATTTCACCCATTTCACCTGTCTTATATTTTCAGCCTCCTAAATCAGATTCCAACATGCCTAATCTTTCAGTACAAAACAGTAGATGTCAACTCCCTCTTTGAGCCTTTAATCATAAAAAGACTGGAAACAGTGTGGATGTGATCCTGATCCTGCCTTCTTCCATCTTCTTTTCCTTTTCACTGGTGATCTGAACACCATATCTTGTCCAAGCTATGACTTGTCCAAGTTAGTTACTCTAACTCATAACTGGAGCAAGCTTTTGGAGTTAATATTTTGGCCATTGACTGACACCTCTCTCCACATGACATACAAGAAAAAATCAATCTGGACTCCCTAGAAGCCTTCAATGAACCAGCCACTTAGCTGACGAGGTGGGGAACTAGGGATCAGAAAAGAAGGGATTTTTCCTGGGAAATGGTGGTTGGAGCAGATTGGGTACTCTTCTTTCTCTAAAAGTTGAAGCTCACCTCTAACAGTGACTTGGACAATACAGGGAAAGAGCCAGGTACACAAACATGGACACGTTCATGTAGATTGGACACAACAAGGAGCTGTTGATGAAAAAAGTTTTTCCTGAGAGAATTCAAAAGAGACAAGTTCCAAACAGGCAAAATAAATGAGTTTTCTAGGGACAAAGCAGAAAGCTATCTACCAAAAATAAGAGTAGAACCAGAGCAAAAAATGGAGGGAGAATGACATGCAGTAGTAGGTGAGAAATTCAGAAAAAAGAATTTCATTCAGAAAGAAGGGAGAGAGCTGAGGATTACACAAAGAAGCAGGTCTCTCTGGCTGTGAATAATCAGGAAGCCTCTCTCCAAAGGTGATCTACAAACTGGTAAACTGCACACCACAGAGTGTAAGGTACATTTGGAGCTGGAAATGAAAGTGAAGAATCTACTGCCTATCTTCAGCACCAAGAACATTGTCAGATCAAGGATGATTTCATTAGGAAAGACACTCAAAGTGAGTTATCTACCAGATACCTTCAGTAGGAAAACACAAGTGCTCAGGGATTAATGAAGCTCCTTAAGGAAATCACCTGAACAGCAGAGCACACAGACTGTAAAGTGAAAGAAAGAGATTGCAAGGGAAGTCTCCAGACATAACTGTGTAACCACCTCAAATTATAGTTAGAATGAAGCCTGGACTCAAAGAAGGAAAGGGTCTGAACACTAAAGAAATCTATTTCCTCAGACAGGAAATATAGACATGAAGTGAGAATCTCCCCAAAAGGAAAGTTTTCTGGAAAATTAAGCTGAGTTAAACCTTTCAAAGGTGAGTAAAACAAATAGCAGCCATTTCCTCAGCTGTCTAAATAAAAAGAGAACACTGAATGAAGAAATGGAGCTGCTATAGAGTGAGAATATAGCAGAGACCTATAAATGGCCCAAAACTAAATTAATACCTTTGCCTCAGTTTTCAATGAAAGTGGCATGAGGACAAAGGGTAGAGAGTGTAAAAGCAGGGATTAAAACCCACCACATTCATTGTACAAGCAGAATTCAGATAGTGTAGCATTCACAGGTGAGAAAGGTGAATAGTCTGGATTTTGAAGGCACTATTCCACTTGGAACAAACACTCTGATAATAAACATTCCTAATTTAGATATCAGGTCATGCTTAATACCAAGTCTGCACCTTGCTTCAATTCTGTCTCAGTTTCCTTTCCTGCATCCCTTTGAACCATTTTTTCATCTTCTCTTTGAGATTTCCTAGACTTTTTAACTCAGGCAGCACATACCTTTTCCCTAATTCTGTTCCATAAATCCACTTATTCACCTGAGGATTTTGGGGAATAGTTTTCCAACAGCATTCAACGTTGGGTCATGTGAAACACTTCAAGTAAATTACTTCAGTCTTGCAAAATTATAAGCATCTGAAAAACAGAGGCTTAGGATGTTAGTAATGTTCTAATATAAGAAATTGTATCAGTTATGATAGAATAGATTTTCAGTGAAGGGTGGTCTGTTCTACTACACTGTCTTTTCTCTAAGCAAACCACTCCAAGTCACAAAAATGTGTAAAGGGAAACACTTCCAACACCTTCCAGAATCTTACCTCCAGCTAAAGGCCTCCTTATAAGTCCAACCATACCAATAATGTGAAGGATGAGGTTCTGACAGAGTTAATAATAAGGAAGCTGTAAAATTTATACTGAGCTGACTGATTTGAGAAACACCGTACCCCCTTCCTTATCCCCCAGAGAATTTAATTTTTATCTTGGTTATTGTTAACTGTTCTCTGTTAGTTACAAGCCAAAAGCAGAGTTTATTTTACATCACCTTTATTCTTTCTTCCCTAGTGCTACTTAATGAATTGAAGGGGCTGGAAACTTGTTCTCAGTGAAGCAAATATCCTATGAGTTATAAATGACATTTCATCCTCATATGCAGATTCTTCTGTGCCTAAGTGAATTATTTACAAGGTACAGCTTGTGGGCTCCAACAATCAGCTGCCAGAGATTTACACCTACACTGAGTCCCTGCTCTCCTGCTGGGAAAATGTGAAGTTTTCCACCGCCCTTTAAGATCTGAAGACTTAACAGAGAATATCTCTCCCCAAAGCTGGCACTGTTTTTCTTGGGATGGTGGCTGACTAGGCTTTGCTGAGGGACACAGAATAATGGTGAGCTGAGACACCAAGAGTGACTGCTTCAGTAGCTTTAAATAGTCTCCTTTTTTCCCCCTCTGCATGCAGCTGCAAATCAAAAGTATCATGGATCATTTAAATATTGTACTTCCAGTCCTGTATGCATAATGACAAAGGTAGTAATAGCATTGTTTTTTCTCTTCAATGAGGAAAAAGCTCATAGAAATTGGATCTGTGATCAACAGAGTAACAGGGAGGTGGATAAAAAACAATAAGAGAATTATTAAGTTCCCTACCAAAGCCTACCTTCATATTTAAGGGACCAGGAGAAAAGCTTTAAAAACATATCAGATTTAGGATAAATTATTTAAATTAAATTGGGAAGTATTTTGAAAGCTCTGCTTCTCTTCCTGAGTCTTTTCATGTAAGACAGAATTGCAGGGAGCAAAGCATTGTGAAATGGGGTTGTAGTTACAAGAGCAATGACAGTGTGGTGCTGCATCGCCAGCAGCCAAGTTGCTCTGGAGACCGTGGGTGTGGAGTGCATGTGGCTCCTTCCTGACGCCACAGGTGGGCTTTCTTTCTCCTCTATAATCTTCAGAATTTCTCACGAGCTTTCAGTACTTCCATAATGTTTAGAAAGCTAATGATGTTTACACTCGTATGGGAAAAAAGAGAGCTCTGTTGCAACTTAATCTCTCAAGAAAAGCAGTAAAAGCCATCTACGTGGTATATGAAGGTAGCAAAACAATGCAAAAGAGTCATTTGGGGGGAACAGTCCCTCAGTGGCAGGAAAATGGTTCAGAAGACATAATAATCTTTTTTTCTATTTAGGTATCTCTGATCCTAGAATACTCCATGTGATTCTCTCTTTCCTTCCATTTGAATCTCCACTGACAAGAGATAATCTGTTGCTTTTTTCATTTCCCTCTCATCCAGTTTATTTCATATAATATTAGACTGGGAGTATTGTTTGAGTATGCTTGTACGTAACCAGACTTCTGGGAAAAAAAGACTAACTGTCAGTCTCCTGATAGACAGACAGACAGACAGACAGACAGATAGATAGAATACTGATGCTTCTGTCAGGTCACATCTGGCAGAGTTTATGTAGAGGCTAAACATTCAGTAATACTTTTCAGAAAAATATTTTCCTCCTTCATAGCTTTGGGACTTGAACCAGCTTGAAAGTTCAACAGATAAATACATGCTTAATTATACGTCATGTAATTCTCATTGAGTCTAACAGTCAGTGTGTGTGTGCTGCTGAATTTGGGACCACAGCCACACCCAAGGCTCACTGTCTGTCTGCAAATATCTGCCCTTGTCTACTGCTGCCTCTGTGTGACCTCAACAGCCTCACTAACATTCTTTGCCTGTGAGCAGGATGTGGGGAGCACAACCAAGATAATCACTTGTGTTCCAAAGGATAGTGCATGGCAGGAAAGCCCAGAGTGGCTTTGTGAGAGAAATGTCTGCAGAAAGTAGCTAAAATTTTCCTGCAGGAAGGAAAAGTGAGGGTTTTTTACACATCATTCCCCTTGCTGATAAAAGGTTTGAGATTGTGTTGAGAATCTTCCTCAGCATACTAGTAAATACCTTTTTTCCTTTAAACCAAAGAACAGTAAAATGGCAATTAATTTAGACTAGGTAAAATATATAATTACCTAGTCATAAAATGGACCATAAAAGTACTACATTGTTGAATCCATTTCATTAGTAGCATGTACATAAAAACTGTTTCAGTGTATAAAGACGTAAGGATTGTGCTTCATTGTTTTCAAGTGACAGTGCCTTGCTTTTTCTTGGTTTTGCAAAGAGACCTCTCAGCAATATTACTCCAGGAGTTGTTTAGACTTCTTTTCCTTGTATTATCCACATTATGCGAACTTCATCTTGAAGCAGCTCAAAAGCATCAACATAACTTAAGAACCCAAAACCAAAAGTTGTAGATCACATAAACCCAGATTGAATGTTAATGAGGCAGTTTCATCTGGACTGGGGGAGTAGATTTGTATTTTAATTTTTTAAAAAAAATTTTGTTTTAATCCCCAAATTTGGGGGTGTTGCAGGCAAATAGGTGAGTTAAGGAGTAGTGGCAATCCTGTAGAGCTGCCTTGCTAACTTTCATCTCTATTTGTTTGCTGTTTTCATTCTGAAAAGCTCACAAGTCTTTTAAGATCCACGCGCCTTAACTAGTATGTCCTACCAAAAAAAAAAGAAAATAGAACCTTAGGAGATGAGGAAGGTTGTTTAGTTGTTTTCCTCAAGTTTTTAATCTCTGGTAAATAGAGTGTAGCTGCTTTGCAATGTCACCAATTCCTGTGAAAGAGAATGTTCTTCAGTGATCAAGAATACAAACTGGCATAAAGAACTTCTTCATTAGGATATCAAAACTGTAGGAATATTTTCAATTGTTGCTATAACTTTTTCTCCAAAATGATTTCACTTATTTTGTGACCACCTAAGGCTCTCTGAGGTACACAGCAACACAGTTTGAGAAATCTCTGTGATGTTCTGTACATCACATAGTTGCTAACAACCTGTCAAAGTCATCCTGACACCAAACTGAGAAGCTGATGGTTTTGGTAACATATTAGCAGAGATGAAAAAAGATGGTCCTCATTATTGTAATAAAACCAACAGAGACACACTGAGAATCAATTACTGATTCTGTGACCTGTTGAACTAACCCTCAGTCAAGTGGGGGAACTGCACAGAGCATCTTACATTATCAAATGATTTAGGATGGAGTGCTGTCTGAAGACTTGCAACAAGTCAAGGCAAATACATTTCCGTAAATTGTAGCTTGCTTAATTACCTTGTTCCTGAGCACAAAGATCAAATTGAGCAACTTAAGGTGCTGAAGCACTCTGCCAGCTGGTCAGGAGAAGGAAATAATTAACACACACAAGAGCTAAGTTTAAGGATGAGACTCCTACTGACAACAGCAAGGAGATCCAAAGTTAAGGCAGACAGTGTGTCCTTGACTGGGTCCATGTGCCTACAATTTGCAGCACATATTGGATTGGGGAAGAGCACCATGTGTTGCAGCCATTTCAAGCAAGCAGATGGCTTTTTAAAGTGCTCGTTGTAGGGAAGGCAAAGCCCTTTCAAAGGTTGGCATTTCACTCTCATTATTTGTCACAGACTGTTCCACCTCTTGCCTTCACAGTGTCCGAGTATCACTAAGAAAATTCTTTCTCATGGAAGGCACTGTGCAAGCATGTGAAAAACATCCCCTGATACAATGAAGTGGCCAGTGAGACAGGAAATTAGTAATGATACTTCATGTTTGGAAAGCAATGCCCAACACTAAGTTATTTTTCTTTCCAGGATCCCACCCAGCCTTGAGAGAGAAAGCTAAAAGTCACGAAAGCCCTGTTTAGTGCCTACCTACACTTCCCAAAGGCGTTCACGCCCACAGCAGAATCTTTTTGCCTACTCTGAGCATCTCTCAAAGCTAAGACCTTTCTTCCATAACCAAATTCAGTTATAAGGTGTAAAGTTATTGTTTATTGTGGAAAGATGAACCTAGGATCCCAACTTTCATCCACTACTTCCCACATTTTTTAATAGGATCTCTCATGCCTGCCTGAATAGCCACCCAAGACGAAGAGAAAAAGACACCCAATTTTAACATATCATCTTGAAGGATGGACTCTTTGGAGTACTGCGCACTACAGATTTGTTATGATCAGAGGGGCCAGATGTCACCAGCTGAGCCGTTCATTTGATGCTGCGCCATTGCTCGGTGCTGCTGCCATAGATACTGCCCTGCCCTTATGGTGGCTGCTGTGATTCATTGAAAGTAATATCATCCCAACTGCCACTCCAGGGAATCTTGCAGGCATGATTTTCTAACACAGCATGACCCATTAAAAATAACTGCCAGGAATCCTGCGCTTTATAAAAGGGCATCTTCATTAGCTCTCGCGGTGGGTCGCCAGAAAGTCCCAGGCGCTACAGTAGTCATGGGGTAATTTGTAGTTATCAGAAACATTGCATTTAATGCCTTTATTCCTGTGGAGCTGGAGCACACTGGTTACTAAACACGGACTCCTCCTCTTAAATCACAGAAATTAAAGAGGGGAGAGACCCATCAGATTATTTTGTCAATCGACTCTTTGAATACAAAACTGGCAAAGGTATAGTCTTTGCCGCCAAGATATTCAGTGCCAGGGACACTCACCACTCTGCTACAGGCCACTTCACTTATCAGTGCCTACTAGTGTCTGGCCTTTCTCCTAAAACAATGAATTCCTGGTTATGCTGTGCAGCACCTCGTCCTTCACATGGAGTTTCATCCAAAGTACAGACTCTAAATGACTGCAGAGGTCTGTAGACTGGACCTCTCACCTGCTTTCTTTATTCTTCCAAGTATACTGGAATGGAAGCTGGTGTTTTACTTGGATAGTTAGAGGAAATCTAAACTTCTATTTCTATCAGGTTTAACGGAAACTTTTTTCCCCAGAACTAAACAAACCTTCTACATAATATAAAACAAAAATCTTGGCTTTAGTACCATACGGAGATGTTCTACACCATCAAATGCCAACAAATCTTTTATACCCCCATTGTTTTTTAACACCGGTACATACCTCCCTGAAGATCTGTCCTGCTTCCCAGCACTGGAACTCATTTTATGGTGAGTTGGCAAGGGCAAAGTCCGCCAAAGAAGAGAAGAAACACATGACAGATATTATGCACGAGTTTGTCACCCTGGTCCTCAGATGCAATGGTGATGAATGTCCTACAGAAATATCACCCCAGACTAGAGTAGGAAGGTTGTCGTAACCAGCATTAATAAGAGACCTGAGCCCAGAAACACATTTTTTACTTCTGGTAAAAGTATTTCCTCTTGTACTCTAGGTTGAATATGCAGTGGCCAAGTGACGTTCTGAAACTCAGATTGTCTCCAGCATTGAGTATGAGCTATTGCCCTTTGGGCCGTAGCAGCAACTCATAACAATGAGCAATAAAAAAATAAATTCCAACACATGTCTTTCTCTGCAAGGGTGTGGACTGAGCTTCAGTGCAAGCTCCTTGCAGGACTGAAAAAAGCCTCCAGGCTATGTTGCAGTTTCTGAGTGATGTCCAAGAATGAGACTTAGTTCAGTGGTGAGTATATCAAATAGGGAACAATTCTTTCCATTATATATTACCTCCCCAGTCATTATGAAATCATTTGGTATTCACTGTGATAGCACCAATCATTAATGCACTCATTTGGTGTTCTTATGGCTTGTCTTATGCACTTCCCCAGGAATTCTATTGTAATTAACCATTAGTTAATGTAAATAGTAATGGACATTTAAACGAAAGTGTTACCAGGCAGGGTCAGTAGTAGCAGAGAATCAATGTGTTCATGAAACCAGCTACTTCAAAAAGCACCTCTAATAGTAATGAAAGCCGAATAGTAAATATGTTGCTTAAACAGAATCAGGGGCTGTTGAAAACATTTTACAGTATTTCATCTGAAAACCATATTCAGCATTCTTCTTCCTCTTCCTGCATCTCTAGAAGAGTGGACACATGGGCAGCCTTCATGCTATGCAGCAAATAGTGAGGATTACTACAGAGCTTTTCTCTGCAGAGGATTATACACTACATCCAGTACACCAGCAGAGCATCGGATGTGTTGGCATGTTGCACAGGTCCTATGAACAATGGGTCACTGGTTTAAACCAAGGAAAAGAGCAATAAGGAAAAGTGAGCCTATGAAAAGCTAAACTAGTTTTGCTGTTTGTATGGCATCAGTCCTTGAATAAACTGGAATGGGATCCAGTATAATACCTTCTTCCCTGCCAGACTTGTATTCCTAGAGATGTTTTAGAGCTGGAATTAATTGACCTTTGTACAAGTGACACAGATCTAGTTTTCTGGTAAGAAGACACAAATTATCATTGAGTAGAACTGTGAGGATAATTTGCAGAAACCAAAAGTAGCAAAACTTGATGTTTTGCCAGGTTATAAAAGGCCAAAAAAATTCACTTTTCAGCCAGGGCACTAATGTGAACTACTATAATGAGAAACAACTTCCTTTTGCCAACTGTAATAGAAATGGGAAGTTTTCACTGTCCTGTGGTGTGCTAGCCAGGGTTCCTATAAATAACATTAATAACAAATCTAAGTCTACCTCAAGAACCCTGTGGAAACACAAGGTGCTTCTTCGTTGGGTGGCCCCTTGGTAAACTTCCTTAAAAGAATCCAAAACCAAAAACCATGAGATCAGAGTGACTGAGCTTGTGGTATTTCCATCAGATCCACTTAGTGCTTAGAGGGCTATACTTTTGCACATTCCAGCTTTTCAGCTTGCCACTCTGAATGGTCCCAAACTATGAAGCACTTTTTGCAGAAATCCAGTCGTGAAAAACACAAGGAAGAATTTCATATTACCCTTCCTTTAAATATTTTCTTCCTTTGTCTATTTTAGCTTTTTCCTGAAAGAAATGCAGTAGAAATCTTTAATTACTCAGAGAGTTCATGCTTCAAAATTTATATATAATCTGGATTTAAAGGAGCATTTTCTGAACAGATGTGCTGATATGCAAACACCTGCTGCTTCCTTTCTCCTGAGCATGCCTAATTTTAGTTACTTATTTATTTTTTTCTCCTCTTTGTTCCTGTTATCATGATTTCATTTAGGTCTTTCTGATTCTGAACAATATCTTTGCTCTTTAAACTCCACTAGATTTGCTGAATATCAAAAGACACCCTCAGGACCAGTAGGACTTTGAGCAGAGCAGATATTTTCTTTTCCTTACGGGCTGCTCTTATGGGCCTCGGGACAAATGGTTGTGACCCATTTCATCCTGCCCTCCTCACTATGCTGATCTCAGCCACACTGCTCCAAATGGAAAGTGATGTCACCACTATCAGTGCAGGAATTGCAGCAGGTCCTGTGTCCCACTTGTGTTGAACTGGCTGCACTTAGCTTATTCCTCAAGGCAGTCAAACTGGGCTAAGAAGGAATTTTTGTCATTACCAACAGAAGACTAGTGCAATGCAGTAAGTTTTTCATCACTTCTTTCTCAATATATGCTACAAAACTGATCATAAATAGTTTCTGGGTGCAATAAAATTGGGAGCCAGGCTTCTAGAGCAAGAGGGGAGAAGTAGGAATCTGGCAGAGACTTTGGAGCAATCCCAAATATTGGGTGGTGGGTGGCAGGAAAGTGAAAGCCATCTGGTAGCTCAGATTTCCTGTATAAGGAGGTCCTCTGGTTTTGAAATGTGGGCCTCAGCTCCTCTGGGAAACAAATGCTTGCAAAATGAAGAAGGAAGTGTAATGGTTTGCCTGCAAATTTTGATACGTGATGCAGTAAAAACAGGGTTTCTAATAATGACATTTCTACATTTCTTCATTATGAGTCATGAGTAAACATGACATTTCTGCAACGTGATCTAGATATGTGATCAAAGATTAAAATGGAGCCATTTTAATATTTTAATTATTTCAGCACTGTCAGGCTTCAGAGTCTGTTATGCCAACACCCAGTGCAGAGGAAATAATTTGTAACAAAGAATTTTATCAATTTTAGCTCCTTTTTTCTCCATGTGGATTGTGTGTGAATGGGTCATTATTTTCTCATATTTGCTCATTTTTCTAAATGATCCACAATGAATAATTTATACAAATATTTCTTGTTCTGCAGCTTCTTCACCACCAGTTTGTAGCTGCCTGGTGTAGTTTTGTCTGAACAAACATATCACATGGCCTCATTTCTTCTGCCAGGTTGGCTGATAGGTTCTTTGCTGGGTAGGGCACTCCCATTTACAAGTTTTATATGTCCTCTTGGCATATATGGCTGCTCTCCATTTAAGAATGTTATTTCCACAAGCAATTGTGAACCAATTCATTCATTATGATATTCATGAGGAGCGAACAAGAATGAAAAGCAGCAAGGAGAATTCAAAATTTTGTCCCAGGAATTATTTTGCTGATTACCATCCTTTTTCCTTTTTCTTTTTCTTTTTTTTTTTTTTGGTGTTCTCAGCCCACCCTGACTGCTGCTTTCACTAACAGACCTGTATAACTGGATGAGTGCCAGTGAGTTTATCTAGGTGCAAACATCTTGTGAATGTGCATGAATCAGAAGGGAAAAGCTTTCTCAAACAGCCAGTGGCTTACAAATTACTGATACTTCAGTCCAGGCCACCTGCTCCTAAAGGGCTAGGAAGAGGTTCCCCTGTTAGTCCAGTAGTTTCAGGCATTTATCAGTGTCTCAATGAAGCATTTGACTTAATGACTAGGACGTAATCCCAGAGGGCCCAGTATTCACCCTATTATCCACAAAACCTAGTACTGTAATATGGGTAAGATGTGAGGATGACCCTTTCTTAATATGGTAAATATAAAGAGCTCATCCTTTACACAGAAGAGATAAATCCTTCTTTGTTAAATCTGTATGTCTTCTCCCTGCAGATCTTGATTTTCCACCACCTGTGGCAATCAGTCCAAATTTCAAATAGTCTACCAGTAAGACAATTTCACTTGTGTATTCCCTAAACCAATCCATTTATTCATGACCCTTTGTTCTGGAAATAGTTTTTACTTAGCACTTTTATGGTGGGCAGAAGATATCAGAGGTAGGTGTCTCCTCAGATGGAATAAGCCTTACTACAGCACAACCCTGTTTTTTAAAAAATTTGTAAATTGGGCAGTCTGTATGATCAATTTTTTCATCATCTCCTCAGACAGTCATACAGTCCTCAAAAGTCCAAGGTCTCATGAGAGTGCTATCTCCCTCCATGGTGCAAGTAAACCCAACCTTATGCTGGAAATGATCCATTTGTGGTTCATGTTTGGAAGTAATCCAAAACCAAAGAGAGATGCGGTTGGAGAAATATGCCCATCAATTAACATTACTGAATAATTCCTGAATTCCTGGTCTGCTAGATCAGTAGCTTGCAGTGTGGTTCTGGCCATAAAACCAAGGGTGAGGGTGAGGCTTGGAGTGGAGGGAATCACACAGCTTGCTGCTTTATTTCATGTTCCTGTGCCACGTTGTGCACGGGGGCTCAAGTGCGAGCCAAAACTGCTTTAGAGAACGCCTGCTCTCCGTCAGTCGCTGAGGGTGAGTCACGCACACCGACACAGGATCAGAAAGCCTTCCATTTTGCAAATGATAAGTGATGATGATAGTTAAGCAAGGGAGTCCACTGTGACTCTCCTATTCCAAGATGTGTCATTATAAACCTGATGGAGCGCCCGCAAAGAAAATACCGTGCTCCAACTGCTTTGTTAGTTGTCCTTTCCTAGATAAAAGGAACATCCATACACATTTTAAGTTTCACCTTCACATTCTTTTATGCTTTCATCCTCAGAGGGGTGACTATGGAAAATGCCTGTAATGCAGCTACATCTATCTGTCAGCCTAGCTTCCCCTGCTTCATCCCAGTAATAGCCAATACCAGTGGTTATGCAGAGCCCTACAATGGTACCTCCAGGAACAAAGAAAATGTGGCTCAGAAAGATTTTTTTTAAATTACTGAAGAATATTTTTTCATTTTCCATCCCCTACAGATGTCATTTTCTTCTGATGAGTGCCTCTAAATTTTGCCCTTGAGTCATTATACACACAGTGCAAGTAAGATGCTAAATCCAACAGGTCATTCTAGCCACCAGATGGAAAAGTTTCCCTTTAGCACCTACAAAAACATACATGTGTAAATACAAATTTCATTATATATTAAGTATGAGTATCTAGGTATACCTGCAAGTAACTGTAACCATGTATAAAAAAAAGTAAAGAACACATCAAAGAATGCTAAGGTTCACCAGAAGATGGGCAAAATATAAGGAATCAGTATTAAGGCAAGTAGCAAACTTTTATTTCACTTCTTTCTGCCTGTGTGCCATAGCATAGTCCTTAATTACATTACTATGTCTTATTTTTCTTCATTTTCTTCGTCATCTATAGAAAACAAGGCTTATGAAACTGGGCTATTTTTCAGTATTATATTTTAGCTTTATCCGGCTTGTGGCTTCATGTACTGTCCAGCTCTGCACTGGATACAAAACCATTGTTTTCTTCTCCTCTTCTTCTTTTGGGGACATCATAACAGTTGTTTATATTTTTTTCTGCATTTAAGATTATACCTTCATTATATTACTATGAAGAAATGTTAAATCATTTTCTCTGGTTTACATGCATAAAAACTAAGGCAGAGACTGATATGAACATTCTCAAATGTGTCATTTAATTTGGGATTCCCAACTCAAAAAATTACAGTCTGATTTTTAGAGTGTTTGGCATGTTCACAATACTTTCTCTGTTCAGAGCAGAGATCATCTTGACCTCGCACATGTTTGCGGGAAGCCTGCAGCTCTAACAACCAGATCTCTGACCCAAAAAAATCAGGCTTCCCATGGAAGTAACTTGCCTGTCAACAGATGAAATCTCTGGACATGAAGCCTCTGGACATCCCGTTCTGCATGATGCCCGCCTTTGACAGAGCTCTGCAGACGACTGTTTTCTTCTCCCGCGTTCCTTATTCCAGGCACGAGACATCTATTCATTCCCGCAACACAAGCAACGAGAATGTCCGCCTACAGTCACCACATTGCTCAGATACCTCACCAGAGCACACGATGTCCTTTGCAGCAAACCAGACATGGGTCCTAAAATGAAAAGTAATGACATCATAGAGACAGTGTTATGCAGATTAGGAACTAGGGTGATGATTAAGTTGCAGACACAGTGCCTGGCATTTTGTGACATTCTTCTTTTGAGCTCTCAGCCACAATGTAATGCATATATCATTGTTCTTAGGCTTATTTATATGTTTTTCCCAATTCCAAATTCTTTGGTTTACCTTTGTTAGTTTCTTCTAATTTTCTGTTCTTCCACTGCACCCGTGATGGAACAAAGCCAGTTCTCAGTATGGAAATCACCACATAAACAGTTTAGAGTTCATGGAGCCCAAACAACTGGCAGGAGAGTCTTCCTACAGACCATGATTAGCAACATTAACTTAAGCCATTGATATCACTACAATCTATAGGTCTCCATTCCAGATGGGTTGGACCAAAAAAGAGAGTGTTACCAAAATAAGCAGAGTTTGAAAATCCAGCCCACAAAATGTATGATTTCTTTTGACAGGACACTGTTGAGCCTTTCCATTTTCACCTTCCTGCCCCTTTGCAGGGCCCCTCCACAAGGTGTCTGCATTGGAAAGCATGTATTACATGCATAAGGTTCTTCTCCCTAGGGTAGACACTATCACTGAGAATCTCAAAACAGCCTCACTTAACTTTATGGCTGTGGGGTAACTGATTCCCTAAAACAGCTTTGAAAATCTTGACTTGCAAGCACTATTGTTTGAAAACTGTGACAGTCTGCCTTGCTGGTGATATGAATAATAATGATAAAGTGCAGCATATATGCATTGGTCATTTAATTTAGGCTTGACTGGAACCTTAGTAAGGCCATCTTCCTGCAAAATTGAATGCCTGTGAGCAGTGCAAAGGTCACAGAAAGAGACCTTCCTACTATTGAGGTAGGATCAAACTAGAATTACAGTCTTTTCATGTGATGTGTACAAAATTTTTTAAAAAATCAATAAAATAAACAAACATGGAACAACAACAATAAAACAGCCCAACAATATGCTTGATGAATTTAAGACCTGCAGGAAAATATTTAATGTCACACAACAATGAAAGGAACTGGTACGAAGCATAAATGGCAAAGCAGTGAAAAGAACTGACACAAAGCATACTGGCATGTACAGCAACACCCACACAATCAAAAGCATTCAAGGAAATTAAAAAAAAGAATCAAATGACTAAAGATCTAGCTATACAAGGGAGTTGCATAGCAAAAGTAATCTCCATCCACAGCTATCCGAGAGATTTGAATGAGCTGGCATATCAAGAATAGGTTGAATCAGTTAGCAAAAGAAAAAGAAAGATAATTAATTAGGGGTAGAAGGAGAACTCAGAAATACAATCAAATACCCCACTCAACCTTTTAAGTTCATCTGTATCTCAGTAGACACATTTAGAGGTGCATTTGACCCCAAAACTTTGAGGGTTAGATTTTCGGGTGCTTCAAAATTGATGAGATATCACAGATAAGTTTTTATTTGGCCTCAGTCCCAAGCAAAAAAATAAACTAAATCCAATCCTTTCCAAATTCTGGCTGTTTGGTTTAACATCCCAGTTTGGATCCAAATCTATACTGAGTCTTTACTTCTGTCACTTCCTATCATGTCACAAAGGAAGACCATGCATCTGGGTGCAATGTAATAACGAGACAAAACATAACAACCCTGCAATGGCTACCTTTACAACTTAAATGTTCTGGGGTTTTGTCATGTGATAAGCTGTGCACTGGGGATTTTTGGAAATTCGGGGCATAAAATTCAGGAATGCCCAATGAGCCCCATTCAGTTCCATGACAGCATTTGTCTCTTAGTTACAGTAAGGGTAATGTTATCAGCACCAAGCAACCCAGAAGAAAATTATCAGTTGGTTACCAAGAAACCTAATGATTTCATCAATATTATTTTACCAGTTACAAAGGTCATTTGGAGAAGTAATGCCACACAAAATGTGCTTGTGAAGTGGGTGATGTGTGGGTGGCTGTTAAGGGTCAACACTTCATTTCTCATTTCTTTAATTGATACTTCTGAATGAGTATTAATTGAGCTACAATGAGAAGAGTGTGCAGTTTGACAATGCAAGTGACAGGATGGAAGTGCCATTTGCAGAGTGTATATAACCACAGCTAACACCCTCAAAGTGTTAATTCCATTTTATGTCTTTCACATTTAATAGCAAATTTGCCATTTAATCTTTAAGACAGAAGTTACTTATTCTCAATCTACCTCTCACTTGCACTGATATAATCTCATGCCACTCAGACTGGCCTGTGGCATGAAGCACATCACACTTTCAAATCAGGTCCATTTTTTCATTAGCTCATATCCTTCCTGAGATGCCCTCCTTTACAGATGGCTGATCAGCAATCAACACTAGTTTGTTTCAATCAGAAAAGCAGCCGTAACTTCTCATTTAAAGACTGTTCCTGGAGAAGCGCATTAGTCGAAGGCATAAAGCTGGCACTGGGGCAACAGTGACTCTCACAACTGATTTCTTTTAGGATTTTTTTTTAAAGAGATAGACCTCTTTTTATGTGGAGACCTGTTTTGGGTTTTTTTTATTTTAAAAGGAAGCATAATGAAATCCATGCCTTTGCATGGGAGCTCTTCCTGTAGTGTGGGCAGGTGCCAATAGACTGTAAATCTGAAGGGTGAATACAAAAGGTAGCAAAAGCCCTGGAGGAAGCCAGGGAATAGTTCCCATATGTACGTGCTGACACTTTCTCCCTCTCTGTTCCTCCTCCAGCAATGCAGTGTGTTGCCCTTTGAGCCTACTTGACTGAGGTTAAGCATTTACACTTTTTCAGAGGACAGTCAGTCCACTCAGGGAGGTACTGGCTTTCATAGCAGGAGACTTCAAAATGATTTCCTCTCTGCTTGGGCAGCTCAAAAACACACGTGCACAGAAGCAAAGGTCAGATGTCATCCAAGTGGTGTGAGAGTGCCAGCTAAACGCTTGGGATATATTTTTTATATTGGCCTCAGCTCAGCCTCCAATTCTATGAGAATCTACTTGGCACCCACAATTCTCTCCAGTGCATTAACCCGGGGTGCAAGTGATAGGATTTATCCTTCCAGTACTGACTAGTGGGTGCAGTCAGATAGCTAGATAACTTAATGATATCATTTGCACTCTCAGGTAGAAAAGAAAGCTGAAGGTGCTGGAAAAAGACAGAAAAGGAGACAGGGGTCTTTTTAACTCTCTCCTCATCCCCCCCAATCAGATTTCTTGTATTCAGTGAGGATTTGCTTTTTAGCTTGCAGTCCTCCTTGCTTCTTTCCCTGTGGTGGCCATTTGCTGTTGAGTGCATCAGTCTCCTGCTCAGTCTATTTCCTTCTGTTTACACAAGCTGGCAATCCACAGGCTATCCACCTTTCTTTCCTTACTCCCTGCTTTCTCCTCTTTCATGTCGTACACGTACCTGCTTTTATATTAGAGCTCATCCCAGTGGTAACTTTTGCCTATTCCCATCTGCCCCTATCTTTCTGGTTTTTGATTGCTTGTTAATTCTGTATGGCTTTTTTCTGGTTTTTTTTTCCCCAACTGCTGACAGTTTTTGGATACTGAGTTACTCAGCCAGATCATCTTTTACCTACTAATCACCGTAATCCCTCGGCCTTTACCCACATCCCTTACTTTATTTTCCTTTGCCATCTCCAAATTTCTTGTATGCAACCAAGCCTGCCTTCAAAGAAATTGAGGAGAAATCTGTCTCCCTGCGCACTTGCCCCGTTGATGTTTTATACAAGTAAGTATGTGTGATGTCATCCCCATGTCATCATCTCATCCATGATTGCAGAGGGATGGTGGTGGATGGTTTCTTCACAGGCTCACGGAAACAGGGACTAAAAAATTCCCTTTTGTTCACTAACTGAGGTCTGTGGATTCCAGGAATAGACATAAACAAGCTGAATTAATTAAATGACGCTGGTCAAACCAGCATTGACAAAAGGCACCCTGGAGAGGCAGAGCTTCTCTCACCAGTGAGTGTGGACCCACCTTGCATGCCTTCTTCAGTTTCTATGAACTCTGCTACTTTATACTTAAACCAAATGTGAGCTGAGTCCAAAGACATGCTGAAACTTAATTACTACTCCAGTTTAGTATGAAGCCAGTGCTCAAATGGCTGAATTATACCATTTGGAAAGGACAATTGGTTATTACACTTATCAGATTGTTTGTGACAGGAATGGGTTAATTTTCCTAACCTTTTCTGTTCTTGTTCCACTCACGGGGTTGTCAAAAGGATGGATAAACGTGTTGCTATTTTCTGGTTTTGTTTCAGTGTCTATCATGAGAGTGGACCAATTTCATACCATTTGCTGCTTTCATTACTGTCTCAGGGTTGTCACAAGAATTGATAAATTTCAGACTGTTTTTCTTGTCCTCATTACAATCTTAAGGTTGTCATGAGAATGAATTGATTTTGTGCCATTTTCTGTTCTCATTACAGTCTTTGTCATGAGAATGGCTTCATTTGGGGCCATTTTTGTTCCTGTTACTTACAATCTTTTGTCACAAGAACAGGGATTATTTGATGAAAATGAGAAGACAGCATCTCAGACACTGAGATTCGGGGATAACTTGTTCTTGTGACAGAGATCATAACGAGGACAGAAAGCAGTACAGAATGTATCCATTCTCAGGATGATTTTAAAGGTTGTGATTTTATGACCCTGATTGTGCCAACTGGCTTCGCCAGGAGATTTTACCACTTTCATTGTAGTAACCACTGCTTCATTCAGGCTGCTGGTAGATTTCTCCCTGCTCAGCAAGGGAAGATATATTTATACAAGGGCTATGAGAAGTATTACAGATGAACAACACTGGGTAGGCTTTGGTATCCACAGGAACACCTTTTGCAGACTCCAGGTGGGGCTTCAGGAACTTTTCATAGGATTCAGGTAGGAATCACCACTATGAAGGCAATCATTGCATTTTGGAGGCACTGTTGCATTTTGGAGGGTTAAACACACAGAAGAGATGTGTGTTTGAGTGCCTGGATGATTTTGGGTTTGCCTATGTTGCCTGCACAGCCAGCCTGATCTGAGAGCTCTGGGATTCTGAGTTCAGATGAAGGTAAATGAGTGACTGCAAACGAGTGCCTACAACCCAGCTAGGAATGACTTACTGCAAATGAAAGGGCAGAAGTGAGAGATCAAGGCATGTACAACATCCAGGGCCCAGAAAGCCTAGAAGTAATTATTGCGTTCTCAAAGGTGATCAAAGAGAAGCAGCAGGAAATGTTAAATAAAGCAGAAACTCATACAGCACGTGAGAAGGGAGTGGGAATGAAAAAGGCATCACAGTAAGACTGAAGCTATGGACAGGGAAAATGAGAAAGCAGTTGTGGAGGAGGGAACAAGACGGTCCAGCAGAAGAAAGAATGCTAAGGCATAGCTAAATACTCAAATGCTCAAATTTGGTTGGTGCAAGGCAGAGAACTGAAAGGAAGGACAAGAGAAGGAGAAAACTGAAGAAGAAAAACACTTCCTTCCATGACAGGATGGACAAGGGAGCTCTAAAGAAGGCACATGTGTTTACCAGCCATGTTTTTGGTAATGTTAAGCAAGTGGCAACCTACTACTTTGAAAAACCTTGCATCAACTGCTTTTGAGCTGGCCAGCTTTTATTTTGCAGACACTATGATTTTATTCCTGGTTTTAGACTCGTGGTTCCATCAGAAATTGAATAGAAGATGTATGTATGGTATTCCCTTTGGCACACCTCATGACACAGATCCAAAGAAAAAGAAAAGGTGATTTGGGAGCTGTTGCCATAAGGGGGATTCAAGCTGTGAACCAACCCAAAAGGAGATCATACTAACTGGAATACACCACTGGAACTGCTTGGGTAATCATTCTGCAAAGATGTTTGAGAAATAATCAGAAAGCCCATCTGAAAATAAGTACACCTGAGCAGTGAAAGACATCACCAGTAAAAGGAGAGTGAGGGGGATGGACATTCCCCACTGTCTAAGTAAAATAAAGCAGGAATGCTGCAATAAATAGACCTGACAGATGACACCTGGTATTTCCTGGGCCAATTTCTATGAACCTTTTTTTGATCTTTTACATTCTGATTTGTCCATCAGAGCCTGTGATCCTTCGCTTCATCTGTCCCATACCTCCCCCCTGCCCCCACTTTTACCATATGTACCTAATCTAACTGCTCTGTCTACCATCTGCCATTGTTTGAAGTATATGGGAATATAAGTTTAATCATAAAAATGGTGGCCCTGGCTGTGTGTACTACATGAATGTTCAACTTTCAGAAGATGAAGTGACCTCCAAATGGCTTACTGCTTTTCATTAATTTCTCTGTATAATTGAACATTTTTCGGCATCTCATTTAACAAACTGTTAAGCTCCTTATTGCACAGAAGGGCCTTGTGATGCGCAGGGATTCTGAAATGCTTCCCCTCATTCACAGTTCTCCTACTAATATCCTGGGCATTATTAGTAGTTCACAAAGCCAGCACATTTTCTTTTTGATAAGTGTCCCTGTTCTGCCCTCCTTTGTCCACCTCCAAATGCCTCCTAGTACTTACAAAGAATAAAGCCGTGCTGCCTAACTAGCCTGGTGCATTGGATTGCTACCCCTACTCACTCGGTTGCCTGAAAGGGGATGTACTTATATCATGAAAGATAAATCCCAGCTAGAAATACAGGTCCCTGACAACCTAATCACTGAAACCCTGTCAAGTAACCCCTAATTTTAAAGCAAGTGGTTAATTCCCAGCAAATTGATTTATGCACTGTTTGAGGTTTGGTGAGTTGTGTTGTTCATCTGTTATTACCACGAACTCAGCTCAGCCTATTCATTTAGACCACTGACACAACACAGTGCATCTCCCAAGAAAATTTCCTTTGTCAGCACATCTAGAATTTGCTAATTAAATCAACGATGACATTATTCACTTTCTGAAAAAAGCAACTTCTCTCTCCTGCCCCCCTTAATAAACATGTGTGTGCATAAACACGCACACACCCAAGCATGGTTTTTAGCTCGCATTTGTAAATGTGCTCAGTCCAAAACTTTGAATTATCTCTATTAACTGTCTTAGTCAGCTCGAGATCATCAGGTCATCTCAGTAGACATGAACTGCCTAAATGCATGTGAATGGGGCAACAGAGGGAGCCGTATGACGCTCATAAGCAATCACAAGTCTCGCTTTTCAGAGCACACCCCAAAGTGTGAGTTCCGATAAAATGGTAAGGTTGGCCAGCAAGTTCTTTTCTCATCTGTGTTATTGCAGCTGAAGTGAATTCAAAACACCAGAAAAGACAGGTCATGCCCCAAGCCCTGTAATTATGGGTCCATAATACCACTGCAACTCTTTGTACTATTTAGGGTGCAGACAATAGAGGAACATAGAAATCAATTTTTTTGAGCATCCGGTAAATTTTTTCAAAGATTTCTTATCTTGAGAGGTTAAAAGCTCTGATTAAGTGACCAAAATAAATCTATCTATGCTCAGACTCCCACTTCCCTCAGTGTTAGGTGCCATGGAAGGAAGCCTTTATCTGCACGTAGACATGCCCCAGCAAAGGCCCTTGGTTGTGCTTGGGATACTGTTTGCTTTGCAGAACCATCTGAATTTGTTGGCACCTTCCCCTGGGGGCATGGTATGGCTTTTACCCCCATGATGGATCCTCAGCTGCTGTACAGACCACTTATTACAGCCAGGCTTATTACAGCCAGGATGTTTGCAATGCAGCTGAAGAGAGAGGTATCTGCAACGCTCTATCTCCAGCTCAAAAAGGTATTCTTGATTCTTGTCACTTCCCCTCTGTGGTAGGTGCCTTATCCCCAATTGCCAGACCAGGACATGTCTGTCATTACAAGGACATAAACAAGAAGATGACAAGGAAATGGGAAGCTGTTTAAAAACCAAGTGGCTCTATCACTCTGGTCCATACATAAACCGGACTGTGGCAACTCACCAACATTACCCTCAGCCTCTAATTGCAGGACAGAGGCTGGCTTTTTATCCTTCTGAAGACTGAATTAAAACCAAATTTCACTTTTCAGGGTAAACTGACCCCTCAGCAGGCTCAGAAAAATAAAACCAGAAAGAAACACTACATACCATACCATAACCTTCCTTTTGTGTGTGCAGGGGTATGCAGGGGTGTGCCCTGCATATAATTTTGCTGTATACCTACTGTCTTCTGGCTAGCAAAGACTTTCCAATATCACTATTTATGACTGACCCATTTGTGTTACTACTGAGACATAAGTGGTGCATGGTACCACCCCTTCCAAGCAGGTCTTGAGGTAACACCTCCTTAATCAAATCCAAAGTATCCTCAATTTTTTTCATTCCATTTAATTCTGTTTATTGAAGCCATTTAATACCCTTGTTTAGTCAAATACAGTCTTGATGTATGCTCTTGGCCCGCTGTGGAAAGGTTACAGCATTTCATGCTTTCATTCTTCATATCTGAAGCAGCCGTGCAGTTTTTCCACCAACTCATTGCTTGCTAATGAACTTTTTTTTTTTTTTAAGCAGCCTGTCATTTTGTTTAATGTTGCAAAATAAGGCAGTCTTTAAGTGGGATCTGATTTTGCTAAGAGATGTCTAAACTTAAGTGAGATAATGGATGTAACAAAATACCACCAAATATGACAGCTTTGTTCTGCCAATGTAATTTGCTGATTCTGGAAACCAAATGCAGAACAGTCTGTGCCAGTCTTAGAAAAGAGGCTTGTTTGACAGATATAAACCTGCTTAAATATCAGCATACACTACATTAAATAGCAGACTTCTGCATTCATTTGTGGGTTTTAGTCACTTGTCATAACACAGGGTTTTTATTTTATTTAAAATGTCTCATTGCTCCTATCACTCTGGTGCCCAAACACAGTTGGCTGCTTCCCCCTGCCCCCCACACCTAAAGCTGGAAGGAGATGTTTCTTGACAGAGACACTAAACTCTCCTAATTATAATAAGGTTAAAAATCATACTTACCTCTTCATTCATTTCAGAAAAGAAAAGATTTCTGTCTGCTGTGCTGTGGAGAAACTTTGGGTCGGACTTGGTCACGTTCTACCTGCAGGTAAAGAAAAAATGTATATGTTCAGAAGGGAAGTCTAGGAACACAAACTGTTCAAAAACTGCTGTTTTTTTCTTGTTGACTATATGCCATTTAGAGATGCCCCGAGAACCATGAAACAGAGCCATCAGTATTTCCTGGTAGTCAGACTCTCAGTGGTCTGTAACAGTATTTGCATGTAGTTCAGATTCAGAGTTGTAAAGCATGTGACCAAAAGTTATTGGATTTACCAAGCTTCTGCATTCATTTGGATCTTTTTAATATCCTCCAGCACATACACATATATAGACATACCAGGCTATCTTCTGTTTACTTGCTATTGACACTTCCACATTTATCAGGCTTATTTCACCTTACCTTAGTCCTTCTGTCCACAGACTGCTTCCACAGTCTCTTCCTTGTCTCTGCAGTTCTCCCATATTGCTTTTTTACGCTCTCCATTTTTCATATTTAAAGTTTTAGGATGTTTGGACCTTGGTTTTTAACAGCAACGTATTTCTTCACTTAAACATTGGTAAGGTCCTTGTGACTTTCCAGGTGCTGATTCTGACACTCTCAAGTAAAATTAACTATATTTGTCACATATTACATGTTGCCAGTATTTCCACAGTAAATTCTGCCCAGGAGTGTGATGTTGGCGACCCTTTCTCCTGCAAGGGAGGTGTTTTCAAAATGATCACCCATGTTATAACTCTCTAGCACTCAGACCTGCCTTATGCTAGATTGCTTTCAGACACTTTGGATCTCAACATTAAATTATGATATTTTTAGATGAAAAAAAATTAATGACATTTCATCTCACTGAAGGATATGCATCAAAATACACTGTCCTGACCCCACTGAAAAGAAAAGGATTTTTCCTAGAGACCTGAATTTCACTTTAATTCTTTTTTTACTTGTATGGATTAAGCTCAGGGAAATCATAGGTTTGTAATTTATTTTAATCAAACAACTTACAAGTCTCTTATTTTAATAACAAATGAAGCTATTTTTAGGCTAAATGAGTGATTTGTGGGGGAAAATTATATAATAATTAAAAGAAAGACAAAAGTAAATCTACTCCACAATTTAGAGTTGCATCCCTCAATCCAGAAAATATCTTTCATATGCTGGTATAGAGCAGATATTTCTGGTTGTGTTACCAGTCTTATTTTGTAAGTATTTGATATTTTAAATTTAAATGAATAAAGCAATTAAGCTAAGACCTCTTTAGAGAACCAAGTCAGCACCAGTCTTCTCTTTCCCTATCCCACTAAGACTCATGTAGTGTAGAGTTAGTGGCTTATTCATGCCTCTTCTTTCAATCACATAGCAGAAGGAATCATAAGACCCTGCCTTGGCTGCTGAGGCCGTGTAATTGTCCTTTGTCTCATTATGGAACTGAAAAGTCCCAAAAGGCTGAATGCAGAGCCATTACTCTGGCCATGGTGTATCTCTGGAGACTCTGTTAGTCTTCCCAAATGGGTAAGACATGTGAGATTTAGTAATTTTCTTCATGAACCTGACAATGTCAAACGCCTTGCAATCAGGAGAACTCTGCCTGTGAAAAAGCGTCGGGGACACGGCACAGTTTGGACAGGTGTGGCCCAGGGGAATGAGACCCCGGAATGTCACATTTCTCTCCCAGGGAGGCATTGGTGAAGCATAATGAAGGTCCCCCACCCTAATCTGCAAGCATGCATTAGGCAGGATGGAGGGTGCTGGGTGGAGACAGAGGGTTGGCCTTTAAAGAGTGGACCTTAAAATCTGTGAGGTTTTCACACCACAAGAACTAAACTGTAGGAGCAAGTGGGATCAGAAAATTAAGCACTTTAAGCACTGTGTCCTCTAACAAGAACAGCTATTCAGATTAGATATTGATAGCATGCCTATATTTATAGCCACTGCTAAATGACCCAAGATGGATAATTTTCTTTGATAAAGACAAACCTTGTCATTTTACCCATTTTAGAAAAACTCCAAATTTCTGATTATCTAGCAATGGGATTCCTTACTTAGTTTTAAAGCAGTAAACCTCTCTTTTATTCTGCTTATAAATTTCCTGTGCCTCAAAGACTTAGGATAGAGCATCTTTATTACTATTTAGGTCAGAAGCATATTTTTTGTGAAATCTCGGTTCCTTCTGAAAAGACTTCCTGGAAGTTTTGACACTCATCATTTTAGGAGAGGCCAAAGTGGGGAAGAAAATTCTGACTTGACACAGCAAAGAACATGTCTGAAGGTCAATTTATTTTTGTCCTGGTAGGAGCCTGTAGGAACCATGCAAATTCAGTGGTGTTGGCATATTTTCCTCAAGATGGATGGACTGACAAATCCTGGAAAATTTAGGTTCATATTTAATTTGAGCAGTGATAATGAAAGACAAGATCTTTTGTTTAACCCTTCATGCCTTCAACACCCACAAACCATATACTTGTAAAAAATAAAGTTGACTCCATGTGTAAAACTCTAAGGTACAGTTCCCACTGAGGCAGATGAACCTGGCAGAAGGAGAGCTGGGGGGAAGCTTCACATTATTTTTCCACTGGACACTACTTTTAACTATTAAAACAGCAAACTCTAAGCATTAGGTAACATCTGCTGATTAGTGACTCAAAAGCAAGTTCCACAGACAGATATGAAGGTGATTAGTGAAATCTTTGCCTTTATTTTCCAAAGGGTCCCAGAAGCCTAGCAACATTGCTGGTCTCTGACACACATGGAAATTTGCTACTCAGAATCCTATGGGGAAGAAAATGCACTTTATTACTAAAACTATTCAGAACAATCCATCTTTTTTGAAGGCCAAAACTGAGAGAAGCTATTTAAAGTGAATTTAATGTGACTTCCACTGTAGAGGATGGGAAGCCAAAAGGAGAAGTTAAGAAAAAAAAAATCAATGCATGCCAAGAGTCAGAGAACCACCCACTCATCCAGGCAAGCCAGAGAAGAGTGCAGGAGACACAGCTGCCAGATAAAATACATTACAAACCAAACGAGATCCAAAATATTGATGATCCCAACCATCAGCAGAAACAGGAGAACCAAGAGAATTTAACTACATCTGCAGAGTCTAAACCTGAATTAAGAATGAGGGCTGACTGCTCAGGTCAAACAAGCCTCATCACCAGGAATCCAAGCAAAATAGAGGTTTTATGCCTGTATTTTTATTCACACCAAATTGTTCATACTATACAAATTACCCCATTGACTTCAGCAAAGCTACTTGAGTCAGAGAGTCCTATTCAAAATTATCTGAGGCACTAGATTTGAGTCATAAGTGTGGTCGTTTCCTTTCAGTCTCGTAGAACACAGAGCTGGAAAGAAGCTGGATGACACAGACCAGGCCATATAATGGGAAAAGGTGGGCATCAAGCTGAGAGCTCACGACCAGTCCAAAACCAAAGCCCTCTGCACACATTCCTGGGGGAAGGACTATCTCCTGGATTCCCTCTCCCTGTAGAACAGTTTCAGATGCACCACTGGACACACTCTAGGCAGGATGCCTCAGTTCTCACCACCTGCAAAAGCAGAGATTTCTGCTGACATGACACTCCTGGTGATCTAGCAGAGCTGAGTTGCTGCCATACAAAGAGGAAAGCCCAGACCTGAAATTGCATCTTCTAGCTCTTGGCTGACCAAGAGCCTTGGAAGGGGACTCTGATCCAGCACAGATGCAGAAAATTACAGTAGCTGCAGACTCACCCGACAGAGAGTTTACCAAGCACAGCCATCATCCAAAAACCTGTTAGGGCTCCGGATCTCCTGGGTATCATAAACAAAACTGTGTGCACACTGAGGTATAGAATCACAGAATCATAAACATTGGAAGATACCTTCAAGATCATCTTGGCTAACCATCAACCCAGCACCACCATAATACCCCTAAACCATATCCCCAAGTGCCACAGCCTCTTAACATTTTCAGAGATGGTGACTCCACTGCATCCCTGATCAAATTATTCCAAGGCCTGACCACTCTTATAGTGATTTTCTTTTCTCTAATATCTAATCTGAACCTTACCTAGAGAGCAGATATGAAGATAAGAGGCTGTCTTAACTCTTGCCCTATGCACATCACCAGATCAACAAGGCTACTTCTTCCAGACTGGACCTCATTAAGTTCTACACAAGCCTTTCTACACTCTCATCAAGGGTGCAGCTCTTTGGGTCCTGCTTTGGAAAAGCATGTATTGATTAAAACTCCCTTCAATTACACCAATAAGAGCACGCTCATGTCTGAAGTCAGCTTCAAACTAACTGGTATGAGGTAAAAAATGCGTTGGTTCTCTAGGAGGGCTATTTGTTCATCCTTCAAGGCAGGTAGGCCAACATTCTACTACTTTGTTGTATGAGGGTCTAAAACTTGACTGAGGTAGTGAATATTGTTGTATCATTATCAGAGGGAGTTTGATTCATTAAGATTGAAGGATGGTACCAGTAAGGGTTCCTCTTGATGCAAATAGAAAAGATAACATCTCCTCTCTTAATTAAAACACCATGTGTAATTAATTATTGCACAACACATAGCTATATAAACTGTTAGTCTTCAAAGCATCTTTTAGTCTTCAAGTTAGCTTTCTTCTCTCCAAACACTCAGAGAGATGTTTGTGGCTGCAGACCCATTTGCAGGTACAAGCTTTTTGGTTGTTGTTACCTTTTCAGTTCAGGATTTCCAATGTGACTCCCAGAGATGATGGGAGTGCCCTCCTCACCCAACACAGGGTCTTCCAACTCCAGCATCAGGAGGCAGAGAAGTGAGTTTGCATCTTCTCTGAAGGCAGCTCGGAGATTAAGGGCAATAATATTTCACCCATACTTGAGGAGCAGAATGAGGGCAATTGGAACGCTTTGCAGCTGGGGATTTGCATATAGGTACTTCATGAGTTTGGCATAGATATTCAGAAAAATTAACAGAATAAACTTTGGCCTTTGGTGCTTCTTATGCTTCAATATGGTACAGTATTGTCTATATTTTTTCCTGGAAAACTTTGACAGACATTGGAAAATGTTGGTTGGTAATGCTGGGCTCCCAAAGGGTTGTCAGAGCCTTTTCTTCTAGTCCTCTTAACCTAATTTTTGCATTACACTTTGACCCTGACACAGAGCAGGAATGTATGATCAAGGTTACTTTGCCATAGTGCAAACACTGTAGTTTGTCACAAACATAAAATAGGGTGACCCCTGAGATAGTAGGGCTGCAATTCAAAGACTCTCCTGTTTGTCCTAGTTAATGAAGAATAAAACGTATTAGTCTGTAATAGAGAGAATTTTTGGTAACCTTCCTGCAGGAGATGCCCAGAGTGAATGTCCTTTAGCAGTTCAGTAAAAAAGGCTTATAAACATGTTTTCTTTAAGCCTATGTACACAATAGGGAAAACCATATAATAGAAGTGGATTATTCAGAAAAATGTTTTGCTGAAAACTTGATAAAAAGGTTTTGGTCCCATGGCAGAAAGCTTAGTTACAAAAGAAGAGGAAAAGAGACTGCTCACCACTTACATCCCCTTATCTCACAGACGTTATCAAGGTTTCAGTTCAGCCTTACCAGCACTGAAAGCAGGAAGGAAGAACTTCACAGGCACGATTACTCCCTGCAACTTTCCCCCCTTGAGCCTGAAAGTGTGTCTCATTCAAGGGAGTCCCAACCAGTTTAGTTCAACACTGGTAAACATATTATTGCCATTAGCAATATGGACAACTTTCCAGCTAGAAAGGAATTCCAGTTGTCAAGGACCTGCACCATGCAGCACACACAGATGTCCCTACAAAGGAGGCAGAATATTTCTCCTCACCTTTGCTCTCTTGCAGTGGTGCTTGGTTTTCCTAGGGATCCGAGCACTCAGCTCCTCTGCAATCCTGACTCCCAACTCTGCCTGCCCTGGCCCTTGGAGGCTGCTTTGAATGGGCGATGAGGCATTCCTATAGCTGACTGCAATCTTCATTGAATAAACGAGGCAGATACCCTTTTTTAATGAATGAAACACATTCCCTTTTATTATAGTGGCTCAGACAAAAAAAAATGGGGGTTGAAAGAGTTCGAATAATTCAGGTATGATTAAAAAGAGGATATTTACTGGCTTGTAGGCCTTGGGGAGAAAAAAACAACACGGCAGCATAGTTTCTATATACATCCCTAGGGAAAAGTTCAAGAAATAAGAAAATGCATATAACCATTGTTCGTGTGCATTATGCAAGCTTTAAAAAAAAATAGATAGGGCTGAGTTTCAGAGTATCAGGAAAAGTATTTGGGCTGCATTTAAGTGAGAAGGATTAGCTTGCATGATGTTGATTTATAAATGGCAACAACCAATCCCTTATATTCTCTCCTGCAGCCATCTCTCCTGCACAGTAATTCCCAATGTTCCCTTTTGAAAGCCCTTGATACTCAGTTAGCCCCGAGGTATAATGTTTGATAATATAACTACTGCTTCTGTCACTGCGTTTTGTACAAACGCATTATATGTGGCCCAGAATGGTAAAGATTTATGTATGGGTATGGAAAATAAAAATCAGCATTGATTAAAAGCCCCAGATAGACCATCCAATCCCGCCCAGAGAACATCAGTTATTTTGCATTTTGACGTGGCGATTGATAACTCATAAATGCAAGCAGGAATGACAAATGCGGATGGAAACTGGCTTTGACAAAAACGATAACAGTATCAGTCTCGAGGGGCGATGGAGGTATAAGCAGGAGCTGTTTAAAATATTTAATCATTTTATGAAGGCTGCAAGATGTTGTTTGACCCTGAAGGAGTGTGAATGTCACATGGATCAGAAATTGCCAAGTCTTTGAAGTGAAATAAAAAAAATGGTGTTATTATAGATCCTTCTTGACATCCTATCATTTTTGTATAGGATTAAAAATATGTATACAAAGCTCTAGATAAAGGACTCCGGCAAAAGATGTCTTGGTTGAAGGGAAAAAAAAAAGTAAAGACATACTGTTGTGAATTTTTACTTCAAAATCCCAAAGCGTCTCTTTTATATTCTTCTGGAATGGCATGAATAGAACCAGCAGCCCCCTAGTAAAAAGACTCCTTTGGTTTTTAACTACAGGGTAAATTACGCTTTACTTTTGTTACCTTGGGTCTGACTTTTGGTCTTCAAAAGAAAATCTTTTTTTTTCCCCCCTTGTACTTAACTGAGCAAAGCGCATTGTGTGTGAATGTATATAAGTATATCCATATGACCCCTAGCTGTAACACTATATTAAACATATTTATTTTATTATATACACCCACAAAGGTATGCAATGTGCAAGGTGTGGGATTTTTTTATGGGAGAGGGAGGAACTGGCAACTCAGCAGTGAATTGATACACTTAATTCTTATCTACATTTGTGTTTTCAAATTTTCCAGGTCTTCCAGAAGACCTGGAACCTAACCAGTCAAGAAAAAGTACCAAAGCCACAAGTAAATTCTGAGTGAATATTCCCATATGAATGAGGATTAGTTTATGTTTCACTGTGGTATATCAGGAGATGAAATACTACACTGTATATTTCCTCTTTATCTGGTGTATTTCTTCCCTCCCTCCCTCTTCCGTACACTCATCTCTCCCTTAAGTAACTGGGCTTTGCTTTATTTTATTATTTGAATTTTGTTTAGTCAGGGGCATATGGATATTTAGAAAGACATTTATTTCAAGGGGGGGGGATTTCTGGAAACCGTGATTCTTTTAGGGTCTGGTTTTGTCTTGTCCTTGAAATATGCTCTTTCTTTTCTTTCCAGTTTGGCCTGTTCCATATATTTCTTCAGGGCAATTAATCATTTAGACTCGACATATAATTTGTTTATTCAGTAGTTATATATATGCAACGTTCCTTTTTTTCCCTCCCATTAAAGATTTTGCTTTCCTATCACAGACGTTTTCATCAAACCTCTGTTTTCTGCCTTTACCTAATATTCACTGCTAGAAGCGTGCAAAGATCTTGCTTGCTTTGTATTAAGTTCCCCTCGCCCTGCCCAAACCCCTAGAAAATTACACATATTCAACTTCACAACAGACCCCTCATGGTACAGTGCGGTCACAGCTCTTTGTGTATCCTGCACAAGCTGATCCTTTTATTTGCTTAGGATAGCACAGATGCTTTGTTCCTCGCCGTGGAAGGGATTCTGCCTATTCTCATTTACATGTCCCATTGATTTCAGCTAAGTACATACAGTACATGGTATTGCAGCAAAGACCATTGGAAATATCTCTGTTATTGCAGCATGCTGCACACTCTGCAGCAAATCTGCACCACAATAAACCTCTTCCTGCAGCATCCAGAGATCCTCAAATAGCAGCAGGAGGGAAATGCCTGATGGTGTCCTGAGTGATATGTTACGTTTGACTGTCACTTCTGGTCTGCCTTCTGGAGCTGTTCCATCCCGGTTATTTATTAAAGAAATTTCAGGGTCGTTTGGGTTTTTTTTTTTTTCCCTCCCATTCTTATGAATTCCAGACCTTTTCCTCCTCCATTCACAAACGAGCTCCCCTCTGAAGTCTGAATGACAAGCTGAACTTTGTGATCTTAACATAGATCCTTACAACACACAGCTTTTTGAGTACTTCTGCAGGAATATTTCATGCTGACGGACAATGCCAGAAAGGACATATGCTTTTGTTGCCATTTTACTCACGCACCTTCCCTCAGTATGTCCCAGTCATGTCCAGGACTGTTGATTTTAATTTGCATGTCTCCTGGAAACAACAGGAGAGCATTCCTTTCAGAAGGGACTGAATTTGTCCCAAAACATTTGCCTCTATTTTAAGCTAATAAAATTCCTCCCTGCCTTTTTTTCCCCTTTTTTCCTTGTCACTGCAAGAGGGTCTGTCTCTCTAATGACACAGGTGGATGTGGTACTTGCCAAGGGGAGCAAAGTATTAGGAGCAGAAAAATATCTACTGACATTTCACCACGTGAGTGGCTTTCGGATGGCACAGGGAACACTCTTTCTGGCAGCAAAATCCCCAGGCCAGGTCCTTGCTGTAGACAGGGTATTTTCTATTCGGGCCAGTACACAGCAGGGCTGTGACTGACACCTCAATGTCACCTCCAGCTTTGAGCCCATTTGCAATTGAAGGTGCCAGCAATGGTGGGTCAGCTTCCCTCTCAGAGGAGAGAGCAAAGTGCAGCTTGTCCAACCAGCAAATTTAGATAAATTCAGCTCATCTAAATTATTTGTAGCTCCTATTCCTGATTAGATGTGTGTACTTTTAAAATACAAGTGAAAGCCAACAAAGGAGAGATATTTTGTACAGCCATAGTCTCCAACTTAAACATCTAACTGCTTTTAATTGGAACCATAAGTCATTCAACCATCAAAATAAATGCTGGTCAGAAAGCAGCAGCTGATTTTATAAGCTGGATCCATTAAATGGACCTTGCCAGCATTTAACCAGCTCTGCACACACCTGAAATGAGAAGTTTTTGTGCCTACCATATGAAAATTAATTCTGCCATTGACCTTTCTACAGTCATGCCACCTTGCTGCCTGTTTTCCCCCAGAGGCTGTCATTCTCCATTTCCACACCAGAATGGTGTGGAAACCATTGTGCAAACAAGCACTTTGGCTTGTTTTATTTGCCTGAAAATGCAAATATAGGTAAGCCATGACACTCATGAACTTATGATGAATTTGTGGATGAATAGGTGTTCCTCAAAAATTTTTCTTTTTTTTTTTTTTTAAATAAAGGAGTAATTTGTTAAAATTTTGCCTTGGTATTCTTGAATCTTAACAGCCAAGGAATGCCAAGTTTTCCTGGACGGTATCTTTTATTTCAGAGTAGACCAAATATTAAACAGAGTATTATTAAAGATAGTGAAATTTTTTTTTAAGGACAGTGGATGCTTTTCATAATCAGCAGAGAACTAAAACCCAAAAGAATTTAGGGTAGACCAAGCTGACCTGCTTTTGTAACTTTTCTGTAACCTGTTAGCAACCTGTAGTGGTCATTTTCTTTACACTTTTTCTCTGCAAATCTCCAGCCTCTTTTGCCCCTGGAGATTTCCTTCATGCAACTCTTTAAACCTGCTTGTTTGCTCCTGCGCCTATTCCTCCCTCAACTCATCCCATAGGATGCTTAGTTTGGAAACCTCTTCAGTATAAATCCAACCCACAGAAAACACTCCCATTAGAGAAGACTGGAGGAATGCCTAGGTAGCTTGGTGCAATGGTTGGGTCTTATGTTTTTTTATTAAAAAATTAGCTTCTTGTGCCAGATAATCTGCCACCTTCTGTGTTATGTGTAGATCTGCTGAGGCTGCATCATGTAAAGCAAACAGAGTTTGGTCAGCGTATTGAATTCACCCTTGTTTCTTTGACTATCATTTGTTTATCAGGAAAAGACTGGTCTAGACCTTAATCAAAATGAGGAAAATTAAATTCCTACTAATTAGGGAGTTCTCAGCACTTGCTAGATCTTTTCAAAGATGAAGAGGTTAATCATTTGCAGCCAGACAGTAAGAAATGAACCACTTGTCTCTTCCTTCATCCTCTATGCAGTTCCTCCATTTCAACATCCTTGTTACTAAATCTGAGACAATGTGTAATTATACAGAAAGAAATCTCTCTGGAGTATAGCTGAAGTTGCTTAAATTGTGCTGATTTACAAAGATGAAGGATTTTTATTTTTTTCCCCCAACTAGAAAAAAAAAATACCTTTTTTTCATAATGGCAAACAACCTCCTGCAAAGTCAACTCCTTTTCTGAAAGTCATTGCTAGTTTTATAATTTCTGAGTCATTAGATAACAGATAGAACTCCACACTTAGTGGTTTCAAATGTTTATGGTCTGCAATTCATTCTTAATGAGCTCTCTCCATGTCTTTATTCTTCTTCACACCCTCCTGCTGGGAAATGTCTTACTCTGCCTTGGCTTTTGTTAATGATTCCACAATCATTTCAGAGCCATTTCTTCTGCCTTATGTAATTCTGACACTGCATAAGAGCCTGGCTCTGCAGCCTCACAGTTGGAAATGTAACCTTTAATGTATTAATTTCTCTTGCTCAAAACAATTTAACCTCTGTCTTGGTTTTGTGATTGCTAAGTGTTCCAATTAAATGCCTCTTTCATTTTTTGTCCTGGAGGGCTTGATCTTACCAGTATTATGTTTAACATACCCTACCTAGCAAATGATGAGCACTCCAGGGTCCCCTCAAGTGTTCTTTATCAATCTGTTATCTATCTCACGAGTGTCTGTCACATTTTCAAAACAACAACAACAGAAGAGATTAATTAAACTACTTTTAAACTCTAAATAACAAAAACCACTATAAGTGGAAACAAATAATTACATAGAAGGAGTAGGAGTAATCCAGGAGGAATAAATGCACTCACCCCCAGCCCCCTGATCAATAGTAACCCCTGAATGCTATTTAAATGCTGAATCTTCCACATCAGGATGCAGCCAGGATCAGGAGTTGTAAGAATGTGAAAATTAATCACAGTAACAAAAAGTCTCTCTGTGCTTGTCTTTTTTTATTTCACCACCTGGCACTTAACAAAAAAACATGCCCAGCAAGTTCTGAGAGGTTTTGAACCAACATCCAGCAGGAAAACATCTTTTTGAACAGAAAGAGGGAGGAGCAGGGGAAAGGTGGAAGGATTGGAAAAATATCCTCAGATAGGTCCCTACCCCTAGCACTATTGTTAGTAAATGGTATTATAATAAGTTGTCTGTCAGCTGCTTCAGTGGGGAAATTCCATGTTTTCTGTTTCCTCCTAATTTCTATTTGCTTTAAGTCAAACTTTTTTTGGCCATCAGCTTTATTATATCAGCTGTTAAGACTTCTGTGTAAAGTAACTGAAAGAGCAATAGAATAAGACTTCAGCTGAGCCCATGCCTATTTATTCCCAGCTATTATCAAAGCCAGATATGTGTATCTGGACTCAAAATGCTGTGCAAGTGACCCAAGAGCAGAGGTAACAGGAGCAGCAGGCTGGCTTGTGTCACAAGTGCTGGGGGCCACGCTCAGGCTGCCCACTGATGGTGGGTAACTGGTGCCATCACAGCTGCTGTGCCCAAATTCAGGTCAGCAGCAAGCACCTGAGGTGACCTGCCACTCCCCAGGCCCCTCTGTGGGCAGGCAAATGAAGGAACAGCAAGACTTCAGCCAGGCATCCGAGGCAGAGAGGAAATGGCTCATGGTTCCCAGCGCTGTTTGCTGATGCTTGCAGCTGTAATTCCAAGTACTTCCCAGACAAATGAAATTGTTATTGGTGTGCATGCTTCACAGGCATTATCTGAAAGCAGGAAAGGATACAAGTCATAAGGAATTATTTCAAAGCTAATGCCACTCGCTCAGTCACAATTTCTTTTCCAGCCATCCATCCCCAGGAGCAGAACAGTGGCAGCCCAGGGAGAACCACACCACAAGTGCAGCCTGTCCTCCTTGCTCTTTCATAAGCACTTTCTGGACTCTAGACACAGGAGAAATAGCTTTGGCATGTTTCTTGACATTAGAGCAAAAAGTGTCCCTCTCTGTCTGTACCCACCCTCCCACACAAGCAGCTGGTCTGGGCTGAGAGTGGTTATTGGTTTCTAATCCCATCTCTCACTTGCAAACTTAAAAAGCTTTAACTGCACTTTTCACAGGTTGCAGGGTAGGGTGTTGGTCTGAGAACTCGATGGCCTTGTCAGACAAGGCCTTGCACTTACTGAACATGCACACACCTCTTCATCCCTGTCTCCTTCCTGCAATCTTCTAGCTGTGCTCACAGCGCTGTCTTCCCTGCTAGGGAAGCTGATAATTTTTCCTTTAGCTTTTGTTTTCAGCTTTCTGCTCTTTTAGTGGGACCTGTGAAGAGCAAGCTCATGTCTGACAGTTCAAGTCTCATTCTGCAAACCACTGCAGCTTTCAAAATCATTAAAGGAGTGCCTCAAGTATTTACCACTGGCATGAGGTTGAGCACCACTTGTCCTGAATTCCTGTAATTTTTGGGATGCTTCCACCAAGATGATACTGCAATAAGTTTTCCCACAATGCTTCTAAATTTCTTGGAGTGCTTGTCAGGTAAGGGTCTGACTGCCCATGGCTCTATCATTGTGTGGGAGCTGTGCTCTCAGACACAGACACGTGAAGGACATCATTTAGTTGCCCGGACAAAAGTAGCTTGTGCAGTTAGAGATTTCCTAAGTATCCACATGGTAACTGGGAGATATGACAAGAGACCTCTGGGAGACCCAGCCAGCAGCAAACCTGGCAGCTGAGGGACCAGAAAGATGCCTAGGGTGTCTCAGGTGGTCCTAGATACCTTGGTTTGGGCAAATGAGATGTGCCTAAAGTATCTGAAGCTCCTTAAATAAATGATGAAACTTTTCATGTGCAGGGCAGCCATTATCTGTAGTGCCACAATCTGGCAGGAGCAAAGGAAGGCTCTGCTGCGAGCTGGCAGGATGGCACTGCTGCCTAGAAGTCAATATTTACAAGAGATTGCCAGATGGGTGTGCAGATCTTCCTCTTCCCCAGACTAATCAAGAGTCAAAGGAAGAAGGTCAATGTTTGCAGTGTTCAGCTCTCTTCTCTTGCTTTATGTCCACATTTCCACATAGTGAGGAGACCTTTGCAGCAGTAATGAGATCTCAGCATCCTTTTCAATTACATTGTGGCCATGGAAAGCTCTTGAATAAATGCATTTTTATTTTCAGACTTGCAATTTTTACCTGTATTTATCACAACAGCTACTGCAATCACAGCCATGAGGTTTGGTTTTAGCAATTATCTGCTACAACAGCATCTCACTTACTTGCCTCTTGTTTAAAAAGCAAAACCCTGTCTGCTCACAGACCATAGCACTTCAGGGAGACATTGGTAATTTGTAGACTGACGTTTTACATTCATGGATGATACACATTGGCAAGCTCAATGTATGGTGTGCAATCTCTGGTAAAACTGAAATTACAAATGTTGCCCCCCTTCAAAAAGAACATGTGGTTCATTGACAAAAGCATATTTAAGTGTGTATTGGAAATCTTCTGTGAAGAAGTGTGATGTCTAGTGAGACTTTTGAGATGGAATTCTTCAGATGACATGGCGTTCACTGTGGAGCTTTTTGCTAAGTCCTGTACCCCTACATCCTTTGGCACAAGAAGACCCTGCTCCTAACTGGAATCTCTGAACACAAGATAAAAGAAAAATAAAAAAAATAATAGTAATAAAAAAAAATCTCACAGTTGATTCGGGTAAAAGTCACACATTAAGAGTTACGATGAAACAACTATTTGTCAAAGGTTTGGAAATCAGTGCTTGTTTAAAATATATTGATAATGATAATTTAAACTCTTCATTACTATAATTTGAACCATTACCTTTTTTCTTCTTGTAACGTTGTATACTATGAGAAGTAAATTAAATGAACACTTGAGGCATCCTCTAACTTTGGATAGGTTTTATGATTCTGTGAGAATATACCAGCTATATTTCATTTCTCTTGAGGATGCTACTCTTGAGAAAATGGTTAAAAATTTTCCAACATAATTGGGCTTTCACTGGAAAATTAGGAGTTCATTTAAATAATTTATTTCACATAAAGTGTCTTTTTTATGTAGAAATTTTCAACTTTACGTTGTAAAGGCAAGAACTTCAAACCCGAGAACTTCAATTTCCAACACAAACTATAATAATTTAGTTTAACAATAAGAACATCTTTGAAAAAAGCCTGTCCATTTTCAATTTTAAATGAAAGAAAAACAAATTGTATATGGGCAAAATGCTATTTTCTAATAGTTTAGAGCTGACCTCTCCATTGAAGTTAATGGACCAGATCATAAGGTATTTATTCAGTATTCTCTTGGGAATTTCTCCAGTTTTACACATGCAAATGCCAAATATCTGAATATTAACTGTATGAACCTCTGAACGTTACTTTCTGGAAACAGTAGTTGCTCAGCATTTACCAGTCTGTGTAACCAACTACTTCACCCGTGGCTGACTATCGTCAGATGATGAATGCTCATGCAGTTTTTCTCAAGCTGTGGGATGGAATAATACTGCAAGGCACATTTTTTTTTTGCCATGAAATAGTCTTCTCACAGAACTATGCTAAAGCTGAGCTACTCATTCTATATACAAGAGAACTGAACAGGCGATATTTCTGCTTTTGCTGATCCAGCAAGAAAGAGAAGCAAAATGGCTCTCCTGGGTTAGAATCTGTCCAAAAGCAGCAGGGAATGTAAGGATAGGTCTCCTGTGCGTTGAGAGAGGAAGTTTGTACGCTGCAGCCAAAGTTAATTAAGAGTCCAAAATCAACTTGGAAAATTAGTAGCATGATTTTTTTAAAGCTTAGCTCTGCAGAAAAAAAAATCTCTGATGTATCTGCAAGATTCTGTACAAATAAATATAGACAAATACAAGACATTATAACTTCAATAAAATTGTCACTGCCCAGCAGTTACCAAGATCATCTTAAGTACCTTTCACAATGGGTCAACTTACTCAGCACCAGCAGCAGGGAGCTGCAGCACAGAAACCCATAGATGTGCATGCAAATGCAACACAAAAGAAAATTCTGTGGAAATTCAGACACTTTTCTCTGCTAGTTGTATGTTCTTAGACTGTCTTTTCAACTGCTCACATGCAAAAAATGAAAACAACTGCCCAGCTGCTGAAGAGCCTTGGCAGAAGGGTGCTCTGTAAAGAGATGAGAACTTTGTGATTGTCACCCATGGGTTGATTACTGTCAAAAAGCATCATAAAGGCAACATGTTCTCATGCAGTAATAGGCTGTGTGAGTGGAACCACGGACCTTTAGTTATTTGCCACACTGCTGTTCACTCCAGACTACAGTCAGAGCCTCCAGCAAGGGATGGTGGATGCCTGCTGGGAAGCACCTGGGCTTGGAACCCCCCCAAGCACATCTCTATCCCCACTTCTTCCCAATTTCCCTCCAACAACAACTTTCCAAAAGAGAAACCAGCTCAGTTGCCTGGAAAAACAACACTACTAAAAGAAAAAAAAAAAAAAAAGCGGCCAAACATTATAGCCTGATTGCTTCACTCAAAAAATGAAAGATCCAACTCTATGGGTCTCATCTGTAGCTCTTTCTGAACCAGGTGACCCTACCATCTTTCTCACTGTGTGACCACGTGCTGGGGTTTGTCTGGTACAGTGCTGTGTTGAAGGCTCTGTGCTCCTCTGGGCAATATTTGTGTAATAATAAAGATGTTTTCTTGCAGGAAGCTCATTGTATAACGCATACCATTGGGTTCAACATTTCCCCTCCTCCCGACATTCAACAGGGAGTATTTAAGATAATATCAGAAAGTTGCTAAAGAAAGTTTGAAATAAGTAGATGTTGTAATCTGGCAACCAATTTCAGTACTTTTGTGCAGTGATAGATTTAATAATTTATAAATCAGTGGCATGAACAAAGCAAGAACCAAAACAGAACTACCCATTTCAAAAGTGTAAAGACAGTTAACCTTTAAACAGATGGATAATTCCAGACAGCACTGTAAAATTAATAGAGCCTAAACTGTAGGTCTCAAAGCTGCAGAATACATCTTGGGAGACCATGTTTTTGAGATCATCATAAATCAATTTTTTTCTTATCAGTCCCTTATGCATAAATCGAGTACAAGGCCTGCTAGGTTATGAATATGTATGTCATGACTTGACAACTGATCCAGTGCTCCAGTATCAAAAGTCCTGTGATCTTATTGCTTCTACTGAACCATCAGCTTCTTCACATCGTGCAGAAACAGTCACAACAACAATATGAAGGCTGGACTGGGAAAAGGTAAGAAGAAGAGATTTTCTGCAGGGGAAATTTTAGTGAATGAAAGCATGGAATCTCTTAAGGAATCCCATTTCCATCTTTGCATTATTTGCAATTCTTTTCCTCATTAAATCATTTCTTTTCAGAGACATTTTGCCTCCCCCAACTAAAATCTTCCAGCTTTGGCAAGGAACAGAAGCCAGACTGTGAACTACCAGGAACTTGATGGGTTTTTCTGTCTTTATGAACATACATGCCCTGTCCATGCAAAAGAACAAACCTGACCACGCTTCAGGATAGTGTAAACACACTACCTACCAAAATTCACTTAACTTGTCAGGAACAAAAAATTACTAGAAAACATATTGTTTTGCATTACCTTAAAAAGCACTATTGAAAACATTTCATAGAAGGACACATTCGTAAGTACAGGATATGATCAAAAACCAAGTGAGAATGAGGGTTGGGATGGATGTGAAGCTGAAAGTGTGATGTTACATAGCTGCCAGGCTCAGATATGCCAGCCCCTGGGAGACACTTTCATTAGCAATAGGGAAGATGCTGGCTGTGGAATAAACATGAAACTTGATCTGATGATCTCTTGCCTTGATACCACATAGATCGCTGCTAATTATGAAGCTGCCTGACAAGCAGATAGTGCTCCATATTTATAACAACAGACAAAATCAGCCAATTTGTCATTTTAATGCCTGATATAACTTTGAATTTTCCATAAAAGCGGCAAGGAAATTAGGGCCAGAGTTTACAGTTAAAAAATTAGAGGGGAACATGTTTCTCTGGATTCCCAAAGGTCTTTGTAATTTTCCCTCATCCCACAATACTTCTTCACTCTGGCCTCCACAGAAACTGCTTTTTACTCCTTCAATCACAGAGATATGGAGGTTCTCACCCACAGTAACAGCAAGGCAGGGCAACACAGTGAAACCAGCCTGCTGTAAAACCAGTGTAAAGAAACAATGAACTGGTGTTATCTGGAATTGTGTCCTCACCTTCATTTGCTCCCATCCTGGGTAGGCAATGGGACTTTATGTGAACAAAGGGACATAAAAGGACATGGAACCAGGAGATGTGTCCTCTCTTGAATGTTAAAGAAATTAGTATCAGCCAGCAACAAATGGGGCATTTTCAGTCCTCCTTGCTTTCACAGAAACACAGGCAGCATGCACAGAAGCAGTGCAATACTAGAGGTGACTTGCTCACTTTACACACAAAAAACTTATTTGAACAGACACATGCTGAATAGAATATACAACATAAAGCTTCTAAGCTATATGTGACCCACTTTTGCAGATATCTACTGCCTCTGAGTACTCAGTATCACATTAACATAAATGCCATTAAGTTTTGGCCCTGTATCATCTTTATTTTTTATAGATACATAATTATTGAGAAGAGGCTGTTAACTTTTTATAGACTTTAAATATAGTCTATCAGTTCTCTCTATCTCACTTTGTTTAAGGATTCACCCAGCAGAACAATTGTGTTGCTGCCACATTGCTCTACTTTACAAAAAAAATATGCTTCTGCTTCATGGAGTGAGGAGAGATCCACTGTAGCCTCTCAGGTGCACAGGCACTGGGTACACACAGCAATTGATACTGACTCATCACAGACATGGGCACAGCCAACCCTTTAATTTGAGAAAGCTTGGCGCCTACTTTTAATGTATGTTATAACCTCAGTAGTTCTGCAACATCATAAAAATAATAAAGAGCAATGTCCCATGTCTAGAAACAGAAATTATTTCTATCGGAATTTATGCATTTGGTGTAATTAATTCCTATTTTTTAGGGTTTTTTTAAACCAGGAAACAGTCACTCAGTTCCAGCAGAAGGTATTTTAAAAACTCTTTTTCCAGTTTTGAAAAAAATTTAATTTGTTGTTCTATCTGATGATGGGATGGAGCAGAACTTTGCAGAGTGTTTAAGCACACTTTAATCCCATCATTTTATCTGGAGTGCCCAAAAGAGACACTCAGCATAATATTTCACAGGTCCAAAGGATGAAATAAGGCCTCAACTACCATCTATTTGATTTTTTTTCTTTTTCCCACAAAATAGGGAAAAATTACATTAGTATATATTGTGCATAGACAAGCTTACCTGAGATTTCCCTCTTGATATGGCCAGGAAATCCTTCTTGGTGGAAAATGAACATGTCGGATGCTTAGAAAATAACTAAGTATTTCAGATGCTGCTTAAAAAAAATGTATTTTACTTGCCACCACCTCCCCGAAACTATTATTTTTCCTGCTGGGTTTAGTAGCTGAAATACCTCAGTGTTTTCACTGAGCATTACCATGTTTACAATAAAAAGAAAGCCCTACGGGAGTCTCATTTGATTTCATTGCACTGTTTATAAATTAACAAGAAATGGAGACTGTTCTGAATGGCAGAGAGAAAGAGAAGATACATACACACTGGGAATTCCATAATGGCAAAAACAAACTCATCTCTGATGATAAACAAATCCCTGACCAGAGATGGCTGGTTCAGCCAAGGCCTCTGTATCAAAGACATAATGAAGGGTCACGGAGTGGTGTGGGCTACTGCAGACAATGACAGAGGTTAAATCTTGTTGATGAAATCCCAATTCATTGATTGCACTTTCTGTTGCTATCTGTGGAGGTGACTGGAGGCAGTAGTGAGCTGTAACTTCGAAGGACTGTGTTCTCATTTGTAGTGCAGTGTTGCAGCTGCTGAATCAATGTTGTGATGGTGACACAGCAGAACTGACCCCAGCAATCAGCCTGTGCACTGCTCCTCGTGAGGCACAGGGGCCAAGGAGAGCGAAGAGCCACAGTGCTTGAGAACCTGTCCAGATTTTCTAACACTTGAGCACCTGCTGAGGAGCTCCACTGGGCAGCAGCAACACCACCACAGCATTTGTTAACCTGTGCTTTCCACCCAACCAGCCTGTAAATACATCTCTTTTCAAGGCAGTGTATAAGGAGGCTGCTAGCTATGCATGGTGTCCCCAAGTACCAAAGACTTTAATATTTTGTTACTTAAGGCTTTGATAAAGTGATCCTGGGCCCTCAGTTTGTGAGGGTTTTGTGATTGGAAAAACTCCCTCAAAATATTGTGGTATTTCCATTTATCCTGAAACACAAGTTAACTCCCTTCTTAAGCATATGAACAACAGCTACAACTCCTCACAGAAGATACAACATAGATAAATGTGCTCTTCACTTAAGCGTGTGTTGAAGCAGTCTTCTGAACTGGGATATGAATGTTGAAAGACCATAATTGTATGAGACCTAGCTGCAAGTCTTCCCATAGTGATAAGCTTTGGACTATTACTTTCATTAATAGACACGGATTTCAATTGACTTTAATCCTCCAGCATGTTGAAGAATTAGAAGTTTAATGTAAATGTTTGGTGTTGAAACAGAATTGAGGAATTTGTGGTGAATTATTTATTCAACTAATTTAGCCTCTTTTTCTGTTAATGAATTCTTTGCTTTTTTTATAAGTGCATTTGTTATTCCAACTTGTTTGACAAAAGATTTGTGTGAATCTGTTTCAGCTGGTAGTTTGTGAACAAGCTACTGACAAGAATTCTCTTCCCCTCATAGCTGCTTGAGTTTACAGCTGATGAACTGGGCACCTGAGGCTCCTGGTGTTACTGCTGTCCCCAGACTGGTGACTAATGCTTTTCAAGTAGACATGTGAGAACTTGTGCACAGAGGAGTGGGGCTGCATGGTAGAATGAAGATTTAGGGAGAGAGATGAAGCTGCCCTTACCTTGCTTTCTGGTCAGTCAATGCTTCATCCCATCTTACTTCCAGAACTGGTCAGAGTAGGCTACACCTTCATAAGTAAAACAATTTTTCAAGCATGCTGCCTCGGCCACAATGCTGTTGCTACATTTCAACAAATTAAAGGATATGAGCAGAGAGATCCAGCTGCTCAAAAGCTACAAATATAAAGTAATTTAGAAGCCTTTGACAGAGGCAGAGAGGCAAGAATTTCTGATAAAGACACAGCTGCAAACAGCTTCGAGCCTTGCAATAACACAAGGAACGTGTATCAATTTCTGTCGCTGCGAACATCGACTGCTGAAGCTTAATACCAACCTCGCCTTCGTGATGATGAAGAGATGACATTTCCATTTTATTGATCTCACAGAGATGCAGTGCAGGCGGTGTCAAAGGGAGCTGGGTACAGGAGACCACAGCCTATGTCCACCTACAACAGGTTTGTCCTGAGCCCACTGTGTGGTCTGGTCCCCAGGAGGCTGGGACAAGGAAAATGTCTTGGAGGGCTACACATGCAGCTAGAAGAGAAAAGAAACAAGATTCCAGTGGAAAACCAGTCTTAACTATAAGATCATTTGCGGCTCTCACCATGAAGAAGACCTTTATATTCACACAGAATCATAGAATGCTTCGGGTTGGAAGCGACCTTGAGTTGGAAGGTCACCTAGTCCAAACTGCCTGTCATGGGCAAGGACATTTTCAACTGGATCAGGTTTCTCAGAGTCCTGTCCACCCTGGCTTTGAATGTTCCCAGGGATTCGGCATCCACCAGTTCCCCAAGCAATCTGTTCCAGTCCCTCACCACTCTCATAGTCAAGAATTTCTTCCTAATATCTAATCTAAACCTGCCCTCTTCCAGCTGAAACCCAATCCCTCTTATCCTGTCACTACTGGCTTCGGACAAAGTCCCTTCCATCCTTCTTGTAGGTCCCCTTTAGGTACTGAAAGACTCTCCCCAGGGTCTTCTCTTGTCCAGGCTGAACAATCTACTCTCTCAGCCTTTCCCCATAGCAGACATATCTACACATTTGTATTTAGCATTTATGGCACATTATATCACAGTAACATACCTTAGGAAAAGTTGCAGCAGTTGAGCTCCTTTGGCCTTTATGGAATGACAAAACATGAAAATATTGTTTTAAGAGGTACTAAGTGCAGATGATCATAAATGCTGGGCAGAGTAAAATTATTATCAAAGGGCACAACACTTGCTCTTCAAAGGACACATTCAGAGGCCTCAGTTATTCAGATATTTTGATTTTCAGCAATAGGAAGTGCTGGGCTTGTCTTGGTGGTTAATTGCAAGGTGCAGCAAGACATAGTTTACGGCACTTTTTTAATTGCATCAGAGTATTTGTCACATATATGGTATCAAAGTTGCTGGCACTGTTATTTTTTATTTTCTTCCTACAAGTTGATGATGTGTGAATAAAAGTGCTTCAGTGCTTTTAACACTGTCCAAGTCATGAAACAGAACACAAAAATATTTTCAGCACATAAAGTGAGGAAGGACCAGGAGCTGTTCATAAACATGTGCCTTTAATTTTGTTTCTGTCATACACTCCCCTTACACTTTACAAGGTGATTTTATTCACAGAGTTAAATTGTTCAAAGGCATGCAATGAGATATCCAGGGGGAGGGAGGTTTATGTGTATTTCACATGTTTGGTTCCTGCTTCAGGAGGGAGCTGCATTCCTTCTTCACTGAGCTCCTGTCAAGCCAAAGCCCCAAAAGCAAGGAAGAGAGTAAGGACTGAAGCAGATTCCATAGATAAAAGTTAATCATGGAGTACATTTTAATGGAAAATTTTTACTCTATCCAAAACAGAAAAATTTTGGTTTCCTTCATAAAAAGAAAATGCTGTGAATTCTCATTTTATAGTGAAGAAAACATTTATTTTAAGTCAAATGAAATGTTTCACTTGGCCATAAATTAAATTTTTCAGATTTTTTTTCTATTTGCCTAAGAAAAGAAAGTTTTTCAGACCAAGAAGACCTTTTCCCTCCAATATTGCAATGGAGCCAGCCAACTGCAAAGTTAGTTATGTGCATAGCTTTAGATAAAAGTAGCAACTTTTGGCTTTGCTGTGCTACAGAATGAAAAATGAGAGAGATTTCACTTTTCCTGCATGCAGGCAGAAAACAGCAATATGATTTTCCACTCCTTTAGCTGGGCCTTCTGACTCGACAGAGAAATACTCTCACGTAAGCTGTGGCAGAAACATCATCCCACAAGGCACAGAAGTGACCTGCTTTCAGAGGGACCCATCAGACCAGCAGATCATCTACTGGAAGGAAAAGGAGGCACAGGACAAGGGGAGACAGTGACAGAAGCAGACAAATGGAAATCAAATGGATGGAGTGTCCGTAAGGAGAACAGCAGCAGGGGATGTGAGCCCAGCAGCAGCAAAGGCAATTGTCTGGGATGGCCAGTGTATGACAAATCCCAGCATGAGCTCCTTTACTGGAGCACATGGTTCCAGGGCTGTGCTGTCACAATCATCTTGCTGATGCCTCCCTCAGCTGAAGGGAGAGCTATTAGGCAACCCAGGGGCTCTGGCCCTGAGAAGATGTGAATGTACCTAGAGTTTTTGTCAGCATCACTCACCTGGAAACAGACCTGTAGCAATAGAAGAGAGTTGTGATACCAAAGTGGCTACTGGCAGACCCATTCCCATAGAAAACCTGATCCTCTCTGCAAGATCTGGTATGCCAGAGTCCTGCTCACCTTCTAAGTAGATGAATAGGTTGCATCTACTGCTGTTTTTTTCTATCGTGCAACTTTTCTTTTGCTGGAAGGTGGTTTGGATTCCTGAAATCCATGCAGGGTAGGCAAGCTGCTAATGAGCAAATGAGGTGTTAGGAATAAGGCTCCCGTGTGTCTGTGGAGACACCCATCTGTCCAAGACACTGGCTTCCATACTGCTGTCCAGTGGCTGACCTAGCACTGTGGGATGATGGAGCAGCATCCTTTTCAGTGGACATGTATTCTTGCTGGGCAAGAAGCAAATTGTGGACACTTGGGAGACAAATGCCACCTCCTGCCAGCTGCTCTGTGTGGCTTCTATAATTTCAGGTATATTGCCAGCAAAAATAATTGCAAGGTGCTATCTGTTATCTTGTCAACATCACACTTCCTAGCCATAGATATGGCCTGTGTGAACTTAGCCCTGGGCTGGCACAGCCTCCCTTGGGTGTGTGGCGTGACATAGACAGTTGCCATAACTTCTCCAGGGTGTCCAGAGTAGTTTCCAGTGCACACATGTCTGTATTAGGCAGGAATTGCACTGTGCTTCGTGTCATTCATCCTGATTCAGACAGCCCAGTCCACAGCCGGGAAACCTGCTGGGTGCACAGCTGTAGCTGTGGCCGAGGACAGCCCTTTCCAAGCAGTCTCCAGCACACACCTCCTCAGTGCAGCAAGCTTCCTCCACCTCCTCTGATCACAAGCCATGGTGGAAATGCCCTCTTGCTTTGGCACCACCCTGTACACTCTGATTCTGTGCCGCCAGGAGCGGCGGGAGCTCACCCCGCAGGGCTTTGTGTAGGCAGGAGCAAGGAGGAGGCAGGGCAGGCATGCCATCAGGTGGGCATGCTAGCAGCAGGGAGCTTTCCTGCACCCAGACCCCGAGAGGTCCCATACCTCACAGTTAAACACCCCCACGACACTCCTGCTCTTGCCACCTTGAGACCATCAAGGTTGCACCTGCTATAAACCCAAGTGCCTGTAGTGGATTGAGTGGGAACCAAGTGCAGTTCAGCATCCAGGCCCAGGCTAATTCTGCAGGGAATATATTTTCTTTTGAAGGTCCTGACAGAAGCCATAAGCCCCTGCTTTACCTCAGAGCATCTTCCCAGTGGCTGCAAGTGTTTTCCTCAATGTTCAAAGCTATCTCGGTTTCCTTTAACAGCTCTCTAGAAGCATGAAAAGGAGGACCTCCCTGTCTTGAAACCTGAGAGGAGAAGACAAGACTGTTTCAGGCTGTGCTATGCTTTCTTGGGAATCCAAATCCCTGAAGAAGTGATTTTTAAGCCAGTCAAGACTTAATTTCTGAATTATGTTGTGTAAGGTACTCAAAACATAAAAGTGTCTCTCTAATGTGCCACTACAATGAGTATGTAGAGTACAATATTTGCAATAATTTATCAGGAGGCTAGTTGAGCTGATAAAGCCTGAGACAACTTATGAAAATACCTAAAAAGGAAAATTTATATTTTTTTCCAGTCATGGGTATAATAAGCATATTTTCCTAGGCAGGGTCTGCAATTCCTGCCTCCCTATAAAATGAATGTGTTTCCCTAGTTAAATGTATAGCACTAGCTTAAGTGAATGGGGTGTGTGTTTGCTTTGTTTTTCTTATTAAATATAGATTTGTGGTCAATCAGGAGCTGTAAAAATATTACTGAGGTGGTTACAGCCAATAATATTTTCCTTTGATAATTTTATGGCCCTGTGGTCAAAACATGAGTGTCTGGAGTGTGAAAGGAAGCAGAATCTGATTCTGCATGCCATTACCAACTTGCTGGTAATTAAAAAACTGAAAAGTCAACAAAAAAGTGCAATGTATTCTCACTGTAGCTGTTGCTGCAGTAGTCACTGCCAGCCACAGAGATTTGCAGGCTAAACCTCACCACTGGCACTGTTTTCCCTTCTCTTTTCTCCTTGCCCTCCCTTTATCCTTGCAATACTCAGTTTTTTCCCTGGCCTAGAAGAAGCCATTACCAGAGATGAATATAGTTTTACAAATATCATTTTATCTATCATCTGCATCTGGCTGAGAAAAGGAAATAGTATTTCACAAAAAAAATTTCTTGGTTATTGGGAGATTTCCCTCCCTCCCACCCCGTGGAGCACTGCCAGAGGTCCACCCCTCTGTTTTGCACCAAGCTTCTTCCCGTGTCCCCACTGTGCCAAGGCACTGCTGGAGCTGGCAGCCACCCACTGCCCCATCCTGGGGTGCTCCTGCCAGGGCCACCCACTCCCCCCTGCCCTGACAATGCTCAAGCCCCATGGGAATAACCCTGGCCTTAGCTGATCTGGGACCAAGCTGCCCACGCCAGGCTGGCAGCGTGGACATGGGGCCTGTGGAAATGGGTTCTGCACTGGTAATGGAAGAGCAGGAAGCACATCCACGAGGGAAATAGCACAAGGGCTGCTCTTCTCCAGAGATGTTGGCAGAGAACAGGAAAAGGTCTGCAGGTGGGCTTTTGAGCTACAGACAAGACAGAATAAAATGGGCACTACCCTTTAGGATATAGCAAAGCCAGTTGTCTGAGACTGACAGTTCCCTTTTGTCCCCTGACTACAAAAACTGATATGCTGGAGCAGACTAGATGTGACAAAATGCTTAGAGTGGGATAAACACAGTGATAGCCCAGAACCCTTTCCTTTCATCGGCTCTGTGGCCACCATGTATAGAATCTGCAGGCTCATGCACCAGGTTGTTAAAAATGGTTCATTTGTCTGAAATATGGAACTCTGAAGTTTCCAGAAAAAAAAATACATCTCAAAAATGAGAGGTTTTTTCTCCCTGTAATGACTTGAAGATGTTGCAGCATTGGCCCTAAGAAAGAACCCTCTCTCATGGAGCACTGAGTGGCCAGACTTCACCTGTATTAATTTTTTAATACTTTTTTGCTTCCTTACCAAGCAACAGCAACCAGTGGAGCAAAAGTCTGCCATCTCAGCCAAGCCATCCCACTGCCCTCCTCCTGACACTGCCTCAGCTCACACACATTACAGAGAGATGGACTCTTACCTTGGTAACTGCCTGAATGAAATAAATATCACCCCAACCCCACAAAATGATCTTTTTGGCTAGTCTGACACTGGCCACTCCCCGACAGCAGGCCCACAGAGGTGAGCTTTCCCTCCAGCCCCACTGAGTGCCCTGCAAGCAGCCCCAGGGTACTGAAGCATTTTTGCCTCCCCCTCACTTTCTGAGGAGGGCAGATGAAATCCTCTTCACTCCTGTTCAACAGAAGATGGGGTATGAACAACCATTCACAAGGCAATTTGTCTCTGCCATTATTAAGAACTGCATATACTTATTAGATTACATATAATACATACCAATATGTGCATGAATACATGGTATTAAAAAGAAACAAAAGATTTTAGTCCTGCCTGAGCATCTTTATGCAATGTCTGAACACAACATTTTGAAATATAAAGGTACAAAGCTTTTCTTTTTTTTCTTTTTCCTGGGGGAGAGCATGAGGCAATAATTATACTCCCCATCTTTTTATCTTTTTTTTTTTTTTTTTTCCAGGAAGAATGTATTAAAAAAAAAGGAGAAAAAAGTGCCAGCATCGTTTCCTCCCACACACTTTTTCTGTTTTTACCTTTTCAGAATTTTGGTGGAAATAAAATAGGATCCAATTATAAAATTGAGAGAAAAAATTGATTTGTCAATTGAAAAAATGTTAACACTTGCAGAAAATTATATAGGCATTTTCTATTTCACATTTTTATGAAAAATCAGGACATTCTGAAGAAGTTGAAATGTTATTCTGAAGTATTTCAGTTTTGTCAGCTCACTATTTTTCAACAAACACGTTTTCAGTCAAAAATTGTCAATCTCCTTTTCTTCTCAGATCCTTTTGCAACTACCACTCAGCATCTCCTTACACCATCATCTGGCAGCTTCTGGGCCCACAGTAAAGATCATTTACCTGCTAGCAATTTTCAGCTAATTGGGTCTTTTTCCTCGTGGACCCTACAGCAAAGGCAAGAGAGGGAGCAAGACCCTCTTACTCCACCTGGCATCTCCCCTGGTCACCTTTCTGGACCCTGCTTTTGCAAAGGCATTTGTGGATAGGCAGAGGTGACCTGAGACAAGTGACAGATTGCTTTCTTCAGCAATTATGGAAACATCTCTTTTGGTGGGGATTTTTTTTTTGTGGGTTTCTTTCCTGGCATTGTTGTTTTTTTGTTGTTTTTTTTTTCCAAAGCACAAATATAGATTTATCTGGACGGGAATATATTTGACAAATTAAATGATGTCTCATCGTGAGGGTAAGAGGGGGAGCGTGCACTAGATTAGTTAATAGGTCTCCCATCTGTACTGTCTATGATATGATGATAAGCATACCTAGAAACGCAGGAAACGATTCACAAAAGCAATCAGATAATGAGGAATATTATTCTCAGAAGGTCCTTCCTGTGTTTGAACAGGGGGAACAAATTAAAAGCTCGGGTTGTGTGGTAGCTTGGAAATAGTGCACATGGTGACTAAGACTCTTATCAGAGGCAGCACTGAAATAACATTTTCTGCTAAAGAGCTTGAAGAAATATGTTACAAAATTATTAATAATGCATTAAAATTTGCAAAAGCATGAAGGCAGCGATAGTTGAGCTGTGTACTCCCAGCGTTTGAGTGGAAAGGCAGAAGTGCTTATAAGGCACAGACAAGGAGGTGGCTTCCAGTTTAAAATTGCTCACAGCATTAAAAATGGGGGTAATAATAGAGTTTTGTTGTTGCTTCTGGTAGTATTGTGCTAGAAAAATACAGCACAGCTCAAGAAAACAGAGCATACCCTTCTTGAGAAATAGGGATCCAGCTCAGTCCTGGCTGCACTAGAGCAGCAGCAATCAGCCCCTGAGAGCTGCTGCACAGCAGTGGCCACCTTTGCAAATCTGCAGCGGGCAGGAGTGGTAACACCCCTTAGAGCAGCCTTTCAGACAGAGTCCTGAAAAACATCCCATCAGCCAGGCTGCAGTGTTGGCTTTGTAAACTCCAGGGAGGACTGCAGTGATGTGATGCAGGCTGGCAATACGCACCAGGAATGCCCATAAAGGAGATGTTAAGCAGCTGCTCATAGTGTGCTCCGTGGAGGACAGAGACTGGCCACACCAGGGTGCAAATCCAGTCCCCAAAGCAGAAATATCCCAAGGCTACGGTTTGTCAGTGACCTCTCTTCTTCTAGAAAGTACCACTGCTGCTTCACCAGACATTGAGAAATGTTCAGACTGAAATGCTCATAATTTTTGTGTCCATTTCTGTCCAAGCCAGCACATTCTTCCCCTGGCATAATCTCAGTGAATTATTTATATTCAACATACATGTATGCTCCAGGCTCATGAGAGACCACTTTACAGTTAGCCAGGCAGAGCTGTATGCATCTAACACTTTAACACGTGTTAGAATTATTATTATTATTATTATTATTATTATTATTATTATTATTATTATTATTATTGAATATATATAAGGGCTTTTGGCCTCCTTTGATTTTGTGGTAACTGGGAAAACTGACACTTTTTAGAAGCCTACAACTTTAAAAAGCTAATCTTCATGCTTTATTAATAAATATGTAAGTACCCCACTGGTATCTTCATTGAGTATCGTTCCCTCTCATTCTTGGTTCACTCTGACACAACTTGAAAAGTATGTGCTGTTTGCCAAAGATTTCTTTGTCAATGTCATAATTCCAACCATGAGATAATATTGAGCTCTGGAAAAAGGACAGGTGACCTGACAGAAGACTGAATAACCAAAAAGTGCCTTTAAATTAGACAAAAGGCTTTTGCTTTCACTTAAAATAAAAAAAAAAAAAAAAGAAACCCATACTGCTTCCCAGGTATGATCCAGATCTGTTATATACAACAAAGTTGTTCAGTATAAATCTTTATTTCATATTTCAGAAGGAATGCGATAGAAAACCCATTCTAACAATAAATGCTAGTCACCTGAGGTCTATAGCTTGTTTTGCAGCTCAGGAAAAAAAGCCTCTGTTCACCATTGGCCAACCGAGTTACATTTTCTGCTATTATTAATGCATTGCAAGGGTTTTTTTCATATCAATTTGAAATTATACATCTGGGAAATCCCAGTACAACGGCAGTCAATGCTTTGTTTCTCTGTGTGGCCCTTTGCAATTACTAGAATGTGCAAATATAATTTAGCGCAGGTAAAATTCAATCAGTCACCCCAAGCACAAAGAAATCTCCATCTCCCAGAAAAAAACCCAGAGAGTGTTTCCCTGCAAATGGCACAAGGGAGCTGTAAGAGTTTCTAAAACAAATTTATTAGAATATTTAAATTCAAGTTGTAATGGGAAATTTAGCTCGATAGGTGAGGTGGTGGCAGGCTGAAACCCAAGCGAGGCAGGCACGCAGCTTTCGCGGCTGTGGGCTCACTCGAGTTACAGCCCCAGTTCTGCTTGCAGGAGGTGATTGCAACACCAGGCAGGCAGGCTGTCCACCCAAAAACCAAACCCCAGGGGTGCAAAGGAGGACTGGGGGTACCGAGGGATGAAGGGGATGCCGAGGAGCAAGGGCAGAGGTGCAGCTCTCTCGTGGTGGCACCAGAGAAGGCAGGAGATGTGGTTCTCAGCCAGGCTCCGCGCACAGCCATTGACCATGGAGGCACCACCTGCCCAGCTGCGGGTGCTTGGGGGGACACGTGCCAGGCTTGCAAAATGCAGGCCCAGCAGAGAACAGCTCCATAGTTTTTTTAAATTACGCTGTAATTAGGAGGTATAGCTTTAAAAAGAGAAAATTAGGGGGAAGAAGAAAATGGCACTTTTAAGGACTGCTGTATTTATGCTTCTCAAGCAACTCCAGTACCATAACGTTTTGTTTTTGTCAAGCAGCAAAGGCTGCCCTTCACCTCCCGCTATGTTCAGTGGGAGCTGTGTCATCGCCTTCAAAGGAATCAGGATCAGGCCTCCAACGCGTTAATAAGCAACAAGAATTATGGAAAGAATTGCATTTAATGTGAAGTCAGGCTGCCTGCAGTGATCGCACCGCACAGCCTGTCACAGATTGCTTTGTGCTGGAAACCTACAGCATGGACTGATCCGTGGATGAGACAACTGCAAGACGTTTCCGCTTGGCAGGAATATGGAGGGAGAAGATGAGAGACAAGTCAGCAGCATCTAAGTGTGTATGTGGATGGCTATAAAACTCCAAATACAAGCCGCTCCACTTCTGATGTTCTGAGAGTACTGCAGACATGGTGTGGAAGAAACAGCCTTTGCACTTCCTGAGCAACCATGACCTCCCTCCCAATGAAAAGGACCTGTTCTGCTCTTGTACATCTAAAATGCCAAAGTTCTAAAAGCATTAAGAAAGAACCCTTTTAAAAGTACTTTCAGAAAGAAAGTATAACAGTTTTCTTTGTCACTTCCCTCTGAAAAAAGCATTCCTGCCTATCTTCTAGAAGAAGGAATCAACAGAGGAACACATTACTCCAAAACACCTCCAAGCATACAAAAAAGGGGTTGGGGGATTGTGTCTAAGGTGACTCCCATGCTGGCTCTTTGTCTATGAGACTCATCCTACTGAAAAGGCTCAGGCAATGTTTTTCTTTCATGTCCCTGTAAGCCCAAAGGAAGCTGTGACCACAGCAAGTGAGTCTGCTGCAGCATACAGCAAGGCATAAGGGTGGCATTAAAGCTGGAAAGTGTTCAGCCAGTGTGAGAGCAAGAGGGGTTTTTGCTTGTTGTGAATAGGAAAGAATGAGAAACTGATGAATTTCCCAGAAATAAACGGCACAGCTGAGGGATAGCCCAATTTACTCATTCCCTAACCTGTGATTGCACCTGAACACATCCTTGTACCCATAGCAGGAAGCAAGGTTATTTCTGTGATCCTGCATCACCATCACTGAGCTGTTTTCCATTCATCCATCTAGCAGGTCGCCTGCACACTCTGGCAACTGGTTTTCTTCAGAGAATGGGCGGCTTTGAAAAACAATCTTTGTGGCCCCAAACTAATTGCGGACAATGTTTTCACAACCCTTCTGATCAAAAATGTGCCTACTTTCCTACCCACTCATATTTCTGCTGCTCTGATCTTCACCTTTGGACTCTTTGCCTCCTTTTGCTCCTACAAAGGAGCAAGGCAAAGCCATTTCCTGGAAGTTCCTCCCTTCTTCCTTCTAAATCACTCAGTTACGTCCTGTTTTTATATCTTGCCCTAAACCTTTCCTTTGGACTATAACTTACAACTGGCTGTGTAAAACAACATCAATATTGTAACAGCCACTTCAGAGCTGCAGTGATGGAGCTCTCTAAATACGCATATTAAAATCTCACGAAATTTCAGGGGGGTGAGGGTGGGAAGTGCCACGAACATCCAGGTGCTGATGACTAAATTGTTTTCAAATTTATATTTTTTTTTTTATTTCCAACTGGCCTGGAAATAGCAAAATGTAAAAAAGGTGCCTACGGTTGTTTTGAAAAGCTCCCATGTTGCTACAACCCCTGCTTACCTTATGGATTGCTTTAATTCGGGGTATGACATTGCTCCCGGCATATGCTGAGTGGTTGCACCCCCACCTCTACATTAAAAATCAGTGTTTCCTCTGGAAGTTAAAACATCCTGAGGAAGAGAAAGGAAAGGAAGAGGATTTATCAGACAGCTCCTGACACATCGTAAAGATGCAGCATTGTTATCAGGTATCATTCTAACACACTCGCTGCTCTACACCACTCAAAATTTTATGACCACAAAAACAACCCACACATACATGCCAAAGTGTGACTAGCCGAAGACAGCTCTCAGCATGTTAGCTTCATTTCGCTCAAGAGACAAACAAGAGATCACAGATGAAACTGCCTCCACCACACTGATGTGAGCAGTAATGTAGGGTTTTGTCAGGGAGTCAATGCGGCTACCAGACCAAGAGCTTTCTTTTTGTGGCTTATAGTACCTGTAAAGCCTTCTGCTTAAAAGCCAATCAAATAAGACACCGAGTCACTTAGTTGCTTCCTAGAGACACATAACAAAAGCAGTCACTGTATGAATAGTTGATGCAAATATTTTGTTCACAGTTAATTCAGAATGAATAACACAGAATCATATGGTTACTTCCTTGCTCAGGTACAGCAAGATCTATAATGCATAAAATTGATGTTAAATGCATAAAATCTCCTGCTTGGAGCATCAAAACATAGTCATGGCCTTGAATGCTGATGTTAAATCTGAAACATATTCCACATACCACATGGACTGCAGCTAACATTAACAGCTTTCCATTGTAACAGCTACATTGCTGTAATTGGGCAGACACTAGCTAGGGATTTCTTCAGAGACCTATTTTTCAATTAAAGTTTAATTTTCAAGTAAAATAGTTTGTACAGAATGAGACCGTGTGCACACCTCGTTGTTGCACTGTTTCAGAGCATGTGATTTCTGGGTTTATTATGGACAGAACATTGCAGGGTGTGAAAGGAAAAGCAAAAGAAATAAAAGCAGGCTGATGCTTTCCAAACTCCTCTCCAGGTTCAGGATAAAACAGATATCCTGGTCAGCAATTTCAGATGTGTGGTCAGCTTGTCTAGTGCACCATGAGTTGTCTTAGCAAGAAGAAACACATTCTTCATTATTTTCCTCCCTAGTGAAGATAAACAGGAAAAAAAACCCACCAGGGAAACAAGAAATGTGTTAGTCAAGGAAACTGAAATTTGTTCTTCTAGGAGGTCAGTCTTGCTGCAGCATGGTTTTAGGCTCCCTAACTGCTCACTACCTGACTCCTCTACTAGTATTATACATCTGCCTGGGGCTACTGAAAGGAGTAACCCCACAAGATAAGCAAATCCCAAGTGTCCTGTGGATCCTTGCTGGAACTCCTGCAATTCCTGCTCTCCCCAAGCCTGCAGGCACCACTATGGGTCCCTTTGGTGGAGTTCAGGTGAATGCAGGAAGACAGCTCTCCTCTCTGGGTCCTGACAGCGGCTCCCAAGCATTGCAGGGAAAATCCATTACTGCTTCCTGGTGTTAAACAGTTAAACCAGCTGGATTTGAAGATCTAAGAAATGAGGAGGATGAGATAACTACATTTGTGAGAACATTTGTTTTGAATCCAAACCATTTCCCCAAGTGTATTAATATGAATTACCAGGAGATTGTCTGAAGATTTATATGTGCAGTATTCCAAGAGAAAAGAAAAAAAAGCTGGAGCAGGAATAGTCAGTTTTAAATTAAGATAAATTACTCCAAGTTTCATTTTAAAATATACTCATGTCCATTGTTTACGATCCTAGAGTTCAAAATGCCGACCATGTCTGCTGAGAGGATATATACCTCCTTTGCAAAACTCTGCTCTAGTTATCTGAAAGACAGCCTGATAACATCACAAGGAAAAAAAAAAAAGGGTGGGGGGTAAGAGAAAAGGAAAGAAAGTAGCAGAGAAAGAGAGAGAGTGAGAATACACAGCATTATTGACAATTGCTAATCTTGGGGGGTGGTTTCAAAAGTTTTAGGCATCAACTACAAATTAAATTTTGACAAGATGAACCAGAGTATAGTCCCTCTCCATTTACATAATCAAATAAAAGGTAAGATTCAGCAGCATGAATACTCGACCTGCCAGTAAACTGTTTGTTTCTTAGAAATATATATAGAGAAAAAAATTTCTCTAGCAAGTTAGCTCTTTCTCATACAGTTCATATTATACATGGCAGAGACAGAAGATATAAAATTTGCTACAATATATTAGTTTGATAACATTGTGGAGGGTTTCTCATCAAAATACAGAGATGGGGAATTATAGTTCCAAGGCCTAATTTAATAACAAAGTATGCTGTTGTTAAAACCATTTTTTGCCTGCTCTCTATAAGCAATGTGTGCATTGTATGAAGAATATGGGAAGAAAAATGGAAGAATTATGCAGACAAATACTGGTATGTGGCCAGAGCTTAGGAAAACATGTATCTGCCTCTCAGTGTCCTTATTGCCCATAAAAGAACATTTCACGCGGTCAACAGCTCAAATTTATGTGGACTCTTAGGGGTAAATTTTCAGTACAGTGAATAGAACTCACATACGCAATCACGTTATTGTTAATGGGAGTTCTGTGGCTACTTCTTCCACTCAGTGCTAAACATGGTGCCTCTTGCTGTAGAAAGCTAACTATCTGCAGACCACTCCAGCTCCCACTCTTGTTCCTGTCCTCCATCAGCAGTCTCAGAGGAGCAATGCAGAGTGGCCCAGAAAACCACTTGTGCCTTCTCCTCACACCCTGTTGCTGACAACCACTGAGAGGGCATGTCCCTTCCCCCACCATAAGGACTGCAATATCTGTGATGCTCTTGTCCTTTTTCCATTGCTGACTGCAGGTGAGTCTTCCCCTGGCTTCTCTCCCTGCCCAGAAATGTGCCATCGTCTCTGCTGTGGTTTAAGTGCTGGAGACCTTCCAGAGGGTTTAGCACATCTTTGTGCCTCCCTTTCCCTCGGGTGTAACCAGTAAAGGGAAGGTCTTGACTCCACTGATTTTGCTGGATTTTTCTTGAAGACTGTTTCCCTTGGTGTCCCTCTTGTGATGCTGGCTGTACTGCATCCAAATAACCATCTGGTCATGACTCCAGCATGATGAACTGAGACCAGCGCAGGAGCATTATGAATTGAAACAATAGTTTGAAAATTGGTAACCAACAAATGCCTGACAATAACTGTGAGGCTTTGAAAAGAAGATTGATTTTCTTCACTGCAACTAAGCTTTAGGGTGACATCTTAAAACTTTTATCAGCAGATCTAAGGGCTAGACCCTTCACTTACATGTGTGTCTTCCCTAATCACCAGGCTACAAGCACTAGGATGTGAATAACAGTGCCAGGCTATTGTAGTTGAACCCCACTCGTGCCAGGCTGATGGTTACTGTGTTTCCAGTGGTAAGGTCAGGTGTTCTGTTCTGGTTTCTGAGGTCTATAAAATGGAGCAGCAATTTCTTTATACTTGGTCACAATACCACACAGCATTTAAAAACAAAAAAGATGCTGTCAACATCCAGCCAATCTTATAAGCTTATTATTCATCTGCCAAGAAGTGAAAAAAGTCAGCAATGCTGAAGGTGCTCCTCCCTCTCAGTATTGGTTGAACATCATTTGTGAACGGACTGCATGCATGGAGAAGACGCGTGTACTACACGTGGATGTGAGTACACAGACACTTTTCCCTGTGGAGCAATGAGAATCCACGTAACATCAAGAAAGTCTCACTTGGAGACAAACACATGGCCAAGGACATAACAATATTCCTGGTAATTTTTGTACCGACATCCTTATAACCTGTACCACAGAGAAATCCTGCTCGAAGGAGGAAGACCTTCAGGATGAAGACTCCTGTCTATTATTTTGCAGCTCTGGCTAGAGATAAGGTACCAGTTTTATTTGCCACCATTTAATTCCTTTCTTTTTAATTAGATGTGTTATGTACTCAGAATCTTATTTGGGATTGGTCTCACAGCCCATCATATTTCTTAAGCTATGATAGGACAATTGACCATTAATTCAAAGCAGTGCTAATAATGGTCACCACAGCTACTAGGAGAAACAAATGGGAAGGCTGTTGAAAGACCTCTCCACTTTTAACCCCCTTGATACAAATTTAGGTTAAAGTCAGACAAACAAAACCTCAATTTCTCAATTACACTTTGTTTAATTGTAGGATTCCCTTTTGGCCTATATTATTGGTCAGTCCCTGGCATATGAGGAAAAAAAATGACAGACTGGGAGGGAATGGGGGTGTAAATTATCTAGGAACACATATATCCCTTCCATGCCACGGCTTTCCATAAACCTTCCAAATGGCAGCCAGAGGAAGGAGGCTGCCCAGTCCCCGAGCAAGGCCAGGGCACTGAGGACCGTGTGAGCTGCAAAGCTGACCTTGGTGACAAACTGTACCCACACCTTGGAGAGAGCAGGCTGTGGCAGACAATAACAGAGCTCATGGGGGCGAGGGGGAGTTGCCTATCTCACGACACAAGCCCTGAATATTCTGTGATTTTTGTTCTTGGAACTAATCTCGCCCACCTTCTTCCCTCCCTCCCTCCTTCATTTTCTTCTTCGACATGCAGCCCTGCTCTGGTATACTGCCTGAGTGGGAATTGCCTGCAGGTCCTGATGTAATAGCTGTGCCATATGGTCCCTTCACACAGTGGGAAGATGGAAAAATCCAGAAGGAAAAAAACCAACAGCATCCCTGGAAAACTTTATGTAGCAGCTCAGCAGAACTACAGCTGTGGCCACAAACAGAGGAAACAACTGGAATATTACACATGATGCATAGGGCACAGCACACGGCCTCCCCAGAAGGCAGCTGAGCTTTATGTCCCATTTAGCTGAGAAACCTCCCCGCGTGCCATAAAGCTCCATTTCAGCACACAAGCAGGTGTGGCAACCCCGGTGTTTTCCGTGGTAGATCACTCAGCTCCTCCTGCCTTCAAAGTACCCTCTGCTGGCTGCCTTTCTCCAGGTGTCTGCAGAGGAACCTAATGAGACTGATTGGGACGTGCTGATCAGCTTTCATTATGAGCTGTTCTCTAGCAGTCCGATTAATCAAAATAATGGTATGTGCTGTGCATGTATTTTATGGCTGTACCCAATTTTGCTTTCAAAACTAAAATAAGACACCTGTTTTCCCCACCCTCTCTTGCTGAGCAGTCCCTTTAAGAGCATAACCTTGTTATCAAATATATGATATACCATCAGAGCTGGGGAGCTTCATATGCACATAAATATCACTCTTCCAGTTTGTGCTTTTTATACTAGCAGAAGAATCTAATGGAAATAAATTCAGTCCATGGGTCAATTACAGGCTTATTTTCATATTTATGGACTTAATACTTCCACACACAAAAAGATTCTAATGATAGCCTAAGGCACAGAGTAATCAAAACAACAGCTATTGAAAGGGAAAGAACCAAAGAAAAGTACCACTTTGAAATTCTACCCCTATCTCCTGATATTGCTATATACACTATGCAAAAAATGCTTTTTCACAAATGAGTATGATTTTTTACCTACTTACCATGAGGGTAATGTTAAAAAGAAACTAAAGGCAAGAGTTGTTACTGGAACAAAAGCCACACTTTTTCTGCCTCCAAATTCAAGAAATTAAGGCTTCAACGAGAATAATCAAATTTCCTTTTTCCCTCTTGTTCCTCCTTGTCTTTGTGTCAGTTAGCAAAGGAGGCAGGATATCATGCTTCCTTCACAGACGGGGGATGTCCACATGCTCTGCAGTGACTGAAAGGTCCTGGACACACTGGGCTCCTCTACCAGAGATGGCAGGTGTCCATTCCCCACGGAGCAGCTGCGTGTCTTTGGAGGCTTCACCTCTGCCTCTTTAGTTTACTCTGTAGAGCTGTTGGGATAGGTAGCAGAGAGGTATGGAATTTAGAGGGGCTAAAGGAGCTCCTGCCCTGCCCTGCCCTGCCCTGCCCTGCCCTGCCATGTGAAGGGGCTCCTTCTTCCCTGATGCTGGCCACGGAGGACAGGAGGCATTCCCTCCCCTGCTGTTATTGCTGGAAGCAGCCCCCTCCAAGATAATTCAGAAATTTCCTCTTGGTATCTGCTGGGCATATAAGTATTTGTTATCCCAGCTTTTTTTTTCATGTATATTTTATGTACCAAGCAAGGATGTGTGGGGAAGGAAGGGAACATGTTTAAGCTTTCAATGCCAACTGAAGCAAGATAGACTGCACAAGCTACCACTGAGCACTTCATGCATTGCAACTTCATCGTGTTGTTTCTTGAGTTAGCTATTTATTAAGAGTCACTGGATTGGAGCATCTTGCATGTGATTATCTATAAATGATATGTAGTTACTTGGAACATTCTGTGAAGTCACAGCAATCTCTATTGACAGTGCATCTATTAATTTGGTGCAATATTTTCCAGCCATCAAGATGATTTTTATGGATCTGAATTCAATGCAAAGGGCCCTAAACCTCAAGCCTTAGTTCTCTAGAAATCTGACATGAGAAATAGCAACAGAAAATGAAATATTTTCCTCATTTGCTGATTATTTCCATGGCCCCTGAATGCCTATGAATAAACTGTGCCATGCCACCTGACACAAGAAAAATAGCCATACAGGAAGCTTAATATTTGCTGTAACCTCAGTTTCCTGGAGCTGGAGCGCTCCCTTAAATAATTTACAGCTCCAAATGTGAGATAAGACTATCTCCAGTTCTGGCTTTGTTGTGTGCCCTGGGTTGTTCTAAACCACTTTCTGCAAGGGACATCCATCATTGCAGAGCCAGCTTTACCTTCATCCCACGTAGACATCTGAGAGACAGCGACCGGAAAGAATGCCAGAACTGGAGATAGTCTGATGTCATTTTAATGATTGTAAATTATTGAAAGAAGAATACCACAGACAGTGTCCCAGTCATTTGGAAGTGTTTTCTAAAATGTCTAAGAGGTCTTGAGTGGCAGTCTCTACTACCCAGATGCAATGCAAATAATGTTAATGACTTTCATTTGAGAGGGAAGAAGTACATAGGGCAGAGCAAAATTTCCAACTCTATGCTTCAGGACTGTCAATGAAAAAAAGGAACAGCTCCACTCAGGAATGACTCCATCCATTCTTCCTACATTCCAGTAGCATTCATAAGATAAATGGTATTAAAAGCAAAAAAAACACCCAGCTTTATTTAAACACAGTTTATCAAAGACCCCAACTTTTACCCACTCCACTCAACATACTAACTTCAGCTGACATCACCAGTATCTACCATCAGATTTGCTGGGGTCCAGCAGGCAGAGAAGTTCCAGAAGCTGCCAAAACTGTTTTGTTATAACTAGAAAGAAAGCAAGAAGGGAAGAATTATGAGGACAGTAAGAACTGTTGTGATAGATTTGGATATGAAACTGCCCTGGCAGCTGTGACCCTAGACTGAGCTTGGTGGTGGGCAGTGGGGAGCTTCCTAACCCAGAGGATAAGAAGGTAGAGGATCACCACAAAGAGCAGCAAGCTGACCTCTTGCCTCAGGAAGTGAAATGGCTTGGACTGTGATCTTTTCAACTGCCTTCTCCAAAAGGAAATTTTAAAGACAGTGCAGTAACTGGAAAGACACTTGCAATGTCAAGAAGTGCTTTCTACGCAGTATTACAAACTCTCACCACCGATTACAGCATGTGTCTTCTCTGCCACACAGGCATTATCTCATCTCTTTAAAAGACGGGTAGATTCAGTCACAGAGAGGTCATATCCAAAGTCACATACAGAGCTGGGAATTAGGACCCATCAAGTTGCACTATGGCAATGTAAGACATGGTATCTGTTGACTTCACAGTGGGAAGCACAAGGTTTAAAAAAAAAAAAAAACCAAAAAAAACCTACTGTCATTTGAGGCATTTTCCACTTCCACACATCTGCTCAGGGCTCTATATATCTGCTCCAGGTCCCCAAACCTTGGGAAACAGCAGGCTTCCTGCACGGCTGCTTTGGTTGTGTTCCTCATTTCAGGCCATTGTTCCAGACTGTATCTTTTGTTTGGGCCTTGGCAGGCAGAAAGACTGAGAATGCTAATGAATGTCTTCGCTGCGAGTACAATATGAGAGGCATCTCATTTTCATTTTCTTTTCTGTAAGTCTTGAGTTTTAAACTCAAGCTATGCAATCAAAATGGAATTCCCCATAAAATGATGGGCTCTCCCCTTTGTGCAGGTAGTTGAAAGACAGTGGATAAGCCACTTCTCAGGCAAACCCACACAGCCTTAAATGTTAGAGAGCAGTACAGACATGCAATTTATTGTTGCACAATGGAAACTCTTGGATATTTATTGGTAAAAATAGGAAATTCCTCTTCTAAAATTTAGACCTCGAGTACTGTCCATACTTAAGAGATTTGGTGCAGGTGATTGTGTTGCTCCAAAATTGGTAGGAGAAGCTGGCATCATCATAACAAGACCTCTGGCTTCTGTTTGTTTCACCTAAATTTTTAGCTCAAGAATCATGGGTGATTCCCCAACTTCTGGAAAGGTTCCTGGTTGTGGTTGTCAGCAACACCCTCAGAACCCTGCTTATCCCTAATCTGCAAAGGTAGAGAGTCTCTTGAACGTGTATGCATATATTTTACCTGGCATTGCACAGAAGTAAGCCTATCCTGGATTCATCATGCTTGTCTAGTGTAAGCAGAACTCCTACTTTTCAGGAATTGCTACCAGGAATTTGATGCCTCATTAAATCATCTCCCCCAAATTTCTGGCCCTCTGCTGGCTGAGATTTTCTGAAAGTGTGCAAAGAATGGTTTTGACTTTCAGCAGGCAGTGTTGAGCATCTGCAGCCACCACCGCCTCCCAGGGAGCTCCTGCCTGTTTGACAGTTTTGAAAATCATTAAGTCATTAAGCTACTATTTAAATAAGGAGCAAGAACCTAATTTTAGGTACCTGTATCTGAAATCTGTGTTTGCTCATTGCTATCACTTCAAAACTCCTCATAGTAGGGACAGAAGAGGACTTCATGCATCAGCTCCTATAGTCTTGACCATCTCCTTTTGGTTCCTTTCCTTCGGGGAGTTGTCTGTGCCCACTTCTTCCCTGAGTTTTAAAAATTAAATAAACATCTTGGTGATTTGCATTTATGTGTAGATAGTCTGTATGCATGTGTGTACACATATGCCTGCATATGTGCATGCCTAGATCAAAATACTTTAAAAAGCTTTACTGTATCTTAATACATATTGTATATCATCAGTGGAAGTTTTCACTGTGTTCGCAGAAAGGTGTGTGTGTGTCTGTGTGTCTGTGTGTGTGTATGAGAGAGAAAGAAAGAGCAAGAGAGACAGACGGAGAGAGGGAGAGAGAGTGCACCAGGAATTATCTATGCATAAAGAAATTAAAAGAGAATATTTTTCCAGAGCAATTGAAGCCCATCTCCTGAACAATGACGACAGCTCCTCATTTTCGACAACAATAGAGGGCACGTAGGAGTCAGCTCATTAGAATATCTGTGGCTCTTTTCTGTTCTCTCTGCATTAAGCCCCCATAATGTCAGTTGTCACTTATTAATGACAATTAACTAGTAATCAGCAGTGAGACTCTTCGAGGTGGTCCTTGCCTGACAGGTGAAGAAAGAGAACATTGCGTAGTGCCATGCAGTGACATGGAACCTTCAAAGGGAGCACGGCATTTCCATAAATTATTTCAGAAAGAAATTTTCTTTTAGACATTCTCTTTAAAGCATTAGGATCTTTAACCCTAGAAGGACTATACAGTTGCAGCTGTCCTCCCTCCCCCCTCCCCTTATCGCTACTATTGGATAAAATTGGAAGGCAGCCTGATCTGTCATGTAACCCAATTCCCATCTGGGGCTGGAATAGCTATCAACCCACTCTGCTGAAACTATAAATACCTTCCCTTGATACTCAACCTTAAGTGCTCACTTAAAATGATGCCCAGATATCAATAGTGAAGTTGCCAACTGCAAGCAGCGAGGTGGATGGCCAGTAGAGACTGCAGCACATCTATTATAAAGTCTTTAAAAATTAAATGACTCACAAGCACTCGATTTATGTACATGCGTAGCCAATGAAATTGCACCATCTTCTCCCCTGTTTCTGATGGCTTTTACATTCCCTTCTTATGCCTTTTCTTAAATGAGGTGGCAGTTACTGTTAGCATGTGTTTTTTACAGAAATCAGCATACTCAAGCCTTTGGACTCTGCTATTACAATACAAATTTGATGTAGTTATTGCTCTTAAAAACACAGAAGTCGAGAAAAAACCAACCAGCAGCAACAAAACAACCATTAAGTTTTCCCCACGCAAAGCTTTCTTCTCTGCTGCTCTCCCCATTGTATGCAACAGCAAGAAGCCTCATCATCATACTTCACTCAAACTCTTTGCTCAGGTTTCCATCCTTATCTCACCTCCTTCTCCCTGACCCTCCAGGTTTTGAACAGACAGTGCTGTGAAGCCTTTACATGAAATATTTCAGCTGTCCACTACAAAACCCTGAGACAAATTCAGCCTCATTCTATGTTTTTTGCAGCAGGTCAGAGAGGTTCCCAAACATCACTCAGGCCTGCTTGTATCTCCCAGCACAGAGCCCCTTTGAGCTTTACCTTGCTAGGTCTCCTTTTGTCTCCTAACAGGCAACCAGGCCTTCCAGCCTTTCCCTTTTCACCCCTCTCAGTCCTAGCTTTGAAAATCTCTGACATCTGCTCTTGCTAATAGCAATTATTCTTCTATTATTTCTTTTCCCCACCCTGTCCTTTTTCTCACGGTGGATGTCCAAGCTCCAATTCTTTTTTTGTGCTGCTTTTACCCATCTGAGGGCTGCTGATCATTAGACTCCATTCTTAGTCATTCCTAAGTCTTACTTCTTCTTTGCACTTTTCCAGACTCCCCATTGTCAAAGCACACTTAAAAATGTGAAATATGACACTCACCAACCCTCAAAACCTGAGCAAAGGATATCCCCATGCAATGTTAAGTCTAGACCTGCTGCCTGTTTTAGAGCAAAGCTATCTAATTTTTCACATTGTCCCGCCAAAGAAAAGTGGTGGCAAGAAATAACAGACAGTGAGTGCTAAATTCGACAAACTTTAGCAATGGTAGCACTTTAGAGACAGCCAACAACATAACTCTCCCTTGAACATAAAGACACACAGTGCTATACAGTGCCTTCCTGAACTACACTTTGTCATCAAGCTACACACTCAGATACTTCTGTGTGTAATTATTAATACAGCATGCCCACTGCAAACATGCTGAGTGCATTTGACCTTGGACTATGAAGTAATACACCAGTTGTGGGCAGTGTCTGAGCCTGCAAGTGTTTTTTAGAGACAGCATTTGCACATTAATAAAGCTTGTTTACTGGCAGAATTCTTCGGTTAAACCATTACAGTTACACTGGTAGCATTGCCACAGCAGCCCTGGGCAGATTTTCTTATTAGAGAATAAAAGTGGCTTTTTCCAGTTTGGCTTAAATTGCTTCCAAAGTACTTTGGTCTAAATTAAGAAAAAAACCTCCAGAATGAAAATGGCTAGAGAGTGACTTACACCAGTCACTTACCAATGAGAAAAGCCATTAATGAATCTCACATCCTACCTACAATGGGTCTAGTTTCACCTGGAACATGAGATGAACAGAAGTGGCCTACTACACAACTGTTTCACCTTTGTAAGTACTAAGAAATTAGATGGCAAAGACCCTGAAGCCAAATGGCAGCAATTTCAGGAGCCACTTCTTGTATTGCCATACATAGCGGATTAAGCTAGAGTGAAGAGACATACAAATGAAGCAACATTTCTGAAAACATAAAACTAGGTGATACTTTATCAAGATCAAAATCCCCTGCTATCCTGTTCCTGTCCCTCCCAGTCCACCCTCCAACTCCTTGCAGAGCAATAGTGACTTGCAGAGCCACTCTGCCAGTTTTCCTTGCTATGCTGGAGGCTGGGCGGAGAGTGCGGAGAAGACGATGTTCTTGACACTGAACATGTAGCAGTGCTTCCATGACAACAAATAAGATGTTACACGTTGGAACCGTGCAATGATAAACTAAGCCTAACCAGGACTTGAAGAAGGCAGTTAGTTTTGACAGAACTGCTCCTCAGAAATGCTCAGGTTAAACGACAGTTTCTTTGCATGTCCCAATATAATGTGCAGTTCCTGGGCAAAAGAGGAAAAAATGGCAGAAATCTTCTTTTTTCTCAGCTGGGTTTCACTGCCAGAGGCCATCTAGAGGAGTTTATAGCAATGGTCTCCACTAGCTGCAGAATGGGGCAAATGGTATCTCATCCAACCTGTCTGTCTGTATCTGAGGACAATGCCCATTGCCAAGATAAAGCAACCTATCCTGCCATTCGAAAATACAAAACCTAGTAATTTTAAGTAATTCACCAGGACTGATACTTGGTCTCATCACTGCTCAGTCTTGAGTATCCAAACCTCACTGAAAGGAAAGTCAAGGGGTGAATGGATTCTGACTACGGTGATACACAGGATGATATAATGAAACTGAAGTGCCAGCTGGCAGGTTAATACGTTTTGCCAAATTGATTTAGCACCTACCAGTCCACTAGTGAACTTATTTGAAAGAAACTGCTTGCTCTTAGCTGTTGAATCTTCCATCCCAGATCATATTGTGTGGAACTCAACAACTTGTTGTGATGATAAGCCTTCTGGGGAGTAAGGAACTGTGCCCGAGAGCATGCTCTAGCAGCTACTCCTCTAGCTGCTGGTCATGAGCTTTGGGCACTATTTCTGACTATGTGATTTGTAGCATGCTGCTTTCTGGATTTCACCATCATGGGTGTCATTTTTGGGCAGGAAATAGAGGTGTCATTCCAGTTTAGTGGTTTGTGATGAGCTCTAATACAAACTCCAGTTTGTACACACTCCTAAAGAGGTGGCTTTGGACAAGCTGTCATGTGTACCAAGAGAGGTGACTTCCACCTGCATGACCCTGAAGGTTGGCCTGTATTTGCCTAATGTGTCCCACCAGCCTCTAAGATGTCATAATGTACACTGTTCTGAACAAATGAATCAGCTCTGGACTCCTAGAAGAGCAGATGGGTTGCAGGCAACCAGACTCCAGCCTTTCTTCCTCAAGTGACCATGTGGCATTTAACCACAGGTGTCTTACATCTGACAAGCCTGGTCAGGAACCTGTCAGGCTTTAACCTGCAACTTCAGGCAATGCTGACACAACCACTCTGGACTGAAATACAGTACGCTCTCACTATATTAAATTGGTTCAGATTTATGCTGTAGTGATGGTCAACACATTGTGCCCTGAACAATTTAGTCTGAGAAATGCTTCTTTAGAAAGAACTAATAATTTTAACAATTAATTTTCCTTGAATGTTTTACACTAAGAAGTTTATCCAGAAGTAAAAACTTTTCAAATCCTGACAACCTGGGTATAACTAATCAAATTTAAACTTTTTATTTTTCACAGGGAAGGGAAAAAGTCCCAGGTAACAACTACAGTAGTTAGGATAAATCTTACTAGATGCATTTTGACTGCCCTGACACTGATTCAGCATGTCACTGGACAGCACTGTAGAGCTGTTTAAAAATAAGGGATCTTCACAACAGAGTAACTTGAGCTTCTCATTCCCAGTGGGAAGGTCTACATCTTTTATAATTCTAATTATAAAAGATAGGTTGATACATATTCTAATATTGGTTGTCTGAAAATAACTAGGTCCACTAGCCATGTATCAGTGTTTGCAGTCCTGACTTCCTGGTGCTAAACTATTCTAAAATCAATTTTGCTGTATCACCAGTCAAAAAACAGAGCTAATGACTATATGGGATAAAGAAGCAAATTTCATATATTATACTAACCTCAGGTAATCTGCATCATCTTAGACTTGTAAAATGTTCTCCTTTTTTACAATACATCCAGTTTTGGATATTGATATTTTCACTTAGCTGTGATATCACCTTCTACTTAGAATAACATATTTCATCCCAAAATGTGGTCTCTCCACCTACCTGTAGGATGAAGCTGAGAACACACAGTGATGAAGAGAAACTAGAAAAAGCCACATGAAACATTACAAGAAGAAACTCAATCAGAAGAGCGGGGAAAACAAAAATTTGGAAGAATCATATTATAGGGATTAGTATCTGGCCAGTAAATTTGGGTTAGCATTCTGTTCTTATCCACGGACCGAAAAGGACCCTGCTTTTAAATTTCAGTGAACAGATGGTGAAATCCCACTTCCTGCTACTTTCATGCTGGGAGAGTAACTCAATACTGCATCAGCCAGGAGACCAACACCTACAGAGCTGCAAGAACACTCCACATGGAAACTGGCCTCTCCTTGGAGGTCTCCTAACCAGGACCCCTGCCATATTATTTAAAGAATATCACACACTCAAATCTGAGATGGCTTAGGAAAATGCAAGCAAAAGCTGATCCACTGTGCCTTGATTAGTCTAACACAAGATAATATGTATATTTTATGCCTTTATGCTTAATTGCAATTGCATTTTAGTGGTGTCCATGAAAAGGACAGATTATATTTGGCGTCATTATTACTAGTGTAACCATCCAGAGAAAGCTGCAACAAAGTTATGTTGCAGAAGACATTAGTGAATAACCCACAAAATGCTATTAAAAAAAAAAAAAAGGGTATTTCATTCAAGACTAATGTCATCAGTACAGATGTACAGATCAGTACAGATCTCCCAGTTTCCAGAGGTTTGCATCAGCTTTGAAACAGCAACATAGAAAAATGCACCGAAGCAGAAATCAAACCTGCAAAAGCAAGCAAACCAAGGTCTTCTGCTTTGAGAACAGATACAAGCAAAGGTGTGAACACCAGCAATGTACTGCTGAAAAAAATGAGCTTTTTACATTCTGAAAAGAATCAGGCACACTGGATTTTGCATACATCACAGAACAGGTGTACAGGCTTCCAGAGGCTATGATGAGGTTTAAATATCTTAGGTTTCTTTTCTTCAAGATCAGTCCTGAAAGGCTACGTGGTCTCTTCCATCCAATAGCTTTAGAAGCTACTTGTAGAATAGCACAAACTTACTTTTGTTGCAATCTTATCAAAATAAAGAAGAAATAAACTTGGAAAAAAATTCTGGGAAAAAGAATAACTCCATTTTGAACTGTGCAATTTCTTTTTTAAAAAGGATTTTTTTCTGAAATACAATATTCAAACAAAAGCGACAAAAAATCCAAATAACAAAGACTGTACTGTCACTGTACTTCATTTTCTTAAGCAGGTGAACCATCAGAGCCCTCCAATTTTCATCTACTCCATATTTCAGTCATAGAAAGTGTTACATCAGCATAGTCACCAGGTAAAGCTGCTGGTTTATTCTAAATGGACTTTCTTCAGACAGTGGCACAGATGATGAGTGATTGTCCAATTCTGAAGCTATCAGAACTGAACGGATTTAGCAATGTCATAAACACCTCTCGAGGGAGTCACCTGGTGTTGAGAACTCACTTTACATGCCATGTTTCAAAATCAGTTTTAATGGATTTACATTAGATTCAAACCCACTTTAGAGCTATTATTTCTCCCTTTCAACCTTTTCACACACTACTGCAATGTACTACAGCATATTTTATAATCACATGTTTGCAGGCCTGTGGGAAAGTAAACAAAACTTCAAAGGGTTATTATTTAAGGACTCAGTATTATGGCCATAGGCCTGACTGTTTTTCTTCCTCACCACCCCTTGGGCCCAAAGCACATAATCATCCAGTAATTGAACTGAAATGTCTAAATGGCTAGATCCCCTGAAGGACATAGGTAGTTAGCAGTGAAGAAAGTAAGGGACATTTTAAAAAACCTCATGGCACTTTCCAGCACTACTTACAAACACCATGTAAATGTAACTGACCTGGACCTGACAGGCTTTTACAGAGAACAGAACAGTGCATGGATATTTCTGGAGTTGTAGCCAAAGTAAAGATTAAATGTTGAACCATGCTGTATTTGGAAGCAAAGATCTTACATTTAAATTACTTTCAGAAGAATCGAGAAGAAACAGAAATATATATGTGTACACAGAAGTATATATAACACAATAGTATCACTAATATCACATGAAAGCAAACCCCTCTAGGTCCTCATATTTAATAGCCCATCCAAAAAGTGTAATGGATAGCAGATCCCAGGCTTTCATACACTGTAGCTGTCAAAGCACTCAGGAGATAGAGAAGTGAAGGCTCTGACAGCTCTCTTTTACATTCTAAATGACACCTGCATTCAACAGAACAGAAATAAAGATTAAGGGAAACACCTGATATGATAGCACTCAGCTTACCTCAAAATGCAATATTTAAAAAGTACAAAGAAACATAGGTCTGCCTCCTTGTACTGTAAGTAAAAACTGGTGTCAAAGCCTCTGAGGTCCTCACCGCTGCCAGAAAGGCAGCACTGCAGCATCCAACAGACTGCAGGGGCAGGAGCCACAGCCTCTGCCTGTGGAACTGTTGAAATCAAAAGGTGCTTCACCAGAGAGGGAGGGAGGAGACGGCCTTTGAACGCACACAGAAAATGGCTACAGGCACAGTCACACAGCATAAGGAAATTAACTTGGCCAAAACCCTTGCAGCCTCTTGCACACCAGAGGAGCAGAATGCCCCTCATTGCTCTGGCTCTGTACCTTTTGCAGTGAGTACCTGCTGCAGATCTCTTCTAAGAGGTTACCAGCATTACAGCTTCGAGCGAGACACGTCAGCACACAGATCACGAGAGATGATTTCACATAGATTTTTTGCTGGTTGATTATATAAACGATGCCTCTTATAGCTGGAGTAACACCTCAAAGGCAATATAATGACGACATGACAATGTATGTAAATCAAGAACTGCATGTGGGTTTATTTTACACTTGAGAAAACAGTGGATTTAATTGTGTGAACCAAAATGTACTGTACAATATTAATGATAAAACATCAAAATGTATAATTCATAGTGCATTGCTTGCTTTATTTTTATTTATTTATTTTTTTTGTCAGATAGTTCCTTTAAGTACATGCATCTGGAAAGATGCAGGTGCCAGTAAAATTCCTCTATTTATATCAAGCTGCAGGAACTAAATTTTATTCAAAAAGTGTGGTTTTACATTATATACACAGAAATTGAATATAAAATGACAATATAAAAAGTTAAAAGAGAAAGCATACAGCCAGAAGGTACAAAGAAAGTTGAACAGTTTAAAATGGTACGATATGTAACATGTATTTTTTTAAGCTGATGCTGGCAATTTACAAGGAACAGAATCCAACATTTGCCCCATTTTTTTTTTGTTTTCATTTACCAATGCAGCACACTATAGAAAGGTCAGCTTGTACCAAAGCTTAACATTTGTAAATAACTATAAACTGCAGTACTTTACAGAAAAAAAAAATAAAGGAAAGAAAAGAGCATTTTTACATTTGTTTTAAATAACAGCTTGCATACTTTTCTTTTTCTTTTGCCAAAAAGTGGCAATTCTCAGCATCCAGAGGGTTTGGGCATAGTGGCAAATTGGTTTGCTTTTTTTTAAATTATTATTTAACTTATACAGTTGTGGCTTCCTAACCCCTTGAGTACTACACAGCTCTCCTTCTTCCAAGGACTGCATGCACAATATCTTCACAAACCAGTTCTGCATTAAAAAAAAAAGGAAGCTCATTCATTAAAAAAAAAAGTCCTGCTTCCGACACAGCTTTTATTTGAATGAAACGCCTATAAGCCTTTTGTTTTCTTTTTTTCCTTATTTACTTATTTCACTGGGAAAGGCACAGAAATGCTATTACAGTTCTCAGAGGGTTAAAACTTGACACTACCAGGTTCTGTGACCTTTATTGTCATGGCAACTTTGTAATTTTAGGATGTCTCTTTATCATTGTTCTTTGTGTCTTTCTTTACGGCTAAATTAATGTCTCTCAATAGTGTCTCCCACTATATTCTACAAAAGATAGCTTAACATCAAGGACAGATGTTGAAAATAAAGGTCAGACTTTGACTCACAAAAAATAAAAACAGAAACGAAAAAATAACCATGCACAGATCAGACAAAGAGCATATAAATATAACTACAAAATAAGTGTAAGAAAAACCAAGGTCCAGATAGGCAGTTCAGCAACAAAAGTAAGACTGATTTCAGAGGCTCAGATCAGGCCTAGTGCAGTACTATGAAGAAGTTTAGTGCAATGTTCCTGTGGTCACTTGCATACCTGGCTGCTTACCTGGACGCTATTGTTTTTCTAACTCAGTTACATAGATCAGATGGTCCTCTGGGGACTTGCCATGTGTTTTACTAAGGTGCAGTTTGACTGCATGCTTGCTTGCAAAAGTTCGATTACAGAGCTTACACTGGAATGTGGAGCCTAAGTCCTCCTCGGCAATTCCAAGTGAGCCCAAAGTCTTGTTTGTGAGGACTTTTGAAACATTCTGCTGTTCTTGAATCTGATTAAGTGGCAACTTTGACAGATCCTTCAAACTAAACCCTAGGTGTGTCTCTAAGTGACTTATGTATGTAGAAGCAGTCCTGAACTGAGAGGCACAATCATTGCAAAAGAAAACAGGATGTCCTGTGTCCAAGTTCTTTAAAAATTTAGTTCCACCTGTCCTCCTTAACTGATACTTCACATTGGCCAGCCAGTGGCTAATTGTGGTCATGGAAAGACCAGTAAACTTAGAGATGTGTACCCGCTCTTGTGGACCTAGGTCCGACATAATGTATTTGCCTTCTGGGGTCTCCCTCAAGCTGGAAGCAAACTGGGCTTGAAGGATCAGAAGATGCTGAGGGTTCCAGTTGGACTGCCTGCCCTTCCTCTTGTGTACTGGTGACAGTTCATCCAGAGCTTCCTCAAAACTGCTCCCATCAGCATCAGACTTCTCTGACACAGTAGAGGGAGTTGAAGACTTGGGTGTCAAACGCCCCGTGAGGTTCTTCACCATATCGGAAATATCCAGCAGGGCACTCTCCCTCAGCGGGGATGAGGCAGAGTCAGCCACACTGGAAACAAGGGGCTTGTTTTTGGACTTAGTTAAATCAATAGGTTGATCGCTGTTCTCATAGTAATACCGGTCAATAGCATCAGCCTGCTTGACTGGAGTGGTTGGGTAAATGGGTTTGTCCAACATGCTGTTACTAATTTTGTACAGCATGGCCAAAGGGTCCAGAGAGGGGCTTACTGGCTTAGAAATTTTGCCTAAGTGGGTATTCATAATGGACTGTAAAGCGCTCAATGGATTAATGAAGGATGGCTCAGGTGAATGATCTGTGATAATTCCTAAATTGTTACAGCCATTTGCAACCTTTGTTTTAAGTGGCTCTGTACCATTTGGCGTATGTGCTTCTGCTGGACTATCCTTTTTGACCTTCTGAACTTCAGACTCAGAGCTCTTCTTTGGCTGCTGTTTGTTATTTATTTCTTCTGCTTTTGGGAAGTCCTTGTTTTCTTTAGCAGCAGGTGACATGGGTTTAACTGGAGAACTCTTCTCCTTCTCCAAAGGCTTCTCTTCCTTCTTCACATTGATTTTACCTGTAACTTTCTCCACTAGTTCCTCCATAGCAGATACATTGCTCTTGTGAGGTGGGGGTGTGAGATTGCCTGGGGAATGGATGAGGGCGTTGTGTTCTGAAGACAGTGATTTCACACTGCTTGCGTAGGACGGCTGCATTTGAACGCTCTGCACCGCGGGCTGAAGGGGTTTGACTGTTCCCGGGAGCTGGTAAGCTGCATGAATACTAGGATATCCTCCCCAGGAAGGAGCTCCATTCTGGGCTTTGCTGATGGCTGTTGTCACTGTGTTCTCCAGGGATTTCAATATGTCTATTCCGCCTTTAGGACTATCATCTAAGTCCTCCTCTCTGAGGTATTGATACAAAGTTGTTGGCTCAAATTTCTCTGTAGAGTCCTCACTCTCTTCTTTAATCTTTTTCTCTGTTTCAGTGACCACCAGCTTTTCCTTCTCTAGGTCTTTCTTTTCCTCCGAGTTTGTGGAGCCTGCTGGGGAATCGGGCTGCTTTTTAATGTTGGAGGCTGGTAGCCTTGTGTGCGTCGTGGGTGGAAGAGGTATAGACTGTATTTTCTCCTCCACTACTGGGTCCAACACTAGCTGTTTGCCTTTTTTGGAAGCAGAATTGGTCACCTTCAAGAAATGACCAGTGACCATCATGTGAGCAGTGAGCTGCTGCAAAGTATCATGGGAACTGCCACATTCCATGCATTTCAGTATTTGGGCTTTGCGTGCCTCAAATTGCCAAGTGTAGCTAGCACCGTTTTGATAGCCATAGCGGTTGTTCGGAGTCACATAGGGGTTGGCAGTTTTCTGATCCTTTGCAGACTCACCCAGTGAAGCTTCTGCCGTGATCCCTGTTGGCTCAGGTGAACAAGGCGAAGCCAAGTCCTGAAGTGCTCGCTTTTTGGTAGAAGGGACCAATTTGGTGATGGCTGGTACTGGCTCCTTCAGAGGCACTTTCTGGTAATGCTTTGTTTTTATCATATGGACGCTGAGGTCTTGCAAAGACTCAAACGAATGCCCACAGTACATGCACTTCAGCACTTTCTGGGCATCCTCTTTGCCTTCCATTTCCATAAGCGATCGTTTCCTAGGCTTTGACCACCGCTTGGTCTTATCAGCTTCTTTATCTCTGTTGTCATCACGGTAGTGTCCAGTTTCATTCATGTGCACTGTTAGCTCCACCAGCGTGTCGTAGGCTGCACTGCAGTCCTTGCATCGGAACTTGCTGGCGCCGGTGAACACAGACCCATAGAGTTTATTGTTTTGCCGGTAAAGCTGTACTGTGCTGAAGAGACTCGGCTCTGGGAGAAGTCCATACGATGAGGTCTGCTGCAGAGTTTTAGCTAACGCAGCTTGGTGCCAGTCGTAACCTGAGCCACCGCTGTTACTATTAGTGTTACTAGTACTACTGGTGGTTGTACTGGTACTAGTGTTGGTACTGGTAGTACAAGTACTCTGGGAATTAGCATTGGCATCAGTACTGGTTGTGTTTTCATTCTGGCTGATTCCGTTGTTGCTGGTGGTTGGATTGGATTTCTTTAAGTCCAAAGCTAAACTGGACCAGCAAGTCTCTGAAAGCAAATTTGCATACACAGCTTTTATTTGTGCCAAGCTGTCCTGTGGATAGGAAACATTGTCTGTGCACTGAGGATCCTCTTTCTCTTCTTTAGAGGAAGTGCTTTTGAAATGGGCCAGCTGATCGCTGTTTTCACTAAACGGCGAACCATAGCCTGCATCCTGATTAGTTGCAGTGCTGACTGGGGAGTTCTGGTAGCTTTGAGCCTCTTTGATCTCCGCTTCTTCATTGCACAAATACTCATTCTCCTGGATGTCCAGAGACAGCCCATCATCTTCCACGCTGTCTTCATCTATTTCTGCTGCTTTCAATTCTTCCTCAGGAACATATGCTAAAATACAGGAGGGGACATGGGGGGAAACAAGACAACGTTATTGAATACGCACATTTTACACGCCTCTCCTGCACTAAAAACAGTAACCATGAAGACAAATTTTGAAGATACATCCAAAACCCAAACTCACCATCACTCACACTCCTCCTGTAAATCCACATACTCTGTCATGGTTACAGTTTGGTATCAGTGATACTGACGAATAAACTTTGACTTCAGCAGTAAAATATGTGCCAGGACCACAGTAAATACCATAATATCAAAACTAAAATCAAACAAAGAGCCTCCTAAACTAGTTTTTATCAACTTAAAAAATGGCCTGGTTCTGAGCTATATTTACTGCACTACATATGTATGTGTAACACGTTGCAGCTGACCTGCATCCCTCAGACCATGACATTCAGAATCACTGACTTGACCAACTCTATCTTGTCAGTTCTGTCTTTTCTTGCAAACTGGCTTTAGCTACAGCTTCAGGGGCCATTTCTGTGTCACCGATACCTGACTCTAATGAAGCCGTACAGGGCAAGAGTGTCAGGTCAGCTGCTCCCAGGGTCTCCTGGTATCTGGCTGTACTGCATCCATCTGAGAGCAGAACAGCTTTCATTTTTGAAAGGTGAAAAGAGAAGCAAGACTGATTGCTTTCTGAAATGGGTAGGATGTAGTTTGCCTCCTGTTATGATCTGATATGGGTCCTGCATTCACCATTTGGAAAAAAAAGCAGTCAGAAACTAAAAGTAAATGCTAGAGATTCATTTCTTAAAGCAACAAACAAAAACCTTGAGATCTCCACTGCAGCTTGATTATTGGCTTACAGAAAATATAGAACTTTGCATTGCTATCTGTGAAACTATATGATCTCACCAAACTATGCGTTTATCTATACCAAACTATTTGTTAAGCTAGCAAATGTGATATTCATGAGCAGATGGCCATTACATCAAAGCACATTTACTCCAAGGGCTCAATTCACAGAAGTGACTTACACGTACCTAAGTGATAAATGTACACTTTCATTGCAAAGCAGAAAACATAGTTGTACACATTTCCCTCCAGTTTTGTAAAAGAAGCTTAAAAAAATCACAATGCCAAAGAAATGTAGATCATTTATAAGAATGTCAAGGTAGAAAATATGGATTATGAACAGTTTTCAGTAACCGAATAAAAAAATGCCTCCTTGTCAGGTGAACTCTGAAGCAAGTGATGCTGAAATGTGTCCTGTGTCCTTTCATGCTGCAATATGGAAAGCAAGCCAGAAAAGAGGCACTTCTGCTCCTATGTGGTAAAGAAAATACGTATTATCATGTTAACAAAGCTGAGGTCTTCTTCAGCTGGGGGGAGCATAAGTACAAGTCGAGCTTCTTTTTGTACACAGTTGCTAACATATTCTGAAACGTCTTTTCTGAAAAATAAAAAGAATCTTCTTTTATTGTAATATGAATACTCTTTGAAACATATTACGCTCAGTACTGTGTTATGTATTCACCTTTGCAATTCAGTCTTAATGCAGCCCCTAACTGCTTCAGCCTGATCGTTTAAGATGAAGTAGGAAAATACTCCATCTACTTCTGGGGTTGGACTGAACCTTAAGATTCCCATTGCATTTTTTACCTGTCCCTTAAATGTCAATATTTTCAGATGATAATTTGACCTTTTAGTTTTTAAAAAAGTTCTAATCAGGGCCCAAACAGATAAATCAGCCTCAATCAGTTTTCTAATATGTTTAAAAGGACAGGTGAGTACCAAGCACAATAAATAAAAATTCAGAAATAATCCTGGAGTCAAAGGCCAGAAAGATGCCAGAAAAGCATTGTAAAACCAGATGAAAATATTCTCCAACAGCCATCTTGTCCATAAATGAAGAACAGAATGCAGAAGTAGTAAGAGAATTGAGAAGGCAATCAGAATCCCTGTCTTGCAGCAATGCTGTTGTTGGAACACTCTGCAGATATTTGAGGATGGTAGGACCACTGCAGTTCTGAACTCTAGGTACACACATAGAATTCACTCCCACAGCTGCAGTCTAGGATCTCTTAGCTCTCTCATTCAACACACCTGTTTGCAGTAATTTCTAATGCCAAAAGACAACACATTTTTAAGTTTCAAGAAAGCGAAGAACAGTTAAAGAAGAATATGGTTTCTAATTTTTGAAATTATTTTTAAATAGAAAATAAACCCTTCTGAGACATAAAATGCACAACAATGGGTAGTTACCATCTGGCATTTTTATATTAAAAAAAAAAAAAAAAAACAACCAAAAAAAAAACAAAACAAGTACAAGCTAAAAACTGAGAGGACACATTTTGAGCTTTTATGAACAGCTTTCTTCTCACTAATCACAGTGCAACTATGCCACTTGTCTCTAATTTTCATGTCCCAATATTTTTCATAACTAGGTGCAAAAAACTGTTGTAAGATACTGGGTGTTCCTATAGTTGATACAGCATTTTGTAAGGATTCATATAAGTTATTTGCTTACATCTCTTTACTTAATTCTAAATTATGTAAATACATATTTTTATAATTGCTATATATAACAGCCTATATATCTGCTTAAGTAGAAACTCGAATGATCCTCTGCAGTGTCTTTTATTTTTCTTTATTTACTTATGATGGCGTTTTCTCTATTCTCATTGCACTGTATCATAAAAATAAAAAGTAGCTAAACCACACAAGAAACATTATAACTACATGTAAGGTCCATGTTAAACTGCCAAAGCAAAGAAACCGAGTGTCAGGGTGAAATATCCATCTTTTACTCACTTTTCCTACTCTTCAGTTTTGCTGAGACTACTACACAATTCAGTTCACTCCCTTACCAACATATACTGCAATTTAAGGGTTAAGAATGCACAAATGGCCAGAACTATGATTTTCTACGATTTCAGAATTTAAGCTATTTCTAAAAAACCCATGAATTTGTGTGATGTGCACACCCACAAATTGTACATCTGTACATGTATCTAAAGTCACAAAGAAATAATGCATCTTAACAAAAAAGAATAATTTATCTGTAATGTTTAATTTCTATCACTGCAATAAAAAAATAGTCTATTTAACTCCTCTGGTTATCACAGGATACAGACAATACCTGCTCATTCAAGACTACTAATGCTTATGAGATGAATAGCAGCACACTCAACATATGGTATTTTGCAAGGTCAGTGCAATTCTCTAACTGAAAATGTTTCTGTAAGAGCTAACACAGAAGCACACGAAAGGAAGAATGTTAATGTCTAAAAACATGTACGTTTTACTAAAATTCTCACAGAAATTTGACAAATAAATAAAATTCAGTATTTTAAACACAGCAAAAATGTTCATATTATAATTACTTGCAGAGAGAAGTAATATATTCTATTTTAAATAAAAGCATGAGATGTTCAGATTCTAAATTACAAAATGTAGAACAGACAGATTTCAGACAACATATCTTTCTGTGACCGAGCAACTCTCAGCAATCTTCTCCAGACATTCCTGCATTTGCAAAGATGCTGCTGGTTTACACATGTCCCAAAACCACACAAAACTATCAAGAGCAGATATAAACAATGATCCTCCTTAACAATAACTATATTCAAAGCAGAAGAAATTACAGAACATAGTGTCAGCTTTTCTCTTCCTTCTCATTTGTGTCTAGACAGACTGAGGCAAATGCAAGGCATAAAAGGGGGAAAAACCTTCAAATTCCAGACAACTAAAAATTAGGGGGAGCATTTTTTATTTCTTTCTTCCTATTAAGTCTTGCTATTATTTTTTTTTTGCCTATAAAATGTGCCTTCTGGATGCCAATGCTTCCCCATAGATATACTGTCATCTTTGAGCAGTGTTAAAAGCTGTGCATTCTAATCTAAGTGGACATGAGATGCTATATATTGTACATGTGAGTAGCACAGCACATTGTGTTTGCTTCAGTGAGAATATTTACACTATAAATACACATCCATTGTTTGAAAAAGCAGACAGAGATCTGAAATGTAAGGATGTTGTTAAAAATACAAATATTCTCACATAAAACCTTTCCACAACCTTGGAACTATGTTTTTGAAGGAATTTGTCTCTGCAGAGGTATTCTTTTCCATTCAAAAAGGGATTCAACATTGAATAAATTATTTTGAAAAGCACCAGAAGTAATAATTGTATTTGGTTTTAGTAGTCTAAAAAATTAAATGCAGTAAGCTCTTCAAGACCCAATTTTAAATCCTCCAAATAAATAAATTTATTCACAAGAAACACCTAAGCAGTGAAGGTCACAGTTCAGTAAGGGAATTGAATACTGAAATAATTTTCACTGAAATAACTATTTCATAGTTTTGACAAATAGGGATAGGTTTAGGTCTAAAATTCTTCACTAAATCAGGGCCTACTCTGTGACTAAACAATAGTGGCACAATGTGAGTGTTCACCATTCTTCAACAGATGTATTGCCGCAGCTTCTAATATTTACCCAGCCAACAGGAGACAGCAGCTGCAGAAGTTTTCACAGCCCACACTGTCACCTTGCACAAACTGCACTCCAGGCTGGGGGTGATTTCCACGGCACACAAGAACACATTTAATATCTTAGGGAAAAAAAGTACAAATAGAAAAGACAATCTATAGCCACACATCTCCCTCATTACGGAAAAACAAGAGGCAGATGAAAAAACCCAAATCATTTACACATTTCCAGAATACAGAGTCATGAAAGTTTTACAGAAGAATACAAAATCTCACATTGTGAGAGTTTAACATGCCTGCTGGAAGATTTGTGAATCTTCTGTATTAGTATATACAAATGTTCATACAAAATTCTGCCACAGATGCTACAAATCTGTGTGCATGTGTGTGCGTCTGTATTACGATGTCACTATGGTGGAAAAATATGGGTTAGTTATGACAATGGCTGAGGAGCAGCAGAGAATATGAGACAACCAAATAACCTTACTACAGAGGTTTGTGTCTTTCATTTCTAATTGCAGCAAAATGGGGGGCAAAATAGTAGAACTGCTTACCCTCTAATTCTAATGCAATGGGTCTGAAAAGTAGATAAGGTACTGTAACAAGAACAACCTCCGTGCTTCTAGCAGGTTGAATGATAACCCTTAAAGGCATCCCATTAAAAGCCAACAAAAAGATTCTTCACCTCTTTCTCTTCTCTCCTCTATCCCCTTAAAATGAATGCTGCAAATTATTAGCCAACGCTGGCAATTGGAGAACGAAGCAGCTTGCATGCTGGTATATTTTCACAGTGATTCTAATCTGAGAAATTTACTTGCTCTTCCCCTTCTATCTGATAAACTATACATTCAAGCATTCTCATTAGTGTTCGGATCACCAAAGAGAGCTGGAGATGAATCAGTCCATCCACCCCTCCTCTCCCTGCTCTGTCGAGATTATTTCATTGAAATGTTCATTTTCATCCCTGCTGGCAACATTAGAATGGAAGTATTTAACCTGTTTCCATTACTTATACAAATTACCATTATGGGGTAGGACAGATGTTAGAATCATGCCACATAACTGACTTCCATACATTCTTTACAGGGAGGATAAGAAGAAGGAAAGCTGTTAGATCATATTATCCAGTCTCAATAATGTTCTCTCTCCTCCCAGATTCATTAACTTCCAACATCAACGTTTCCCTTTCTTTCTGTGTGAAAATGCTCCGTCTCCTTGAGCTCATTTAATTTGGAGCAGGAAATCTTTGTCAGAAATAATTTTTTGATCAGGTGCTCTAACTAAGGGGCGAAGGGGGGCTGGGGAAAGAATAAAGAAATGGGGGGGAAAAACCCAACACCTTGTCGAAAATGTTATTTCTCTAACATGGATGATGAAAGAGAAGTCAGTTAAGATGCTGGTACTCAAAGATGGCTGTCACTTCAGATAGGGGATGGCACGACTCACCTAGACAGGTGACGC
>VZSE01012611.1:456624-481624 GCA_013398275.1 Promerops cafer | reverse complement strand
ACATCTGGGAGCTTTATCAAAAATTAGTAATTTTAAATAAAACTGTTTATGTCAGTGGGGTCAGAGGCTGGAGGGTTCCTAACACTGGTTGAGTGAAGACTATTGATTCCTTCTACAGTCCTTGCTGCAACAAAATTTCCACTTATGTGAAGGCGGCTTCTGCCTGGACAAGGTTTCCAAGTGAAAGTGATGCTCACACAACCCAACCACCGAACCCCACAACAACACTGTAACATACCACAGGCTACCTGAGCAAGCCCAGATGAGCAAACCTGACTCAAGAGTCTCAAATTACTTGGCCTGTGGGTGTTAAAGGAGATCCAGCTTAGGGAGATCCTTGTCCCACTTTATGTTTCTAGCATTGCCAAATTAAGTCCTTAAGTAAAATTACTGGATTCCTTCTGCTTGTCACACAGTTTCACTTTCAGAGTATGTATCAGTCACAACAAAGGCTGGGGGTTTTGTTTGTTCAGTTGGTCGGGTTTTTTACAGTAAGACAGACTTACATCTATTGCTAGGGGAAAAAAAAGATACTCGTTTGTTTGTGCAACTCTAGTTCAAGCAGGAGAGCCTTGGAGAGCCCTTTTGTGCAGAGTGCTGCCTACAGGATTTCCCAACTTCACAAGGGTAAAGGAAAGATAAGGCAGTTGGTTTCAATACCAAACTTTATGAGGAAAAGGTGAGGATATGCCACTTGGACTACATGTTTGTGGTTTCTCCTGCCGTTTCCTCACTTACTGAATATATATCATAGCCATTGTGGTTTACCCTCAATGTAACCCCTTCTGTGATGAAAGAAACATCAATCACTCACTATGGGTGGGTTTTAGCAATGTAGGTTCATGACACCATAAAATTTGGGAAGTGTAGGGACACTGGACTCTGATAAAATGCCAATGTCACTTGCTTAAATTAAGAAACACATTCAGATCTGGTTTATACTCAAATTAAGAAAGCCGTTTGTTAAAAAGATTATTTTTCAAACCAAAATCATTCCCAGTACTACCACCTCACGTGATCCACCAGAAGATAGCTCCATTGCAGAAAACCCAGGAAACATACTTGATTTGCTTCATACATTCAAAATAATTCCTTTAAAAAACCAACAAAACAAACAAATAAAAATCCACACCTGGCAAAATAAGAGACAATACAAGAGACAATTTAACTTACATTGTACCAAGAAGATGGATGACTTACAATGAAAAAAATAACTAAAATAATTACAATAGACTGCATTGAGCCTTTAACATTACTCAAAATGATTAAGCTAATGACTAAAATCCAGAGCTTGAAAAAAGTTAATATTTTAGTATTTTTGTCTATCAAGAAATAAAAGTACCTTCTTGGTACATGCTATGACAATTTAAGGTGAGTACAAGAAAAAAGCCAAAAGCCAACTGCCCAGAACCCTAATCTTTAACAATTCTTTGAAATACGACCTCCTACGTCATTTAATTTTTGAAAACCCTAAGGTCATGTAACACACTTTCTCTGTCATTTGTAAGTACATTAACTCAGTGGCCATATGACAGTGAAATTATGATAATGGGCTGCTAAAATGGGTCATGCAGACACTGCGTTTCATGTTAGCTTCAAACAACAGTGAGAATATAGTCCAAATCAAATATGACAGTACAAAAGCACATGGTTTACTTTTCTCAGTCCTTTGCCAGTAACTGGGAAGAAGGATACAACCACTAAATATATATGCATTAGTAGACTTTCCCACCTATGAACTGTCTTTCTCTCCCCACCCATGATGGACTAAAAGAAAACTTCCACGACAAAAAAGCAAACTTTTAAATAAAAGACTGTCTTTTTCCTTGTAAGGTTTTCCTTGCATAATACAAAGGTTATCCCTTGACAAAGCCAACATTCTTAGAATGAAAACTGCATCTTAGAAGAAGTCAGAGAACACAAATCTTCACACAAAATAAATCAGGTTTTGTCTTTTTAAAAGTATACAATCATTAGTGTGAATTCTTCTGTCTGTACACCAAACTGAATGGATACTATGGCCTGAAGCCTATACTCATCAACACAGACCTTTGAGGACTCCAAAATTAAACCATATCTATTTTGCTATATATCTACAGAAGCCAACAAGCCACTAAAAAAACCAACCAAAAAAAAAACCACAAAACAATAATAATAACAATAATAACAAAATTATCCTGAGGTGCATGCTTCAGGGACAGTTCATTTATGTTCCTGCTTGTATCAAGCTACACGATCAGGAATCTTTTTGCAAAATTCAAACAAGAACAGCACATCAGGGTTTACTTGTCTTTTCCTCTTTCATGCAGAGCATTGCTTTTGGGAGGAAAAGAACTGCAGTGCTGAGACTCCTAAAGACGACCTCCTGAAAATGCAGGCCACCCGCACAGGATCCAGATTTTTTCACCGCTTAAAAACCATACAACTGCATTTAACCCATTGATTTTTTACTATATTAATGCTTATTAACTACCTGTAACAAAGGCACAATTTTCTATAAAAAGCCCTTTTCTCTTTCTTTGTCTTTCCTGCACAATTTGAAAACTGTCAGTCTAATAGTTCCTAAGAGAACTAAGCAGTAAGGTTGACGAACACAAAAGCACAGAAACACCATTGCATGCAAAAGTTAGCTGAATAGCACAGATAATTGCTTAGACAATTATTTTGATAGAAGCCCTGCTGAAAGCTCCTCTATTTTATCATACGTGTGAAGTGTACATGACCCACCTCCAACATGTGAGCCCTGTGCCGGATGATAACTGAAGTAGTGACTTTTTGCTTTTCCTTTTAGTTCAATAGGATAAATAACGTGCAGTTAGCTAAAGGAGAATGGGCAACCTAGATTGCCAGGCTCACATTTATTTTTAAGCCAATCGTGTCTGTCAGACAGGGGGAGAAATCAAGTTACATAATTTATGTAAGGGGTGTCCATTATGTACATAGTAATGTAGCAGTCTGAGAGAAGACAAGCAAGTAGCAGTGAGAGAAGTTGTTCTTGAGGAAGATCACATTGCTCAGCTCCAGCCCCTGAGCTTCCTGAGCCTTATGCAGCCTGACTGACAATGAGATTTAATGTAGCCTAACTATAGTAGCCTTGAGCAGATATGCAATTATAACAGGAAGGCATAGAGAGTTTTAGTGTATTAGACTGTATCAGACTGTTGTGAGCATCAGTGGCGTAATCAGCAAATTCTTGCTCTTCCAGACTCTTCCCCCCACCACCTGAAAATTCAGAACATAAGAACCTTCCACTATTAAGAACTTGAGTAAAGGTCATTTTGTTTTCTTCAATACCATAAAAAATGGCATAGCTAGATTTGACATGCATATGCAAATCAGCACACAGGAAAAAAAAAACACCTGATTTTCCTTCACACTAGATTACTGTATCTGAATAAAATGTTAGATATAAACACCTTGACTAAGAAAAAAAACCACACCAGCTCTTTGGTTTAATTGGCAGGCTAGTCTTAGCAGATGTAGCAGTGCTGGACAACGTTATTGTCTCATGGCAGATCATAACAAAAATTTACAACTCTCCACTGGTCAGAAAAAAAATAATTCAACTTAAGTTGTATTTTAACGTACTTCTAAACAAGACAGGGAGGTATTTTACAATACCAGAGAATATTACATCAATTACAGATAACTGATTAATAATATCAGTATATGTAATAGTAAACAAATGGAAATACTTCTGTAGGTGAAAAAAATCACCATGGCTTTTCTATGTGTAGAAACTTGCAATGTCATAAAATGCAATATGTCACAGTGCTTTGACACTCAATCTTTCTTGACCTTAATTCGCACTTTTGTTTCAAAGAGCTTTGAGTATATGAACCTAATGACTACATAACTGCACTCACCCTCCCAAAAAAACTGAACCATTTTATTTCACTATGATAAGCAACACAAATGTTAGCTAAATCTGTTCATGCAGAGTTTAGGAGGAGAACTTTTGGCAAGAGTAAATAGAGACTGTTATTTTGACCATACTTTTCATAAAACACATGTTCACACAGAACCACAAAAGGCATACATACAGACTAAATATATGCAAAAAAAAAAAATCCGACTAAAGCGATCCTACCTATATACCACAAAAGGAGTTGCCAAATCATGTATTAACTTCTACAACCCATTCTAAAGTTCTTTTTTCACCCTTGTGATGGGTCTAGATAGATACTACGTGCACTAAAGTAGCACAGAAATATTCCCTTATCTAGCACTAACATCTTTAATTTGTCACTTTCATGGCAGACATTTCCAGATAGTCTAGAGGTACAGAAATTTTATGTTGCCAGCACAAAAGCAACTGAAGTACCTGACCACTTAAGCCCTCATATTTTAAAATTCATGACAGATGCAAAGTAAATTTTACTAAAGACTATTATATAATCAATAATTTGTTCAAAACGTTTTTCTCATGGAAAATTATGATGTTATTTCAAGCAACTGCTTATTACTATGTTATAAAGCATATTCCTCTGCAATATTCTGTTCAGGATCATGAAACCTTGGCAGCCTTATACATTTCCTCTTGATATACAGCAAGAAGTAACAGAGTTTGGGACAGTAATAAAAAGGATTCATCACTTTAAAATAGTTTAACATCCATTGTGCATTAAATGTTGGGAAAATGTTTGCAGGAGCTACTGCAAAAGAGCCGCAAATCTAATTCTTTTCCCCTGTCTGATTGATACAATCAGGAATTCATTTAAATGGTCCTTTAGTGAGCTGTCATCAAACTGCAGCCCATTTACAGAAGGTTAGCTAATTAATGAACTCTTGATTGAAGATTAATTTGGCAATGCTTTTTAATTTTCGCCTTAAAACCATGACAAACAATGATGTATTTTAATTAGAGCTTCAACTATAGCTGGGTGCTTTATATACATCTCTGATATTGTAAACAGATCACATCTATTCATTGGTAAATAGATAATAATGTTTAATTATCTGGAAATTAACAAAAGACTTACAACATATACTAATTTTACACATGCAAAAAAAACGTATGTCCATAAAATGAAATGTCGTATTGAACAATGTAGATTCTACCAATGTACTTCAAAAATTCCTCTGTAACACATTGCTTTAATAAAAACTACTTGATGCTAATTAAAAAGAAAGATACTAGCGGGTGTATTCTGTACTCATACCTACAGACGCAGTAATCCAACTATCCGGTATAAACCTGCTTCTTCTACATAAAAATTATTCTGTCTTCATGTAAACAGTGGTATTTCTGCACAATGATCGGTGATTTATTTGTGAAATTGCTAGAATGGGGAAGCCACACAGAGGTCTCAAAGCTCTCGGCCAAGGTAAATAAAATGTCATCATATATTTAGCAAATAATAATGGAAAAAATAGAGAAAAACATCATCAGAAGATGCCAGGAAACAAATAGGAATGCAGAGGAATAAAATTCCTAGCATTTCTTCTCCCAAATAAAGTCACTGTTCATAGTCCTGCAGCTTAAATAATGGCAGCAAATTCAACTGTATTTTCAGGAAAAAAGTTCAATCACATTATTTTTCAATTTATCATTCTAATTTTCAGTCCTGTCTTCTATTTACAACTTTTTGTTTTCTTTTTCAAAAGACATGGCCTTTCATAGCTTTTATTTGATGTTCCATTACCCTCAACTCAGTTATTCTAACCACAAAAAGGCAGCAATGAAACACCATTGTCAAGTGAAAGCAGCAGCAAGTTCCTGCATATTGTCTGTGGTTTTGCTTGTGTGTTTGCTTTAAGGACAGGAAAACGGAATAGCATTTAAGATGCTCATAATAACCATGCTCACAAATAATACAATCAATAGCTTGTGGCTTTTTCAGAAATCATTTTCAACTAACTTGTCTTCTAACACTGGAGACGTAGAGTGCTTTCATCTGTTTGAGATCTGGCCTTTAATTGCTTCAGATTAACATTAAAACGCTGTAATGTTTACCAAAAATGCCTTGGCTATAATTTCATGCATTTTATTTCATTTTAAACACTGTTATATATTAATGACAAAATATTTGTCAATAACAGCAAAGAGAAAAATGGAAATTAATTCCATATAAGAAGGTCTCACTTCCCCATTGATTATACAGGCAGAGCTCAGTTAGGCAGGTAAAAGGTTCTGAATCAGAGCCACCATCTTTGCCTGAACATAAGAAAGTCATGGCACATGTATGTGCTTATCCAAGGAAGTATCTGCTTTTTGGATAGATGAATATGTGAGCCTTTTTGTAGATGATGTTGGAGCCAGTCATGAACTGCTGAAAGAACTCTGGGTTTTCTTTAATTCCGTCTTTGTTTTTCATTGACTTTATGGCAGGTGATGCTTCTCAGAAGTTTATGGACACTATAATCAAATAGCAGGGAGAACATGAATTCTTGGACATTTTTGTAGTATAACCATGTCTTAATAAGAAGACAAATCCCAATCCCGAAGAGACATCTAAACAGAGAAAGAGCACTCCTCACTAAATTCTCATTTACTGTGTTCCAGGGAAGTATTACTATTGTTAGCATTATGGTCAGACATCATTATCCCCTCTGTATGACCTCTGATACTTCAGTTTAGCCACACTTTTGCTCATATAGAGCACCTGTGGAAAGTACATCAGTGGCTAACCAAAACGTAGTACCACAAAAACACACTGTGATTTGTTTCCTCATGTGACTTGGTATCTGGAAAAGTGCAGGAGAAACAGCAGGAGCAAGCTGTCTCTGTACAGGCAAATGTTCCTAGAGCTACCAAAAGCAACAAAGAAGAAAAATTGTTGCTATGATAACAAACACCTGTGCATAAATGCAGTACACTTTGACAAAACTAAGTGTATGAAGTAAAACAGATAAAGGCAAAATCTAATTCTATATTCAATAAAACAGGTCCAAACTGATGTATAAATAATGAAATGGGTGTAGGAGAGGAAAGAATTTGGCCCACTACTTGCATCTTTTTGATCCAGCAACTATTTCCCTAGCCAGGGAAAAAAAAAAAAAAAAAAAGATACAAGGTTAGAGGATAAGAGATCCTCCAATAATGTAAAATCAGTGGCATACAAACATTTGAGAAACAGCTTTCATCAGAGCTGTCTAGACCTAGATGTTTAAAATCGTCTGTGTGAAAGGAGAGAGGAGAAAGAGGAAAATCACCTCTTTGTTCCAAAGAAAACGTTAGATTTTTTACAATTATTTTAGTTTGAGTGGGTTGTGGAGACCATTAAAGGAAATGAGCAGAAAAAGTGTTTTCATCACTTGTTAGTTCTTGCTTGAAAAGCTCAAATACTGTTTCATTTTAATAGTTCAATCTTAGCATCTATATATTCCTTGGTGCAGAATACAGGCACTGGCAATGTAGGGAAAAGAATTTGTAAAGTTACAGTTTACAAGGAGAGGGGCCTGACAGGTATTATCAGACAGTGTTTTCCTGCCCACTGCAGGGGCACAGCAAGTTCTCATCCAGCCTGCACTGGAATGTGTTTCACTAGCATAAGTGTTGTCCCAGCACATCCCCCGCTGGGTCCCCGGCACTTCAGCGATGGCGAGTGATTTACTCAGCACTGTTCGATACAGTTAAGTAGCACATACATCAGCTATAGCAATCTAAAAACAAACAAAAAGGCAAAGGCCACAATATAAAATATATTTGTTCCTTTTATTTGGAGAAGCGTGGGGATGTTCAGATTACAACTTTTGTTGCTGTTTCACTGTGTGCCTCATAAAACTCCTAGGACCTGCTTCTACCATGGGATGCATACCCTCTGCAAAATGCTGCCTGCCCGTATTGGCACCAAGGGTAAATCATAGGAGGTACTGAGCAAATCACAGAAGAAGGCCCTTATTCACTATGTCATCCTGCAGTTAAATCTTCGCTAAAATGTGAGGGGAGACCTCGAGGCTTTGCCTTTTGCTGTTTGGTCTTTTCAAAAAAATTACCAAGTGTGTGGATGGCAAAATACAAATCCATGAGGGCTTGTTTTTTCTGATACACACATGAATTTATTTAAACAGGGAACCCTGTGAATATGCTAGAATACTAAAACAAGAGGTCATGAAAACACAGAGGATAATCATTTTTCATCAATATTGATATGAATATTCTTTCTTATCTGGGAAACAGTAAACAAACAAATTACCTGCAGAAACTATTTTAATCCTACATCTGCTTACAAAAAATACTATACATATACATGAAACTAATTTGTAGCTGGAAGGGAAAATAAAATCTGAATTTCATGGCTTGGTTTTACCTATCTGAAGAAAAAGACAACATTGTATTAGTGGCTATTCTATTACTTAAGAAATAAAAAACAATACTGGATCTATTGTGAAAGATTTGTGGCACACACTTAGGCACCTTTACAGCAGAAAACCTTGGATAGCTAATAAAATGCACTTCTTGACTCATTGGGTGGGACTGCACTAACAGCCAAAAGACATCCAGATGTTTCACACAGTCTTAAGCAGCCACCAGAATCTGGTTGGATTGACATATCCAAGCTCCTTACACCATAAGACCTTTTCATTCATAGGAAAACACCATCGAGTTCTGGAATAAGCTTCCTCTGTGTATCAGAGAGCTGACTGCCACTCATGGTCAGGATCTTCCTTTCCTGCAATCAATCTACAAATACAGATCTGAGATTTAAGGGTGCAGATTTCAAGCCAATTCATTACTTAAAATCTAGAAACAATTTTAAAATGCCCTGGGATTACTCACATACTTAGAGAAAGGCATATGCTTAACCCTTGAGAAATTAGGGTACTGTCTTTCTGGCATGCATGTCAAGGACTCAAATCCACATCAGAGAAACACACACAGATGGGTTCACAGTTGCAAAAAAAAAAGACCTGAGCCTCACTAACAACATGAGAAGCCACACAAAATGAGGACTGGACACCCAAATTATCAGCGATCATTACAGAAAGCTAGAACTTCCTAAGCTAGTTGAAACATAATACACAGTAAACTAAATATCTTGTTTCAATGATGCTTTCGAAGTATAAGCTTACATTTGAAAGAATTTCAGTGTTGGAACTCAGTAAAAATAATGTATCACGCAGAGAATGTTGTTTTAGAGTGTCAACTTTTTTTTAAGAAAATACAGTCACCTAATCTCAAACTATTTTAATTCTGCCTTAAAAGACTTAAGGAAAATAAAGGGGTTTGAAGTTATTTTTTAATTTTGGGGTGGGGCTTTTTTTGTTTGGTTGGGTTTTTTTAATTTAGAAAACACTGTCTACTGGTATTTCTTTGCTGATTATTTGAAACAGCTGAAACTAACATGGTGCCTTTTTGTTTACTTCTGCATTTATATACTGGCATCAAAGATATGACTAAAAAGCTGGCAGTACTAGAGTTCAGTTTACTGCCAGAGCTTGGATCAGTGAAGAGATTTTCCTGCATGACTTACCAAACCAAAGTATTTTTGCACTTTCACAGTGCAAAAAGAGCCACCAGTGCCTCAAAAAACCTAGATCCCTGCACCTAATAACTTTTTCCAAAGATTGTTGCCTCATATTGTTAATCTTCATTTTCAAATACAGGTAAAGCGGAAGATGCAGCATTTTGCATAGTTTACCACAGCATTAGACAGGAGAAAGTCAACCTTGGGGCTGGCAAACTCCAGAGTACAGAGTTCCCTCCCTCTTGCCTGCTATTGCCCATTGCCTCTAAGAGCTACTTCTTTAATTGTTTACCTGCTTCCAAACAGCATGCATTTGTCTGCATTCCTGGGCTTAATAATTATAATTATAAATCAATGTGCATTAATAAAATAAGTTTATAAGAGCTTAGTTGGCTTGCTATTTATGACACTATAAAATACTCACATTATATGAACAATCCCAAGAGGCTTCTATTATCTCTTCTCCCAATCATTTTATGATTATCATCTTATAATCATTTCAGAAAGAAACAGACAAAGTAGACTGTAAACATCTATTCAATTTCTCAGCACTGTGATTTGGAATTTTCTCTCCCCTGTCCCACTATGGATATTTAAAAATAATTTAAAAATAATTCCTCTGCCCAGGTTACAGAGCACAGGAAGAGAATTTGATTCAAACAAGCACAACAACACGCATGTTAAGGGCAGTAACATAGCCAGCTTTGTATGACCTCAAGTATAAGGACAGCTCTTACTGAACAAGAAGCAAACCTTTGGGTGTCCCCCAGATGTCTCGATGGTTGATGCTTCAACATAAGGATGATTAAGAAACCACACATCCTACCAAAATACTGCACTCTAAAACTTGGAATAAATTCCCCTTTTCCTAGCTGCAACATTTCGGACCAGGGCTTTAGCACTCCATTATTGTGAATGTTTTTTGGCCCAAGGCAAAAAATATTGACAAAGTTCCACCTCCAAGACAGTTATTGTCTCTGTATACTTGATAGCAGCCTTCACAGGTTCACCTGCCAGTATTAAATCCTTGCTTTGGGTGAGAGAAGTAAAAATTTGCTAGCATTCCAAGCTATTTCATTGTAGCAGCAGCTACAGCAGCAAATCAAATTGTTCTTTCAATTAAACCAGTTCAGTGCCTTAGAGAGAAAAGATCTAGATCTGCCCTTCTCCGAAAAAACTGCAGTTTATGCCAAGTCTGAAGTTTTTACTACAAGTGAGAGGAAAAGGCTCAGATGTTCTTATTCCGGTGGTCAATAAGCCACGTCACAAAATAAAATGTGCTTGAGACCATTTGTGTATAACTGACAGTCTTCTCTAAAAGCCAGTGACACTCAAGTAGGCCAGATGCCAAGGTCTTCAAGGGGGCCATCACCAGGTTTGAACCTTCCTTTTGTCTGCAGCACGCACCAGAAGATTTTCTAGAAACTGGCAATACACTGGAAGGCATCAGGGAGCAGGAGGAAACAATCTATCATGATAATGTCCCATATTTAAGTAGGCCAGAAGAGCACTTTGTGAGGTACTAAAGCACCTCAGTAGGAAGTACTTAGACAAGTAAAATCCAGGGCCTTGTAGCGACGAGGAAAAGAAAGGAAAACTCATTTTTGGAAAACAAATATCCCCATGACTGTCCTGAAGTAAAACACTATACAAGCTTAGCTGGTTCTGGCTGCACAGCAAAACACCTTACTTTTTTTCTTCCCCTGCATAAAGACATCTATGCAAACACAGCAACTGCCCCACATATGCACAGCATTTGTTTGCACATGGGACATGGAGTGACAGCAATGATCTACCTTGCTCTGTTTTCCTTTTGAGCTGTTTTGGGGTTTTTTTGACAGAGCTTTCACTCACTGGAAGGATGGGGGAAATAACTAAGATGACATCTGCTAACAGAATATATAACTGTCACTGTATCACTGAGGGAGCTTAAAGAACTATGTGGCAGGGTCCCTTTAAATGAGATGGCCGTGGCTACACAAGGATGGAAACCAAATGACCCCACATGGGTAATCTATCCAGGTTAGAGAGGGGGTCATGGCAGGGGCACCACAGAAAGGCATGCACTCTGAATGGGAAAGCAAAAGAATGTCAGAAACCAGAATTTCACTGGCTTTAACTTCAGAGACAGCAAACTCTTTCCCTGATGCTTTTTAAAAGAAAACTTTAAAATATCACAACACCAAGCCAACGTCTGAGTTTGAAAAAGAATGTCAAATCCTCTACTCTTCATATAAACACTTCATATTGCCATCATAGCAGGAGATGGGAGACAGCTCCAAATCAATTTACATTGACTCTACTATAAACCACTTTTTTTTGCAGCTGCGCAAAAACATAGCCTCCTATTCAGAATTTATGGATGCTTCATCCTGCCCAGGATCACAATTACACTAGACGAGTTTATGATGTCCAAGATTTTTCAGAGGCAAGCCCACCCCTCAACTCTATTTAATGGAAGCTCGGGACACCCAGTAGCTTGCAGAATCTTGAGAGGAGACTCTTCTCCCTTTCTTGTCCCAAATTTGCTCAATAGATAAAACCTCAGTGTATCTCACCTACTTTACCCTTATAATACTTTCACTGGAAAACTTTTGTATATTTCTGAAAATGTAAATATTCCATTTCTCTTTTCTCTTTTCTAATTGCTATTTCTACCATTTTCCTCTCCTTCACCATTTTCTCCATTCCTTTACTTGTACACACAAACACACACAGAATCCCCCATGCCAAAGGCAGAGGAGTAAATCTAGCTTCTCTTCACTGATTATGGGCCCGGTTTTAATTTGTGCAATAGTCCTTTTGATAACAATGCCTAGTTAAAACATCCATTTAAAGTCTGTATCAGTCATTTAATGGTGGAAGAATCTAATAGGGTTCCATTGGAACTCCTCCATTAACTTTTAACAGAATTCTTTCTTATAGTCAGTGTTGTAAAACAGGGATATTTCACAAATTTAAGACCAGCCTCATTCTCCATGGGGTGATAGTTAGGTCACTGCTTCCCAATCTTTTTTGGGTAACTACATCAGTTCACCATTTCAGTCGCAACAATCAGTCTCTTCACAACTTATTAATTGCAGCTTGTACTTGCTTGTTTTCACCAACTCCAAATTACAAAGGGCCCTGAAAAGCCAAGTTGCACGGCTGGTCATAATACATATAATAAAAGGCATAGCCACCAGTTTCTAAAAAAACCCCAAAACCCCGTATTACCAACCATTAATAACAAAGGATCAGGCCCACCATGGTAAATACTGATCTGACTTTTATTCAGGAATCTAAACTCTCAGCATGGAGATGAGCTTCTATGTAATTAGACATCTTGGCAGATCTGTCTAAAAACTACATTTTATCTCTAATGGTACATATAACAGTTACTAGAAGAAAGAACTGCTGTATAGGTACTGTCTCCTTCCACACTGAGGTTTAAAAGGAAGAAACAGCAAACAGCAAATCTGAGACCACGTTCCTGTATTCATCAGCCACTCTATGCTGTTAGAAGTTATTCATCTTGCCAATTATATTATGCTCTTTTATAAGTCAGTCTCAATATTTTTAATGCAGAAAGGCAACTGCTGCTGGCTTAATTTCATAAGTGCAAAAGCTAAGGCACAGAAACAGAGTTCAGTTCTTTTAATTCCCAGCCTTCAAGAGCAATGTTGAAGGCACTGGGAATTGGCACTGTTCCTTCAGGACTAGCTTAAAATAAGGGAATATTCTGGTTCTTGGCCAGACTTTGAGTGGTGGAAGTACAGTTTAACTCTCTAGCATGACGATCTCCTCCAGCTACAGAAGGATGAGGCACAGGTGCACGTGGGAAATGAGAAGGGATTTACATGGGAGATTCCAGCCCAAACAAGAGAATCACTGTAATGGAACAGGTCAGGATCCCCAGCTCCCACTGTCGGCTTCAAATCCTTCTACCCACAGAAAGCAGGGGGAAATATTGTCAAGATTATCCTCCCGTCACACTTTCAGAATTAAGAATTTCATTAATCACCAAGGAGTTCAAAGATCCTGTAAATCTGATTCTGTTCGTACTTCCACTGGTTTGACACTGATGCAGCTGTGAATCCATTGGCTGAAAATGAGGCACCCCAAATTGCATATGCATAGCCACAAGGAATCAAGTTCATAAATGTTATGATTTTCTCAGGCAAACAGCAGTTTCAGCAAACTTGAGCAGGAGGCCTGAAATCGACATGGCTTGTGGCAGCAGAGCCTCTTCAGAAGAAAGTAAGAATTATGGAATTTTTTCCCCATTACTCCCTGCACAAGCATTAAAAAAAGGAAAAAAAATCAAAATGCAATCAAATGTCCCTAAGATACATGTGGTTATATACAAACACCTTTCTCAAGGAGCAGAATCATTCCACTTTTGGCCTCATGCTTCATGATACACTGAACTAAGCAGACGTTTTACTACCACTCTACACAATTTTACTCACAAGTTTGTTTATACATAAATAAACATGCACACACATACACACACACTCCACAAGCATTTCTCAGGCTAGATAATATGCCCCAGAAGCACAGACAAAAAATGGAAAAAGATGAAGACAAAAAGTGCTCTCTTCCTATGTCACTTTTATTATTATAAAAAGAAAGGGTTCTTAGAGAATTGCTTGTTTGTTTTATCCACTTGTTCGTCATTTACAACGCTCATAAAGAAACTGAAGTAACTCCTAGGAAAGGCTAGTTAAAAGAGGAAAATGGAAGTCCAAGTTACAGACTTTTAAAAAATAATAAAAAGGGTCTCATGTAAATAGATTATAAAGAAATAATTAATTTTTATGCATGTGAAATCATATAAGCTTCACCTAAGCTTTTGGAGAACCTTTTCAGCTGTTTTGATAAGAGCATAACCACTGGAAAATGAAAACACTACATCTAAATGGAATAATTGGATTGGTTTCTTACATATGAAATTTGTGACAAGAATATATGACAGGAAAAACTTAAACCTAAACTTAGACATTGAGTCTGAAATTACATCAGGATTACATTGTGAATGCTCTCCAATCCATTTTCTGCAACACAGCTACATTTGTACCCGCCTTTCCCTTTTGTAGCTTACCACCCATTGCTGCACCCTTGAAACCGTACATTGTGATTGTACATCTCAGCATCTCACTAAAAAAGTTTGGTGGCAGAAAGAGTAGCAATGTAGCAGATCCCCGGTGCTACTGAATCAAGAAGTTAGAGAGAAAAGTTGGTTTAGGGAAAATCCAAGTAATTTCGTTTTCAAAAGAAAAAAGTTCTTAGATTTCAGGAATAGATTTCCATGCAGGCCTTCAGGAAGACTTCAGCAGGTTGGAGAGATGGGCAGAGAAGAACTGTCTGAAATTCAATAAAGGCAGATAGAGGGTCCTGCACCTGGGGAGGAATGACCACACACACCAGTCCAGACTGGGGACTGACCTGCTCGGGGGCAAGTCTACAGAGAAGGACCTGGGGGCCCTGGTGGACAAGATGTCCATGAGGCAGCAGTGCCCTTGTGGTCAACAAGGCCAATGGTGTCCTGGGGTCCATTAGGAAGAGCTTTGCCAGCAGTTCAAGGGAGGTGATCCCACCCCTCTACTCAGCCCTAGTGAGGCCACATTTGGAGTGCTGTATCCAGTTCTGGGCTCCTCAGTGCAAGAGAGACATGGAGCTCTTGGAGCAGCTCCAGCGGAGGGCAACAAAGTTGATCAAGGGACTGGACCATCTCTCTTTACAAGGAAAGCTTCTGAGGGAGCTGGGCCTGTTCTGCTTCAAGAAGAGATGACTGAGAGGGGACCTTACCAATGTCTATAAGAATCTGAAGGGAAGATGTCAGGAGGATGGAGCCAGGCTCTTCTTGGGGGTGCCAAGTAATAAGACAACAGGCAACAGGCAGACTCTGATGCACAGAAAGTTCCTCCTGAACACGATGAAGAACTTCTTTACTGTGCAGGTGACCATGCACAGGAACAGGTTGCTGAGAGATGTTGTGGAGTCTTCCCCCACTGGAGATATTCAAGAACCATTTGGACACAATCCTGTGCCATGTGCACTGCTTGAGCAGCGGGGTTGGACCAATTGACCCACTATGCTCCCTTCCAACCTGACTCATCCTGTGATTCTGTGATTAACCCTCAGCGATGTAGCTTACTAGGCAAAGATGAAGGCTGATAGGATGAATAGCTGGTGCAAGAGGTATCTAAACTAATGCTTGCGTGGCAGGCGAGGAGACCATTTTCTTCAATTACAGAATGGCACATTTCTAAAGGAAACGCATCACTTCAAAACATTTCACTGTACACCTGTATAACAGCCACACTGATGCTCAGGCACAAAGCACTTCTAAGGAACTGCACTTAGTTTCTGGAAAGAGGGCTAGCTAAAGTTCTGCTCATTTCTAAGAGCAAGCCTAGCCACACCTGGTGTAGACTCTCAGTGAAAGCAGATTCACACTATGAAGCTGAGACTACACAGATGTTGAAGGGCACATTTAGTGCAGGTAGCTGGGTGTGCAGCTGCAGTGCAAGCTGCTGCAGGTTGAGCTCTGGGTCATGGAAGTCCCTGACAAGAGGATGTGAAATGCCAAGCCTCTGCATAACCAAGGCCACAGGTCCCTGTGGCCCAGCCAGACGAATGGAACACTCAGAGACACTGCAGGGGCTGAGCACCCCAAACCTGGCACACTTACACTGTAAGACTATAAAAGCCCTGGGTTTTCTTTGACCAGGGCCCCTCCTCAGAGGCACCCAGCTCAAGCTGTTATTTTGTTGTTTAGTTATTGCACCTTGATTGAATTATTTGAAGGATTTGGACATCTGAGACTTTGCTATGGGAAATCCAGGCTCGAACCAGTAGAGAAATCTGGTCTGACTCTGTGAGTGTGGAGCGTGTAGCTGCGAAGAGGCTTTAGTCCCAGCTCAGGTGATAAGTGCAAATGCTAGAGTGGCTCTGGATGGTCAAACTGGGAAGTTTACAGAACAAAGAAGCAGCTGAGGAATGCTGATGTGTTCTCACAGATGCTGGAAGAGGTAATCCCCACAGCTGTGGGAGTGGTAGCCTTCAGCAGAAGGGCAGTAGCAGAACAGTGGTAGTAGTAACAAATTTTCGCAGTTATATTTGTTGTATTTCTGGTCTCGGCGAAAGTATCACAGCACTGACAATGCTGTAAACTCACGGGTCTTTGGCAAAATGCTTATAAAATACAAAGGCACAGAAAGATGGATATGGGCAGGGTGGCATTGGGCTGAGGAAGAGGATTACAGAGACTGTACATTTTGCTGAATTTTCTCTGAAACTGCTACACATAGTGTTCTCCAGTCTAGAAAGCTCTCTAGGAGGAATCAAAATGCTATATTAAATTCTTTTTTAAAGTGAAAAACATTGCAGGGATGCTCCTGTTTCAGTCCTTTTTCTACATATTAATGTTTTCTTTCTGTGTGTTCTTTCCATGTAGAAAATACAGTACAAAGGCACAAACCTTGAAAGATAAATCTGAGCTAAGCAAAAGTTTGTTCGGAAGTACAGCATCTGAAGGAGTGCTTTCCAGATGAAAATAGAACAGTTGAGGTGAACAATCTGAGGAACTAGCCTGTTCAGCCTGAGGAAGTGAGCCATACTTCATCAGGATCTACTAGAATTTGGGAACCTCTTAAAAGCAGATGATGCTGATTACTTATGGAAAAAAAGGAAAAAATATTAATGTTAAAAATTTAGCTGTGTCCCAGGTACATAAGAGATTAGATTACATGTTTATTTGATCATCCAACTAAGTTTTTATTCCATCTACTTGATGCCTAACGGAGCAAATTAAAAGTTCAAATTAAGAAAAACTCTTTAAGTATAATGTCACTTTAAAAAATACAATATAAAACATATGCTACATACTACCTGTAAAAAAATACCTGCAAGTGCTAACCTTTACAAGAGAGGATGGGGAAAAAGCAGCTCATCATGGGCTCTCAGTGGAAATACAAGTTAGCTGGACATTGCCTAGTCTTGAGGGATATGTGTGATTTTGTAAAGGACAGAGCACTGAAGAATGCATCATGGACTGTGGACAATACTCCCAGCCCTACCGACAAGACTTTCTCTTTATGATGTCTCTCCTTACCTTTTGCTCCTTCATCATGACTGTCTCCTTTGGGGGTGGAGTCTGTGCTCAGTGTTTCTAAACAGCCTCTAAATGAACAGGCTCTGGTCTTGATCTTGACTCAGTCTTTACACAACAAAATGCTTGTTTCCCTAACCAAAAGTCATAGAAGTAATTTTACAGATATATATAAATATAATTTATACACAAAGCCAAAGACTGTTTAGAAATATGGAATTCAAATGCTCATGTGATCTCCTACCTTTAATTCAAACAAACCAGGCAAAACCATCTGAGTGTATCTGATCCTCCATTTGTCTTGAATACAAAGCCACTCCCACTACATTACTCAATCACATTCTTAACACTTGAGCATTAACTTCATTCTAAGGTTCCATTTCAGTACAAATAAATGCAGTAGACATAAGCAGGACTGCCAGAAGATATACATGAGCGTAGGGCTAGAGGGCTAATTTTGGAAATTTGTTTGAATTTTTTTTTTTTTTAATCTTCCCAGGAATGCATCAGTAAAGCAAACCCACCAGCTCTGGAGAGCACTAAAATTCAGAAGAACAGAGGTATGACTCTGCAGCTTGATAAAAAAATTCTTCATGCTCCATAAATATACTCCATAAATATAGAGGCCAAGGAGTCAAAAAAAAAAGAGAAAGTACACAGTTTACTGGATATACCTCAACTACAAAACCACCTGTGCTAACTACAGCACTGACACAGTTTAAGTGCTCAGTAATCAGACGACAAAGTGTTAACAGTCACTGAGTTGCCATGTAATTACTGTTGCATCCAATGGAGTTTCCCAGTACTGTATGTGCTGCATTGTTCCTGTTATTATGTGGTAGCTATCAAATTACCACGTGTCATCACTGTAACATTAGGTTGATCCACTATGGAAATTCATTCTGTTCAATAGCAGTCTAAATTCTTCATTTTGTCCCTCTGGTGATGTGGACAGGTGGATTACATACTGAGCTATACAAAAGGTTAAAGGAGTAGGTGAGGCACTTCATAGATTAAATCTGATCAAACAGTCTGATTCTGCCACTTTTTCCCACTATGAGTTTCACTATTTTCCCGCAGATGGGATAATACTTGACAGGGTACTACTATCTGTCCCAAAGTGATCATTTTCTCCTTAAATTTCCTGTAAAACCAACATCAACTTTCTCCCTCTACAGCTAAAGTAGTTACTATCTTAAAAAAATAGAGTAGAAAAGAAGGTTTTGCTTGCTGTAAATGGAAGGGAGTCAAAAATGTCAGGAGATCCATTTAGGACTTACAGTGTTACTAATCTATTTTACTGAGAAGACATACAGAAAATAATACTGTGATGGAAGGAAAGAGTATTAGGGGGGGGTTTAAAGGGACAAATAGATACATCATGATAAGCTTTGGTTCACACATTTGCTGCATCTTTATTTCTGTGAAGAACAAAATTAAGTGCTAGAAGGGCTTTGAAATAACATTAGGAATACACACACAAGTCTTGGAAACAGCCCAAGTGAGGGAGCAAAACTTCAAGTGTAGCTCTCAACCTGGGAACCTCCCACACTACAACAAACTCATTAGCAACTGCTAACAAGCCACCTGGTGTGAGCCACACGATAAGTGAAAATACGACAGCAAGGATGTTATGAAAATGGTTATCGCCCATCAGTGCGTTCACAACAAGGAGTATTTTGCACATATATTTTACATTAACACTTGGAAGGTGCTCAGACGTTACATGATTGGAAGCCCACGCAAGAGCCCGCGCAGATGACACGGTAGTTTCAAGGGCACAGGATTGCTCACTATTAGCTCCACTGACATCTAAATAGGTGCACAGCCAAATTTATACACAAATGAAAGTCAAAGACGTTAAGGGGACAAAGACAATTGGGTAATTATGTAAATAAAATCTGAAATATTATAAAGGATTTATCAAAATGAGGACATAGTCTTTTCTTACCATGATTAGTTAGCGCATAGCAGAATCCCTGAGCAGACAAGACAATTACTGTTTCACAAAGGTTAGCAGAGGAAGATATACTGTCTCGGGGAAGTAAGATTTATCAACAACTACCATGTGTCATCTTCACCAGGACTGGCCTCAGGTTTGCAAGTGTGTCTGAATTAGCAGAGAGGTAAGACACACCTTTCTGAAGAAAGGCCTGAGGTCTCAGAAAAACCCATGGCAACAAATATTTTCTCTGCAGAACACTTCCACCTCAACAGCTGCAGCTCATATTTGAGTTTTTTAAACATTTGATCAATAGATAGAGGTAGTCCTCTGGCTACATTTGGTAAAAAATGGCTCAAAGACAGCTTTTTCCCAAAAATGGCTCACTTCCCTTCCCCTTTCCACTTCTGCACAGAGCATTTCTGACCATTTGCTACATCTCTGTAAATCTGCCAGCAGCTCTGTGGCTCAAGATTACAGCACTGGAAATGCATGCAATTTCCAAGTATCAGGAACTAACAGCAAGTTGGCAACTGTATAGTTTATTGAAAAAACATGCACTGTTGTCTTCTCAACAATTTACCTCCAATCTTCAGTATTTTCTAGAATCTCTTGCAGAATCCAGCTCATTTTATATGTCAGTCATTTTGAAGTTGTTCAACAGGGAATGGCAATCAGTGGAACCAAATGGCAAGCAAAAGAACTTCTTGCAAGCAATTTCAACAGAAGACCAGAAGCAAGGAATGAAAACACATTCATGTTCTCATATTACAACCAGGTCATTCTTTCACTGTCAAATACAATGCCTCCAAACCACAAGTGATATTGGTCTGTTTATAGCAACAAACATAGTGGAAGAGTGTACACGGAATTCAGAAGATTTCATCACTGTGTCCTCTAGACCCACTCTGAGGAGACACAGTAAAACAGCAGAATCATAGAATCATGAATTCATAGAATGGTTTGGGTTGGAAGGGACCTTAAAGATGATCTAGTTCCAACCTCACTGCCATGGGCTGGGAGATCTTTCACTAGACCAAGCTGCTCAGGGCTCCATCCGGCAAGAGCTTCCTAGCATTGTTTACACTAAATATTGCACCATTAACTACCCCAGCAGCAAGATGTGCACCCATTCAACCAAACTGTAGTCTTTTACAACAGTTTTTTCTCAAGATCTACCCTTGGTTCTAAATGTATTAATGAGCCGGAGTTAAAAAAGTTGTATTTTAGTTAACTTGATGTGGCATCTGAGAAACTGCCCTGCTACAAACTGTTTCTCTACAAAGAACTTCTACATAAGCACGCAAATATTTCTGAGATGCAATGACCAGCGTATGTGCCACTGTGATCTTCCAAAATACTGCCTTAAATAAAAGCTTTGGGGCCAGTGCTACCTGTGTTGCTCATGGGAAGTAATAAGCCATGCTATGAGAGAGAGAGAACAAGGACTTTGTCTCTTTAATTTTACATGCATGATAATGTTTTTAACCACTAAGGTCATACCTGCATGTGATGACTGACAACTTTTCAGCTTGATTCAAAGCAAACAGCTGTTGGTTTGATTGCCTAGCAACTAAAAGTTGATGGATGACCCTTAAGATGGATAACTACCATAAATCACCTCATTCAGACTCTCAGGGAAAAAAAATTAAAAAACAATGGTTTTCATGACATTTGCTGCACTCCATAATGTGCCATGATAAATTTGGCTGCCTTATGGATGCACAGTTGTGGCTGTTGAAATTAGACACTTTTGTTTTCTGCATTCTGCACTTCTTGTAGCCCCCTCTGTAAGGTGTGTTCATATTAATATACTCCACTGTCAGAAGAAAGCAGAATACCAGAAGCTACTGTCACTCACCACAAGGCAGGGAGAATCTGTATTGAATCTCTGCATCACCAAACAGCTTTTAATCAGGAAACAGCAGTCTTATATCATAGCTATGGCACTGGGCTACATGCATTAATAATGGTTACAATATATTTAGTGTAATGACTTGACCCCGGTCAACATTATTGATGCTGTGATTAATATGAATTTGATAAACTGCTTCCTCTTTGAAGACATTTTGTATGTTTCTGAAGCAAGAGAAAAATACTTTTTATGTATGAGTAAATATAGCAGGCCTTCATAGAGGCATTCTGATCTCAGCTGCACAGGTGTAAAAATAGACTTCCCAGGATTTATACNTATCCTCATTTTCATCTCATTAATAAAAGAAAAAAAAAATCCAAATCCACCAAATCAGGATTCTAAGTGGAAGGCTATATTCCTTCCAGAGAGTGTTCAGACAGAAAGGGAAATTCCCTTTTATTGTTCTAGATAATAGGATTTCTCTGTTTGTTATGTACAGAATACATATGCATTCAAAAACAGATGTTCATAATTGCTTTCATTGTTTGGATTTTTTTAAAACTCTTGAGCTTGACTATTCATATGAAAACTCTTGTACTGAATTTGGTTTATGACAGCAAAGTGATTTCTACTTTTGTTTAAAGGAAAAAAAAAAACAAGAAGAAGATAGTTTGGTGCAAGTTTTAGTATATCCTTGGGGAAGTGCTGCCTTAAATGATAGTATGTGATGATTTCATCAAGGAAAAGTCTGGTAAATGCTACTACCTTCCTCTAAGTAGACACGTCAGCCCACATGAATAAACTGCTGTCCAGTGCAATTCTGTCATATGACACAGTAATTCCCAAACTGTGATACATGACCCACTGAAGTGGGGCAGGTTGCGAGGGACCCCAAGTTATGATCAGAGGCATGCAAATGAACTCCAAAACAGTATCAGTGGGAAATGGAAGGTATCAGTGGAAATCAGAAAATCAGAAATTGGATGAAAATGGAAGATAAGCCATTTCACTGGAGGAGCAGATGGTTATCTGAACGAAGTAATTAGGAAAACAATGCTAAGGGAAGAAAGTTTCAAGGTGGGACTGAGCTGTCAGAATATGTGGGGGAAGTATGCCTGACACATGCTTGCACTGTATCTAAACCTATGCTATCTGTTTCAGGAACTTCTCCCTTTAACTGAAGTCAGTTGAGCATTTTCTCAATTCAAGTTAATTCATTTGCAAAAAAATCAAAAGTCATGTTCCGAAGGATGAAACATTCTAATAAATTCATCAAGCACACTGGCATGCTGGTGGTAGTAAATTAGAAATAGCACTTAGTTGAGCCATGCCTTCAGATTTTCAGCAGGGTTGCAACAGCTTTTCCAAAATGTATATTCTGAAAATGCAAGGCATGTGTCCACCTGCAAGACCTCAACCTACATTTCTTCATTTTACATAGAAGTGGAATGTAAGCAGAGCATGCAAACAGTTGTTGAGGTCTGCTGCATTTCTCAACAACCAAGAAAGTTGATGCTCCATCAGATACGTGCACAATTTAGTGGATGCTCCACTTATCTATAAGATGCCTCAAGCAGTGAGTATGTAGCTTAGATGCTCTTTGTCTCCCAGAAGAGATGAACATGTCAAAGTAACAATGCCAGTTGTAATGCAATTTATTGGATCTTCTGAAATTTCAGATCACTGCATCCTATAATCAATACTTTGCATTCTTCTGCCACAGTACCCCTTCAACAGAGAGCATAACCAGTGCAATTTGCAAAAACAAGAGTCTCAAGTGCACCTAGATATGTTTAGCATAAAAGCACTTATATACAAATAACATTCAGACACAACCACTATTTATTGTTTCAGCTTAAAGTCTCGGGTGCCTCCGTGAAGGACCCACTAAAGAGGACAAGACGGCATGCTGGCCCTTTAAAACTGAAATGCTTGTTTCCTTTCTGTAAGAAAAGTAAATCATGCTATAGTGAGTGGAGCTTTGAAAAAGCATCCATCCATTAAAGTTCATGGATCCTCGTTTCCAGATTGTCCCTCCCCTGGCTGTGTCTCAAGTTACAGCCTTGTACAATCCAAGTCTAAATAATATTCACTATGATAAATGACACCATAACTCCGATATCCACAATCAATCTTTGCTTTAAAGATACATCCATCTTCAATAATGTTGATGGGGATTCTGTAAAATGGGAAACGTGACTGTTTTCCCGACCTCCTAACAGTGGGGGAAGGAAGCTCTGAGTGATGGCTGTCAGCCCACATCTGGCTGCAAAAATAAATTAGCCTTATGTAGACAAATGAAAGGACCAGCCCTGACTAGAAAACAGCCACTCCTGAGCAATGGCTAATTTATAGGACTCCTTTCTGGAAAGTTCCTAGCTGAGGCTACAGTCTCCTTAGCTATCTCTTTAAATGATATCTGATGCTGTAAATAACTTCAGTGTGGTAGGAACTATGCAAAGTACAAAGAATGATTTGGTGGGGGGAGGGGAGGAGACAATAACTTTCTCATATTCTTTGTACATGATCAAGATTTAAAATTCAGCCACTTAAAACACATTTGTGCACACACACATGCAAACAAAAGTTTTGTTTCAGGAAACATTGCTATATTTCGAAAACATGCTCGTCTTCGTTTGGCAGAAGATTACTTTCTGCTTTAACTCCTTTGTCATCTCCTGGGCTGCAGGACTGAGGCAACTACATTACAGAAATTAAACTACTCAGTGCAAGCGACACCTTGAGGTTTGCAGATTATTTTTTTCCCTGTTAAATGCTATCAACTTTTCCTTCTCCTCACCTTGCCCCCTCTAGCTGATAGAGTTTCAGAAGGAGTATTGTGAGTCCTACCAGCTCAGTTCATCAAAGCTGCTGCTATGCAGCTCAGATGTTGTGAAGTGGCACGCAGAGAAACTACCTGCTCTATTTATTCCAGCACATGGTTTCACAATAACCAGAAGGAAATTTTAAACAGGAAGGTGGAAGGAAGACTCTCTGATTGTCTCATCCACCACTGCACACAAAACACAAATCCCTACCTGTGCACAGGACAGTGGCTACCCTTCTTTTCATTACTGAAATGCTTTATTACCTTATTCTTTATGTCTTTGACCTTGTCCTGCCGTAGAAAAACGTAGGACTTTAATTCTTATAGTGCACAATATATAGGAATTTAAAAAAAAAAAAAAGAGTTCTTTCCAGGAGAAATGGGTAAAGGGATGAGGGAGCAGCCCGGTGCATGTTATTCCCACACACGGGCTGGCTGGGATGGCACCTGGGCATCGCAGCTCTCGGGGGAGGGGGAGGTCCAGCGGCGCTGGGGAGGTCTGGCGGCAGCAGTGGCAGCAGCGAGGGTTAATTCTGTGAAGGTTGAAGGACTTACAGTAATGCTGCGAAGACAGAAACATCACAGGCTTTCCTGGCAAGAGGCTCGCAGAGGGTAGGAGGGGACTGCGAAATGAACTCTCTCAGGCTTTGTCGTGTGCGTTTCCCAAGGCCCGGCCTGGCCCCTTTGATAAATGACACATGTCATTCTGTCAGGGGCTGACACTGCAGCTGGGAGGGCCGGTGATGTATGGCTCCGCTGAAAAGGAAATCAACTTTTTGGCACCAAGTAAGACTGTGCCCTGTGTAAGGATTTTGTTTCTCAAAAAGTGAAAGATAGACTTAGGATTTAAAAAAAAAAAAAAAAAAAAAAA
>VZSE01012611.1:451868-456590 GCA_013398275.1 Promerops cafer | reverse complement strand
AAAAAAAAAAAAAAAAAAAAAGTTGAAAAACAGATTGAGCGACAGCTTACACTTAACATAAATTAACTCGGTAATGGTGAAATGTGCTAGCCTGTGATAAATAAAAGCTACATTAGTCAATTATTAATCACACTCCAACTTGTAGCCAAAACCCATGACTTAAATCTGAGGCCTGAGCTGCCTTACAAACAGATAAGACAGTGTTTGATAGATGTCTTGCATAGTGTAATCAGGAAGGAATCAAAGGCTTAGTGGTTTAACCAGGGGGGGTGTGGAAGGTTCTGGAAACTGAGACTGGGTAAAGTGGATAACTGGATTGAAAGCACCCTTTCACTGGGGATACAGTATATCTTTTGACTGCTTAAAGAGGAGGGGGGGGAAAGGCGGAGAGAGAGACATATCTGAATTTGGTTTAATCTTTTTTTTTATATACAGGAATGTCTCAAAACTCTATTTCCCTCCCCCACCTCCCACCACCACCACTGTGTTAAATCATTTAAATCTGATCACTATTAAATGGATTCTCACCGAGACATCAAGTGTTTCAAATATGATCGTTTTGCACGGATTACAATTTAAGCATTTTATTTAATCGAATGAACTCGCATCAGGCTGCAACACATTCATGCAAATACAAGCTGTAGAGGAAAAGCACAAAGCTGCATAAACGAAATGATTCCTATTCAACCAGACTGTAAAGACAAAATAAAGGATTTCAGATAGGACAAAAAAAACTAAACATCTAAAAACACAGGGAGGGTACGGGGCGGGGAGGGGGGGAAGGAGAGAGAGAAGGGATGCAGTATCTAAACCTAGGCATTATGCCTGTGTGAAAGGCTGAACTCACGCATCACCTTGTTGAGGTGCAAGCACAGAACTGCTCTGGTTTTTTTGTTTATACTCTGCCTACAGGGGAACCGGATGGACACTGAACCCAAAGGTGACTTTCATTCCCTGACCAGGGAGAGAACTAGCACCACAGAGCGCTAAAATGTCACACCTACACGTTCAGCTGACCTACAAGGCTAGCCTAGCCTTTCTGCAGGCCCTCAAGCCAGCGGTGACAGGATGTGAGTTTCACCATCTTCTTCCCCGTTGTAGATGCTCTCACACCTCCTCCTCACCATCCACAACTCTGCGTAACTGAAAATTAAAGGTCTCATGGGATACATACAGCCCAGAACAGGAATATTTCTTGGATGAATGGTAGCCCCAGTTCCTGACCTAGCACTGGGCTGCACACGGGCACACTCCTGTGCCTGCACAAAGCCAGCTGCTGGTACAGGCTCCTCGCACCAGGTAAGTTGCCTTCTAGCATCACTTGTATTTTCACCAGCAATTACTGGAGACCATCACAAGGATGGGGGGCTCACAAAAGTGCAACAGGCCCCCCCAGTTCAGGTTTTAATGAGCACTGCTATCAGCTTGAACCCTGCATAAATGCTTGTTTGTCAATCAGTAACTTCCATATGCTTTACATCATTTCCAGTGACGCACCAATCACACTGGCTCACCAATGACTTGTCTAATTCTGCTGAAGCTTCAGACATGGCATGTTAACTGTGGTATCACACAACTGACTTGAGATTTTAAGCAGGACACAAGGAAGACACAAATTCCAATGAGGAAAGAAAACATTCACATCATCAACCCATGAAGGACTTCATCAGACAATTTTCTTAGCCACAAAACACTGCAGAAAGAAACCCCTCTGACCTTTAAAACAAGTATTTACCTTGTTCCCCTTCCCCTCAGTATGTTACCACTTTATGCAACAAAATATGGAAACTTTTAAATGTTTCTACATAGGACACGGTCCTATATTGCTCAGTGCTGTACAGACACACCAGGAAACAAACGAGCTTTTGATGTTAATCAAGCGAAAGTGCACTCTTCAGTTTATATATGCTGTACATGCTTGGCTTTTCAACAGTACAAAGAGGAAAATAAAATGCAAGTCATCTGTAACTGTAAAAATTACACCACCAGTTACAGTCAATTTTTAAAGTCTCTATACTTTTATATGCATAAATGTATGTATATACATTTAACCACACACATTCCCTTGCCCTCCAACCTGCCATCAGGATTTTTGCTTTATAAAGTAATGTACTACTGTAAAATATTTCTTTACATGGTGGTGTGGACTTCCCAGTAGACCCAAAAAACAATCCAGTTTACCTCAGTTTTTAGAAATAAACTAACAGTTTCGCTCAAGTAAAATCTCAGATAATCTCAACCATATGAAAATGACAGCAGTTGTCTAGATCACAGCAGCAATATACCCACTCACCAACATCAAGGTGGTGCAGAGAGTGCTTAATTGAGGAATTTAAAAACAACAACTGAAAAGAGCACAAATTTCAAAGTAAATGAAATAGGGAGACCCTTTGAAACCCAAACTTTAGTGACAGCCCCTACAGAGAGTACAGCTATTTTCTCAAAACATGTAAAATATGACTATAGAAAGAAAGATAAGGAGCAAGGGAATGGCGTGTATTTAAAAACATGTGCACACTGCTTGGTGTTTTAAACTTTTCCCTTCCTATTGCTAAAATATCATTTTTAAAGTCCATAAAATTTCAGATAGTGTGCAAAATGTTTATATATTACCAAGGTCTCCCTTTAAAAGGTTTATACTTTTACTTTATGACCTGTCCTTGATTTGACACTTCCGCTCATCAGAAAGGGATTTATAAAATAATCCTGAAGGTGAGGAACAGACATCTGTCAGGGACTGGCTGAGTTTCACTTTGCGAAATTTAAGAAGGGAGAGAAATCCTGTTAAGCTCTCTTTAGTCACCAATAGACATCAAAGGTAATAATTAAAGAAGACAGACGTCATAAAAATAAATTTATGTAGTTCTTTATAACACACAAGCACTCTAGTGTGTAAAACATCTATTACAGTGAAAGAAAATACAACATTCCAAACAAGCAAAAATCTGTTTTGTTTGAGGTTTTTTGCCTACATGAGTAACGTTTTAAAAAAAAAAAAAGACACCCAAGTTTAAACTAAAGTCTTTCAAAACCTTTGCCATCTGTGGGTACATGAACTATGGATGACCCCGAATGATTTGCACTCTGCTCAGAATCCCTTAGAAAGCACGGGAAAAAGTATCATTAAGAATGACTGATGACTGCCAGTCATGGTTGACCTCACCCAAGCTTTGGTCTCTGCCTCAGTAATAAGCTGTCCTTTATTAGCACCAACACTCCATAAAAGGGGTGTGTTTAGTCACAGGATAGTGGCCTTCTAATGCTCATTGCTTCTCCCTGAAAGATTGATTAGTGCTCATTTTTACTGCCTTCACAGTATATACAGTGACAGTGCTGCAGAGTGTCAGGGCCTGCAATATTGATGATAAGTACAACTACAAACTAGAGGTTTGGAAAAGGCAGAGTACTGGGACTTCACTCTTCTTTTCAACTGGAAAACACTGCCAAAACAAAAAGGACAGAACACAAGCTTACACATGAGCTACCGATATTCTAGTAAAGATAAACTGAGGCTAGGGAATTCCCTCTCTCTGAAAAAAGGCCACTTAAAATACAAAACTTAACAGAAAAGGTTGTTTTTTCATTTTGTTTTGAAAATGCATAGGCATTTTTCCTTTCACCTACCAGAGGCTAAGGCAAAAAGAGATTACCCTGAAATATCATTCTTGTGTTTGTTCTTTTATTTCAGAAAGGCTTTTCAGTAGTGACTTTCAGAGTAGGGAGGAAAAAAAAATCTATTGCAAGCACAGAAAGTGAGTGTTCTTGATTTGGAAGCTACTGCGGTGCCCCTTTGCAGCAGCAGGTGCCTCTTTGAGGGTAAAAAACAAAGGAAACATGAAGAAAACATGTTGGCTATGTATCACATTCTGCACAAATCTGCCTGCATTAACATGACTCCTCTCCAGCTTTTACTCTTACATTTGAAGTAAGTGAGATCTATGCAAATTCCTTCAGTGAAATTAAGATCTGGAGTATAAGCTGGCACCATCAGAGAAAAAAAAAACTGTGGTAGATTCATGTAATGTAGTATGCAATTGCATGCAGTGCAAAGCATATTTTAAACAGAGCAAGACCCAGACATGATCCTTGCAAAGCATCAGCATCATAGTGATGAAAGAGCAGGTAAGAATTCATGAACTTTTTCAAATAAAGGAATTCCAACCTGAATACATTACTTGGAAAAGCCATGCCTTGCCCTGATTTGATTTAAAAAGTAGAAGAGAATTGAAAACAGTCCTTAAAACTGGTGTTTTAACCAGAGACTTTATAGCATACAAGGCCAACTCGCAGTTTTTCTGTAGTAAGTTTAATATGGAACAACTTGTCCATATGGCTCTTCCTGGGAACGAGTCATTTCACATGTTACAGCAAGATACAGCTGAAAAAAGGCATGTTTCACTGTTACTTTCACATAGCTGTGAACTTGAGCACAGCAACCTCATACCAAAAATTACTACACAAGGAGTTTACTGTATTAATAATAGGATGCCCTACTGCTGTGACACATTCTGTACTTTGAAATACATATTAGTCACAATAGTTAGGTTTTAAATTCATATACTTTAAAGCTGAGCTGTAACTATGACACTTGCAATAGTGATGATTTGCCAATAAGACCATTATTAACCATTTCGCAAACAGCTCCTTCTTTAATTCGGTCTGTTGTACTGTCTTAACAGTATCTACCTATATCTAAAAAATCTAAAGTACCTAAAGACATTT
>VZSE01012611.1:309995-440218 GCA_013398275.1 Promerops cafer | reverse complement strand
AAAAAAAAAAAAAAAAAAGGCAGGCAGGAGATGATACTTCGCCGTGGCACACGTCTACCCAGCATTGAATTAAAAATGATTTATGGGAGATTACAGTTCATCCTTACTTTAAAATACCAACAGATTGCAGAGCGAGAACTGCAGCATATGAAACATACTGCTAATACATTTTGCACAGTATGTGTCTGGGGATTTATATAATGTTAGCTGTGAGAACAGAAGGGTTCTTCCCCTTTTTTTTTTTTTTTTTTTTTTTTTTTTTTTTTTTTTTTAAGTCAAGAAAGCAAATAAAAACTACCCAGCTGATTCCCAAAGGAAAACACTTGGAACTGCAGTTTTGTTCTTTTTCGGGCAGAAGGGGATTTTCTTTCTTCTTACTACCGCACAATTAAGCATTGAGCTGTTTATACTGGTAGGATGGAGTTAATTCTGGGAACTACACACGACATCAATGCAACATCTCTATTACATTGCCCTTCTCCACGCAGTTGTACCAAGTTGGGATTGGCGGCTCTATCACAACATTGACTTCGGTCTCTTGACCCATTTGATTCCCTGAGCAGGTTCCCTCACCCAAACGTAATCTACAGCGAGAGGTGACTATATTTTTTTTCTTTTTCTTTTTTTTTTTTTTAAGAAGAAAGAGAGAAGCAAGGGGGGAAAGAGAGGGTAAGATTTTCTGGCAGTATCACGGATCAGGGGAAACCCCTGCGACCCAAGCAAACTGACAGCATCCTGTTACCCTTCCCCTCTTGGCAGGACGGCAACAGCGGGAAGAGCTTCGCCCGTTTAAATCCCCTCCCGCGGCAGGCGCGGAGCCGCCGCCGCCGTCTCGGGGTTGATTCGTAGCACCTTGCGAGGAAGTGAAACGTTTCGCACGGAAGGGGCGGAGCGTCCGCCCGCGGGCAGCGGCTCCTCGGCGGCGGCTAATAACAACATTGGGAGATTAGCTGCAACTTCTCCCCACTTCTCTAACCTTTCCCGGCCGATAATTTACCGTGCTTTCTTCCTACTCTTTTTTTTTATTCCTCCTTTTTCTTTTTTTTTTGGTAGGGAGATACCCTCTTTTTATAAACTAAAGAAGGGGGTGGGGGGGGTAATCCGAGGCGTTTCTCTCTGTCCGTCTGTTTACCCCCCCTCTCCCCCTCCCCTGTTTTTAAACCCCTTAGTCAGAGGCAGGGTGCAAACAAAAAGTCACCACCACCACCACCTCCTTTAGGAGATACTCCGGCCCGCCGCACACCTGCTTCGCTGGCAAGGCAGAGCAGGCAGGCAGAGGCAGGCGCCGGCGGGACGCACGGCCGCGGGAGCGGGCCGGCCTCGCCCTTCGGTAGTGCCCGCAGCGGCAGAAGACGAGCGGCTGCTGCAGGGGGACCATCTTGCCGCCGCTCCTCCGGCGGCGTCTCCGTGCGGCGGAGGGGCCGGCTGGGAGGGGAGGGAGAACCTGCTGCACGGGGGCTCTGTTTACGTACACACATAGCTGCGGGCGGGGAGTTTCTCCTGCCGGCGCGTCCTGCGAGCTGCTTGGAGAATCCCGAGCCGGAGCTCTCCCGAGCGGGGCGGGAGAGGAGAGCCGAGGCAGGGCATGAGTTTTAGCGCGAAAAGCGGTGCTTTGCTGAGCTCCCGGGCAGCGCGGTGGTGGTGGTGGCGGCAGCAGCCGTCCTGCGCCGCGGCGGCTCCCGCCGGGTCCTGCTTCGGTGGCAGCTGGTCGCGGCCCATCCTGGACATGTCCTACTCCCGTCACTTTCTGGATTTCCAGGGCTCGTCCATCCCCAGCTCCATGAAGAAGCTGGTGGTGACTAAGCTGAGCCAAAACTTCAGGGAAGCGGTCACCTTGCAGCAGGATTCGCCCGTGCCACTCCCAGGAGACGGAGACCTCCTGGTCAGGAACAGGTGAGCCCGCGCCCCGGCCCCGCGGCCCCCGCCGACTCCTGGCACCTTGTGGCCTGCTCTCTCCCACATGCTCCCTCACTTCGGAGACTGGCTCCGAAGTTGTACCAGCCGCCATCTGGCGACTGTTAATTTCATTTTATTGTTGTTGTTTTGAACGGCTGGTGCTACAGCTCTGTCACCCTATCCACATGTGTGGGGGTGACACTTCCTCCTCCTCCTGCGGCGGGACTGTGTGTGTTTGTCTGTGCCCGCTGCTCCCGGCGTGCGCCTGCCCGAAGGAAGAGAAACACCCCAGGGCCCCTGTGCCAAGGGGGGGGCGGGGGAGGGAAGAGGCGAGTGTTATGTTCGGTGAGTGCCGAGGAGAGAGTGAGACGGAGAGAAGCGCTCGTAGGGCCCCTCCCCGGGGCCTGCCTGGGCTCGTTACACGCACGTAGTGCCCGGGGCGTGAGCGTGTCCCCGGCACACCCGCACAGCGCCCCGGCATCGCCGTGTGCGGGCGGGCCTGGCCCGGCCGCCGTCTCCTCGGCGTGGCCCCGTTGCCCTCACGCCGCTCTCCGGCCTCGCCCCCGCGCAGCCGTGACTCACCGGGGAGGCCGCGGCCGGGCCCGCCGCCCGGGCAGCCCCGGCACCACCCCCAGCTCTGCGCGCCAAGCGCGGGCGGCGCGGAGGGGGCAGGGCAGCCCTCGGCCTCCCTCGCAGGACGCTGGCCCGCAGTTGTTGGTGGCTTTTAGAGAGGAGCCGGGTCGGGCGAAGAGTGAGGAGGTGACATTTTGCTTAGCATAATACACCGTAAATCCCACACCCGGCGCGGTGACCAGCTCACCGTGAAATGAAGACTCCGAGGACAAAACGTGCCTCCCCCCACAGCTGTCTCCATAAAACCTGTTTGTTCTCGGTGTCTCCTTCCTAGATGCCGTCCTTCCTTGCTCTAAAACTAAATCTTTTAAAGTTCAGAGGTTTCTCTGCTCACGAGGGGAAGCCGAAACTCCCGGAACTTTGGAGCAGACTGCGTGGCTGGCACAGGAGAGAGCAGCGCTCTCAGGTTCTTGTCAAGCAAGGAAATCGTAGTAACACATAGTTTGCCATGTTCGCCGTGGGAGCTTAAAGATGTTTAGCAGCGCTAAGTTGGCTTGAGAACAATGTTGCGAGGTGTGACTGTGCGTATATGTGTGACATGTGTGTGTCCATATGTAACACACAAATACAGGGTGAAGAAGGGATAAGGAGAAAGAACAGGGACTCTTCCAGGAGCTGACGAAAAAGCTATTGTGGCACTTTAATTTGATGCTGACATCTCCCACTAGGATTTCTGAGACCAAAATTCCCTCCAAACCTCAAAAGTCCAAAACACTGTGTTGCTGCATCCACTAATGACTGAAACAGCAATGGCGTGAAACAGCCATCCGGCTGGAGTTAAATTTCTTTCTGTGGAAGAGGTCGAAAGACTTGAGATACAAGTAGCAAGTACTCTACTTGGGTAATGCAAGGCAGCACAACGTTCTTGTTTCTCAACTCCCCTCCCTCCCACACATCCACTTGGAGTCTTTCTTATCCCGCTCCCCCGCCTGCCCTCCTGTAAATTTTTAAAATTTATTCTTTTTTTTTTTTTAATCTTCCGGTGTAACTCTTGCCTTCTCCCTCTTCTCCCTCCCTTTACTGGGTGGGCTCCCTGGGTGCTCGTGGAACATGCACACTTCATGGGAAAAGGGCTTGTACCACACTAAAGGCAGGAGCTGGTCCACAGATTCAGGCAGGCTATTGCTGGGCTTTAACCCATCAGCCTGTTACACACATGTTCCTCTACTGGTATATATGCATGAGTGGGGATGAAGGGGAGGAAGAGGTGAGTGATGAAGTCTAGATGTAGAGTTCATACGTTTTGTATAATTTGTGGCATTTCTTCTCTCTTCACTGTTCTTTTCTGAAGAATTTCACAGAAGACACAAAATTACGTTATTGTAAAACATTCATTGTATACAAGCTGCAGCAGGAAGCAAGTTCTGAATGTTTCTCCCTCTCTCTGTCACTCTGGGGAGGCACTATCCCATCCTGAAAGGATCAGTCCCTGACTATTTAGTTTTTTAAAAAAACAAACAACCAAGCTCAAATACAACTATACATTTTCTAATAGGTAGAAGCATACAATTGAAAACAAAACAATGAAGGACTTGGGTTCCAAGAGGGCATTTACAGATTTGGTCATTTTAGTCCCAGTCATGCCCATGAATAGTATTAATTGCTTTGAGCTTTTCATGCAAAACAATCCTCATTCACCACAGTAAAATCTGGTTTGGGATTTATGGCAATAGGAAATTAAAATCTGTGTGTGGATAGATATTTTAAAATAAGATGCAGTTAGGGGAAGCTTTATTCTGCTTTAGAGAGCTATGCCAGCAACTCTTATTTCTACTTTTCTATACAGAAAAAAAATAACCCATCTTTTACTCAAAAATCCTTCAAAACTAGAAATTAATTTAAGCTATTTTTTTTTTTAACTTTGATTCTGTGTAGCAGAGAAAGGGGAGGGGAAAAGGTGATAAATCCCTAATGAAGCCATTTAAGTTTTGTACGTCCTGTTTTCCGGGGGGGAAAAGAGGGATGGGTGTGGAAGCATGGGTTTTCCATTTCATTGCAGAAGGGCCCAAAGGTTGTGAAGGTTTGGTCCTTCTTAAAGTTGTTGGGGGATTTTCGAGATTTTCTTGATGAAGTGGCACATTTCATTGCCAAAATACCTGTAAGGATTTAGTTTTGGGCTGGAAGATGGGAACAAAGTTTATAGAAAAAGAAGTAAGAAGGGTTGAGAAAGTTTCTTTTTTTGAACCAGGGGACTAAAGGGATCACAGTGGGAAAAGTGGAGGGCTATTCCTGCTGGGTTTTTGGTCTAAATAATGTTTTTCTTGCATAGTACTGGTTTGGATGACTTTGTTTTGTCTGTGTTTAAGGCTATGGTGCTGGTTTTCGGTGTCTCACTCTTTGTTGTGGTACACAAAACAGCATTTCTTCCCCTCGGCAGCGTCCTCCTGTTTTCTATAATAAACAGTACGAGGGATTTCAACACTGTTGAGTATAAATAAAACGGGTGACTCAGTGTGCGTAATTATTATGAGAAAAGCTAATTTGGGGCTTTTTTCACACCTTGCCTCAGGTTTGCATCTTGAAATGTAAGGGGCAAAACTCAACAAGAAACTTCTAAATTCAAGGACAGATTTAAAGTAAGAAAGTGAACGAAGGCAACATAAAAGATCTGGAAGGTGTCTTAAAACCCACTAGCACCCCAAGTAATTGTTACTTCTGTGCTCTCTACTTTCCTCAGTCTCAGAAGTTAGTAAACTGATCTTCAACTTGTAATTCGTACTTTTTCCTACTTTTAAAAGCAAAATTATCTGTGAAACTGGACACACAACATACCACCTTACTTCTGTCAGCTGGAATGACAAGGCAAATTAGACACTATGTTTTAATCCAGACGGTGCGTATGATCGTTTTAATGCGCAAGGAATCCAAGAGACTAAACAATCTTGTTAAAAAAAAGGGGGGNGGGGGGGAGGAAGCCCGTACAGTACGACCAGGAGTTTTGAGTTTGCACACAATAAAAAGGAGGTTTAAAAAAAATAGGGGGGGAGGGCTAGACGGCAGGCTGCGCTGATTAATAGTGATGAACCCAGAAGCCCAGGGAGGATCATTTCCCGTGGCACAGCAGCCCCGCAGAGACGGGGAGGGAGCGGGTGCGTGTACACGCGTGTCTGTGTGTGTGTGTGCACGCGTGAGTGTGAAGGGGGCGAGCGGGCTCCGGCCCCGCGAAGAGCCCGCATCCCCTGCCCGGCGCGGCGGGGAGCGGCCGGGCAGCACCAAGTTGCGCCGCGACCCCCGCAGCCGCACGCACAAGTTGCGGTGCGGCCCGGGCGGGGAAGGGTTCGCATCCTCTCCGGCTGCAGAACAAAAGCAGCGGTGCGTGTGCTGGAGCTCTGCTCGGCAGGCGCCTGGCCCCCCGCACGACTTGCCCCTTCTCCGCACGCAAAGTTTTTGTCCTCAGAGTGTTCGTTGTTCTACCTGCCTTTGTGCTCCGGCCGCCGCCGTGCAGCGCCGAGAAGGGGAAGGTCTTAAAAACAGGCGGGCTTGTTCCCCTGTCGCTGCGCTGCCTGCCCTTGTCGGGGTGCGCTGCCCCAGCCGCGGGCACGGCTGCTCCGCGTCCTGCCAAGGCAGACGCGCGCCGGGAGCGTGAGGAGGGAGGCTGAGCCCAGCGGGGAGCCGGGACCTCCCTGGCGGGTTGGGGCCGGGGGCAGAGCAGGCGCCCCGGGCTGGCCTCGCAGCTACTGAGAGCCCCGACTGGGCGAAGCCGTGAGGCCGGTGAGGGGGCGAGCACAGCTCCCCATCGGGCTCTCACCCGCTGCTCCCCTCCCCAGAAGTTGGGGTGTAAGAGCGGGAGGAGGCTGGTGCAGCGCCGGCGCGTCTCGCCTGGCGCCCGAGGGACACGGTTTGCCTCGGAAGCTGCAACTCCGTTACCAATTTTTATACATCTTTTAGCACTCCTGTACGGGAGTCACCGCAAAGCGGGATAGTAGAAGATTTTTTGTATCTGCGAACAAGACGTAGGCATTTTTTGTTGCGGCAGAGCGGCGAGTTAAAGGCAGGATTACCGAGAGCTAGTCACTTTTACCTATTTTATGCATGGATATGTTTGCGCTTATGTGTCTTTTTATACATAACGTTGGTGAAAGTTTGAAGCTCCCCATGCTGTAAAGAATAAAGAATATCAAGATGAGCAAAGCGGTTTTAGTTCTCCTCGCTCTGTGTGCAAGCAATTTAAAACTACACACACACACACACACATACACACACACACACACACACACACACACACGCACGAGCTGAGCTTGTTGCTAACTGCAACAATTAAAAGTGCACTGTTTGCCTACTTCTGCAGCTTTTGCGTGGTGTCAAGTACATCTTTTAGGTTGTCACATCCACACATAGTAACAGTCCTGGCATTTGCTGTTTCATGTGTTTCTTTTTTTCATTTTCCAGTTAGCAGAACCTTCCCCAGTCTCTCTTCTCTCGCCTGTGTAAAGATAGTTACTTAAAAAAAAAAAATAGTTCTTGCATTTGAGCTAGATCGTAATTTTGTTTTAGGCGTTATCTCCTAGCGCTTAATCAACTTGTGAGAGCATCTCTTTCTCTAAAAAAAAAAAATAAATTTGCCATCCATTTTCACTTGTTAGAGGTCATTAGGACTTGATATTCAGTTTTACAATTTTACTCCTGTGCAAGGTTGTTTTGATGTGTTGCAAATAATTTATATAAAGAAAAATACTTTAGCATTGACATTAGCTACATCTAAAGGCAAATTTGCTGTAGTGACTCCATCAATTAAAAAGTACTTGCCTACAGTAACATGACCTTGCAAATGACATCGATAGTTAATATGATCATTAGTCATTAACAGTATTATTATATTCAAAAATACAAATTTGTTGCCAGAATCCACATATTTACTGCTCTGCATGTTTCATTCTTCTGTGTTTTCACATCTTGTGTGAAGTGGTCAGTTAGTTTTCATGCTTTAATCTTTTACAGATTTATTTTCAGCTTGTTTAGCTTGGTCAAGTGGACCTTAAGGAAGATATAAGGGATTTTGTTTTGTTTTGGGTTTGGGTTTTACTTTTTACAGCTTCTTGTTGTTTCTTTTTGTTTAGAAAATTTGTCTGTAATTCTAGAATATCAGAATAGAAACTATGGAAGTCTGATGAAAGTAATCTTTGGAGTGTACTCGTTATTCACGTACAGATAATCAGAACAAATCTTGTACTTATCCCACAAATTTGAATATCAGATTTCTCATACAATGAAAACCTGGTAAGGAGTAAATCTCGTTAATACATTTTTGTTTTCTTCTAGATTTGTCGGCATTAATGCATCTGATATAAACTACTCAGCTGGTCGATATGACGCCTCAGTTAAACCCCCCTTTGATATAGGCTTTGAAGGTGTCGGTGAAGTGGTAGCGTTAGGACTCAGTGCTAGTGCAGATTACACAGTGGGTCAAGCTGTGGCCTACGTGAAAGCAGGTTCCTTTGCTGAATACACAGTTGTGCCTGCCAGACAAGCAGTCCGTCTACCCTCAGTGAAACCCGAGTTTCTCACTTTAATGGTAAGTGGCGCAACTGCATACCTCAGTTTGAAAGAGCTGGGAGACCTGTCTGAAGGCAAGAAGGTTCTGGTGACAGCAGCAGCTGGAGGAACGGGCCAGTTTGCTGTGCAGCTTGCAAAGAAGGCAAAATGCCACGTAATTGGAACGTGCTCCAGTGATGAAAAGGGTGGCTTTCTGAAATCCATTGGCTGTGACCGTACCATCAACTATAAAACTGAAAATGTCGAATCTGTGCTTAGGAAGGACTACCCTGAAGGTGTGGATGTGGTGTATGAATCTGTTGGGGGAGAGATGTTTGACTTGGCTCTCAATGCCTTGGCTATCAAAGGGCGCCTGATAGTTATTGGGTTTATCGCTGGCTACCAAAACCCCACTGGCCTCCAGCCCATTAAAGCAGAGTTATTGCCAGCAAAACTATTGAAGAAGTCTGCTAGCGTCCGGGGTTTCTTCTTGAACCATTACCTTTCTGACTACAAAATGGCTCTGCAGAATTTGCTCAAGATGTATGAAAGAGGAGACCTGGTTTGTGAGGTGGACTTTGGAGACATGTCTCCGGAGGGCAAGTTCACTGGCTTGGAATCTGTATTCCGTGCTGTAGATTACATGTACATGGGAAAAAACATTGGAAAAATTGTAGTTGAATTACCTCACTCTGTCAACAGTAAGCTGTAAAAACAGAACAATGATATAAATCAGAAGAGAGAAAATGGGCACTTTATGCCTCAGATTTACTAGAAACAATTTCTTTTTTTTAAGCTTAGTAATGGATATTATATTAAAAAAACAGCATCAAAGTGTTAATAAAAAGGGATGGGTTTTGGTTTTTTTTTTGTTTTGTGTTGTTTGTTTTTATTTTCTTAAAAGTGTTTAAATCAGTGGCTGTAGCAGAGGCATAATAGGACTGTGTTTGATACTGTCACTTAGGTTAGCATGAGACAAGAACATTGTTCTTGACAGAATAAGTCTTGATGCAGAGGCAGATTTAGTCTGTCAGCCTGATTTGATAAGACTTCATCTGTAGTTCAGCTCAGAAAAAAAAAAAAATCTTTCAGCAATTTTGATTCCCTGATTTAAAAATAAAATTGTTAGAACAAGAATAAGTAAAGAGTTGTATCTTTGGGTTGCTCTATTAATCTTTTGAAGTTTCTGGGAAAAAAATGCTCTTGATTTTCTGTCGCAAACATGATAATCATAATTCAGTGGCATCATGGATCATAGTAATATTCCTTGACTGGTTACACAGGGAAATTTATCCTCAAATTCTGACATGTCAGTAATATTAAGCAACTTGATTTTTTTTTTTTAATCCTGTCTTTCATAACTACAAACAACTGCACAATTTTCTTTTAAATCTTTAACTACAAGTTATAGTCTCATTTTGTTGCCTTTTCATTTTCCACCGTTACTGTTTATTGTCCAGTCTCCCCTTTAGTCAGTATTTAAAGATTATTGGAATGGGATTTTGAGCCATGTTCATGTGTGTTCAAGCCCTGTACATTTTTTGAAGATTAAATAAAGTTTTAAAAGCTATTTAAATATTTGTGGCATTTATTCATAATTATATGTTTCTTGCTGACTAGCTCTTTTTCAGATATTCTGTTTTCAGAGTTATTTGACTGATCATTCTTGAAGGGACTTCCCATAATCAGGCTGCTACTTCTATTTTTACCAAATACTGCTTCTACAGAAGCCCTGTTGAAACAGCAGGACCGGTTTAAATCTATAGTCACAATACCTGGTACACATACTGATGCTCAGCCATAGATTTTCTAGCGGGTGCAGTTAAAGGGTTTTGTAAAGTTTCAAAAATTCTTTCTCACCTAGTGGATATTATTAATGGTACATACAGTGGGAATTCCAGCTAGAAGCATAATATTTTCCAGAACAATAAAATACTTGAAACTGCTTGCTCTACATCTTTTTTTCCATAGCAAACTTTTAAGATCTTAAAGGCAAATTTTGCCACATCTTTTGAAGTTGTGTTCATTTCTATGCAGTTGAAGAGATGGAAATTTCCCAAGATCATATGCCTCATAATAAACATAATGATAGACTGATAATGTCTAGGACTTGAAGGAAAAAATCCAGGGTAAACTTAATTTTAGGGCGTTATTCAGGACTGACTGTACACAACATTTTTGATTGTAACACAGGAAAACATAGATTTTATTCAGTAGTGCAGACAGAAAAATATTTCTAATTTTGATTTAGTGCATTTTTAATGTAAATTTTTAGTACATATGTCATTAGCATCATATAGGATTGTGTACAATGGAGAACTGTCCCTTCCTTGGGCCATGCCTGACTAGTAGGTTTAGTCTCACTTTGGTGATTTTGGGGAAAGGCGGAATGGATTGAGTCTTTGTGACCATTTTTTTTTTTTTTACTCAAGGTGAGCATCAAACCACCATGATTTTTGTTTTAAGTAAGATCTGCTGTTGGAAACATATTTCCTCTTTCATCTCTGATAATACAAATATTGTGTTGTGTTTGTGTTTTGCATAATTAGAAAGGTATATTGGCCTTCCAGCTGAATGCTAGAAGGAAGCAAACACTCAAGTACCATACAGAGCATGCAAAGTTCTCAGCATTTTATTCCTAGGCATGTGGTCTTTCCTTGTTCAGGGATAAAGTGAAGTCCTTGGTCATTAAATGCATCTTAAAAAAACAATGTTGTTTGGGATGTACTGTGGCAAAATTAAAAAAAAAAAACAAACAAACAATTGGTTGCATCTGTGATACGTACAGAAAAATTGCACAAGTAAAATTTTTTCAAATAAAATTCCTGCAGTCAAATGCCAAAACCATCCAAGTGGCCCAATTTTCAGATGTGTTGATCACTGTCAGTTCAATAGATTTGGTATTTCTGAGGCAGTGAATTCCATATGTTTTTGTCATAAAAAATTCTTCCTGTAACAGGATTCTGTTTGGACATACATTCTACTTTCTTTTTAATATGTTACTTCATATATAACATTGTGTAATGCAACTGCCCCAGGCTTCTTCGCTGATCAAAATAAGGGAAGAGAGGAACCTTTGGAGGTTTCACACGTATATATTCAGATATGACATGTTGTTCATTTTAATTTTGGCTTCAGATTGTTGTTTAGCACTTTCATACTGATCACAGCATTAATAAAAGGTTTACGTCTGTTATATGCATAACTTGGATAGCCAATGTACAAATTCCATAGCCCTTTTGGTGTTTAGGTTAGGCTATGGTCATTGGGCCTGTCTTTTTCATCAAATGTTTATGTTAAGCTAAAGGGGTAGCTCAGGGTCTACTTGATAACTCTTCCATGAATGAATATGGAATGAAGAAGTAATTTTTGTTTTTGAAGATACAACTTCTATGCTTTAAATTGCAGAAAGAGAGCATTGTCAATGGAGAGAGGCTGCAAAGTATTTCTTAAGCATGCAGATAAGGCCTTTTTGATGAGTTTCATAATAAATTTTGGCTTGCAGTAGGAGGAAAAAACCCAACTTCTCTTTATTTAAAAGTACATTCTGCAAACTTAGAGTTGTGGGAGCAGGGCTGCCTTTGAGTAAGTAAGCTATGATGGATTTAAATAATGTTTAAATATTAGATGCCTAGGAAAATGTATATGGCATGCACACACTGAGAGGTTTAAATTATGATAGGACATTGAACATACAAGGAAAAGAAATACTGTAGAGTCACAGCAAGGGATTAATAACAATACACTTAATATGCTTGCAAAAAAGGTGTATTAAAAGCTGTGTGCACAGTGGGGACTTAAATGATTAAAAATAATAATACATTTGCCTTGGAAGTACTAAGTATACTATATGTAGAGAGCAGGGATTTAAATAATAATACTATTAATAATAGCAGCTCATTGAGATGTGGTTGCTAGCACTACATCCTAATTTTACCTTTCTAAATGAATTTGCTACAGAGGAATCTGGCATTGTTTGCTGAGGCTAATAACCAAATTTCCCTTCCCTACACACATATGCTTCCATGGAAAAACAACAAAGAACTAGATGAAGAGCTGGCTTTTTTCCTGAGTCTGTCACATGTGTGCATACGCACGCGCACACGGACACACACGTACTCACTCGCTCTCTCCTGGCTTGCAACCCTCAGCACATTTTACAGATATGCTTCCTACTTAATTGCTATGCTGGATTCTCCTAATACCTTTTTGAATCAAGTTGGGTTTCTACCAAGCAATAGTTTGCTGTATGTTTGTATGTGTTCAAATGTGTGTAATGTATATACACATAAAGTGTATATTTAGTAAGTGGGTATGAATAACTGCTGTGTCATGTAAATACAGATAATTGCAATCTCTCAAGGAAAAGTTTGCAGCAGTGTTTGCAGATATTATATATATTCCTACTTCTGTCTGAGGAGTAAAGAAATTTCTCTGCTGAATAGCTGTTAGTATCTATTTTACAAGATTTACTCATTTTCAGGTACCTAATGTAGCTGCTAGCATGCATGCACGACAATACAATTTATATGGTAAATGGAACCAAATAATGGCTTCACTGAATGTTATGGCTGCACTGAAGGGAAATGTCACGGTAAATAGCTGCCAAATTATGGATCATGCCGAAGTGTCACAACTGCACTAAAGACAAATAGCACTAGAGGCTATTGCCACTGTGACGCTTTTGAGTTATGAAGAAGAGGAGCAGCCTGATGTGAGCCTCTTTGTGTCCTCATTATAGCAAAGGGTTACTGGTGCAGTGTACAAGAAAACCTAGTCCTACGTGGTGGCTAGTTATTAATCTGTTCTTTTCGAATCTAACAGCTGTAGCAAACCAGAAAATCTTTTCTTTGCTTTATGAATACATATAAACACATACAAACAAAGAAAAACCTGCAGGTTTTATGAATGTAAATGTGTACGGGAAATGACTAGTAATGGAAAAATGTTGTAATAAAATAATCTAATCAAAGAATATTATTAAATTTAATATCGTATGTGTCTGAAAGCTTTAGTTGCTTCTTATGCAGATAGATGTGTGAAATATAAGCAATAATGCACTTTCTCTCTTTGTAAAGACTTGAGTAGTAAGGACATTACCAACTAAATTGCTTCTTCTAAACTGAAGTGTGTCCCGGTTTCTTTCATTTTAATGGGAGGGTAATAAAGATGAAAGACTAACATTTTAACTGATGGATCCCTTAAGCTACAGAATAGAAATTTATTATGTTTTGAGGGAATATGCTAAATGCTGAAATGTGGAAAGAAGCAGGGAAATCCCAGGTAAAATAAAAGCAATGTAACCTCTTTTTTCATTGTTATTATTATGACATACTTTTATGAATGGAAAACTACATACTGCTTTTACATAAGCTGAGAAAACAACACTGATCTTTCTTTTGAAAAAAAAAAATGGGGAGAGTTACTTGGGAAAAAAAAAAGATTTGGAAATGGAGGGACATTGCTCAGCAAGTGGTCGTTTCTCTCTACGATCACTTTTCAAATCCTGCCTGCAGTGTTCAGGGAAGTGAGTTTGATGCTCTGCACACTATTGTACACACTACAAATGTACCATCCATAACACAGCACAATTGTCAGTTGCTGTTTTACAGAGGGGCCAGGGCTGAACAATCATGGTGGATAAATTACTTTTCTATTCTACAGCAAGTGGCTTTCCTACCATGTGAAGCTTAAGGTCATTGGCAGGGCAGCGAGAGGGAAGCTTATATATTAGTTAAAACTAATGCACTAATAGTGTTCAGATAGAGGAACTAAACCAATTAATTAAAGCTAGGTTTGTTCTTCAAGATGTGGGGGGATGACTTGGAGAGTTACTGTACCAAGAGACACGCATGTATGTGTATGTATTTTGCCTTCTTACTACGTCACTTCTTGCTACAATATTCCTGTAGATAACTTGTTTTTTATTTTCTTTTGTTCTTTAATATCTGCATTAAAACCTTCATAATTCAAGACTGAAGAAATTCAGATTTCAGAAATAAGAAAATATTCTCCAAAGATTTTAAAACTTTGGTAATTTAGAATCTGCTTACAATATTTACAGTGTAGTCAAAGGGAGGAGGGGAAGAAAAACCTGTCAAAAATTAGGTAGAACATCCTTGAATGGCAATTAGCGTGCCCAGAATTTATTTTATGTGCAATGCAGTTGCAAGTAGCTGCTTCTTATTAAATGAAAATCCTGTATTATGTACTTCAGGAACATTCCAACTAATGAGTATGTAATATCCTTAGTGTAACACAGAACTTCTTTTTGTGTTCACAACCACAAAATGCTGGAAACTTGACAAATGATATCATTTAAGACAGATGCCTGCCTTAGGGACCTGTTTTTTGGCTTCCTGTTTCTGGTTTTTATTTCAATAACATTTGTAATTGCCACAGGATCTGTACCTGCATAGTGTTTTAACTCCTTCACATATGCCCCAATGCATTAACTCCTTGGGTAGGTACACAGGAATATTTTCTTTTTTCTTTGTCCTTTTTCCTTTTTCCTCCCCAGCTGGTATGTTCTTCCTCCCTCTCACAGGCACAGCTACACACATAAATAAAAGCTGGATCATATTAGACCAGATGAAATGGTAACGTCAAAAGGGGTAAACACTTACTGCACTTGCTGTGTTTTACTAGGGCAGAAGTGCATCTAGACCAGGCCCAAGGCAAAACTCAAGAAACTGTGAGGTACAGCCTGCTGGTTCTCAGTGAGAGACAACAGAATTCTGTGTACATGGCCTAGGCACACAATACCTTGATCTCAGTTATACTTTTCAATGTATATTTCCCCATTAAACTCACATTCTTTACTTAGGTTATAGGGCAGGAGAATTTTTGACATCACTTCAATTGATGCTGTTTATAAGGGGCATTTTGGCAGTGCTGGTTCAACACAAGTTGTAAGTTGCTGTGCCTGCAGCAGAGCCTGCTTCATGCAAAGCCCTTATCACAGGACAAGAGCAGTTTTCAGCTCCCCAGGCACTCAGCATGGATCCTGGCAAACTGCAAGAGACCTTCCCACAATCCATAACAGCCCAGAGGTTTTGGTGCTGGTTTATAGCGTGTTCTTTTTCTGTCTTTTTGTAGGTCTTACAAAAAAACATTAAAAATGGGCTGTGTACAAGAAGCTTACATGAGTCTTTGTAGGGGAATTTTCACTAAGCCACTTCACTGAATACTGCAGGGTGCAGTAATAACAAAAAAAGGCCTGGAAAGAGCATGAGATCTTGGCACCTATTCTGCAGGTGAGATTTTTCTACTTGTCATAAGCAGTTACCTCTCTGGGACTTACAGTGTTTTCTGATGTCATTTTGAAGCAAAAACTCTGCATTCAAGCCTTCTGTCATAGGACATGCAGACTCATTGCACCTGTACTTTTAAGACAAGTTTATCCCATGAAGTGCTGAACAACTGTATCTTTCTTCAGAACTGGAGCTGATGACTCTAAAAACCTCAAGAAACGTCTCTGTTTACTGCAAGACCAGACAGCACATCATAAGAACGTACCCTCCAGGCTTTCTGTAAGAGAAGGAGGGGGAAGTCTTTATCTTCTGTCACAAGAGGGAGGTCAAAAGGACCAAGCGAGTGCCAGACCAAGTCACTTCTGCTGTTCTAGGGTTCATTTTCAGGGAAAGTAGGCAGGCACACAAATCTCATTATGCGTTACGAGGATCTGTGCAAAGGCTTCTTGTGCGCTGTCTTAAAACCATACCCCTGAGGGACTCATTCACAAAGGGATAGAAGGAAAGGAAATTTGTATATTTTCTGGAAGCAGTAAGACATGACATGCAGCGCGGCTCTGGCTGATTACAGCATGCCTCAGGTGAGCTGGGAGGCACGAGGCTGCCAGCCAAGTGATTTCAACCACCCAAGAAAGAGAACTCCACAGAAATGCATTGTGTGGCATGTCTGATTGCTGTGAAGAAAAACACTCCAACTTCATTCACATTGGCGTGGCATTATTGGCATGACTGTTCCTGGCAGCCAATTGGAAAGTTTTATTTGCATCCAGAGTTTTGAAGGCCATTTCATAACATTAAACAAGAATAATGCTGAAAACGCCTAGCTTATTTGCCCCTTGACACCCGTGTGTAATCCCTCATTGAAGCCCTAATGAAGGGTTCTCCATGGGTTGTGTTACTTCTAAAATAACCCCTGCATAGAAGCAGCATTTATGTGCCTTTCCTCCCTGCATAGGGTGTGGCAAGAGTAACCAGATGAAAGTGGATAAAATACATTATTTTTCCTCTATCCTCAGTAATCGAGATGCAGAGTCAGTTACTGGATCACTTGACTTCTTACTGGGCTGGGAAACCTCAATCTGCTATCACAAGTGCCTACAAATAAGAGAGATATTGAGTCAGTTTCCTCTCCTGGGAATGTAAATGAGGAACAAGAATAACGCTCTTGAAACAGTGTAAAAAAAGTCTCTGAGGAGAACCTGGCTCTTGTTTCTGTGTGTGTGCTCATGCTGCTGGAAAAAAGAGTTTTCGCTCACAGACCTGCCTAACCTCAAGTTGTAGTGAAATTTCCCAGGGCCTCCAGATAACTCCCAAAGTCTTTGGAAATTCAGTTCAGTGTTTGCAGTCAATGACGTTGTAAGAGGTATGGTGGCAATGGCAGCAGCTTTGCAAGATCTGAGGTCTCGGATGATGGGTGGTGGCAAAGCAAACCTTGCTCTGGAGGAACTGCTAAAAAGACAATCCTCCAGTTCCCGGGTATTCTCTAAATGAATTGGACTGCAAGGGACAGGTTATTGTCCATCCTAGTTCAAAAAACCACCTTTTCCCCTCACTCCTGTAAGTCACAATCTTGACTTACTTGATAGCTCCTTTTTCCATCCCTTCTCCCTCTTTCTCTCTGCTTCCCTCCCTACTCCCAACAAAAAATAAAGGGTGAAAATAAAATAGAGAGGGAGGCTACTGTAAGTGTTTCAGGCTTTTCTCTCCCTTTTCAGCAGGGGGTAGGTCAAATTGTCTGGTAATATATATAAACCTAAGAAAGCAGAGTTTTGCCTACATGCTCTGCAACAAAATTTGAGTAGATTTATGGCAAATATATACATTTTACATTTTCCACAGGAACAGACAATTTTTCTTTACAATGTGCGAGATCTTTTCTAGCTACACGAGGGAAAGAAACAAAACAACCCACCAAGGTCTTTTTCCACCTGTGTGATTTAATTTGCAGTGTCTCTCATTCTGTTAATGTGATGAAGCAACTTCTTTGGCATTTCTTCCTTTCTTGTTTGTGAAAAGCTGCCATGTTCAGCAGTCACAAAACGCTCATCATGGTGCAAAGAGGAAAGAGCCAAACATTCCTCCTTTTCCACGAACTTGAAATTGTAGCAATACAAAACATTTCAGCATTGGGTCACATGGTATGAACTAGAACCCTGTGAGATGAGTGGTGGGCTGTAGATAAAAGATGCTGTAGAGACATAGGGTTATATCTAGCAGGGGCAAAAAGAGGATGTTGATAGTGGTGTGTTCAGGTGACTGGAGGAAAGCCAAAGTCTGTGCTTCACCTCAGATGAGTTCAGGCTTTTTCCCTACCATGTAAATCAGATACACTCCTATATCTAACAGAAGTGCTTCATAAATATACTGCAGTGAGCACTAATGCCAGTGTCCTTGCTTTCTAGATTATTTTCTTCCATCTTTCTGGCATTATGTCACATTTTCAACTAATTATAGACAATGTAAGGTGGGAAGGTGAAAGCAATTATTTCTTTGCTTCCAGAAATAGAGTCAGAACTTTCTATATAAATGGCAGAAGTACCTTTTAACATTTTCCGTAAACAAAATGTTGATAGTTCCTTCAAGATGGCTGGAGGGGAATGGTCACTCAGGCTTAGATTTTTTTGGAGCTACTCATCATAATTTTGCCGGAGTAGAACTGACATCTATGTTTATCCAAATGATGGAAAAGTTTCTTGGTCCTTGAAAACTAGCCATACTGTACCCGAGAGAATACAGAGAATGGTGCTGTTCTAGTGCTTTCCTATCTGCCACATTGTAAGTGGAAAGTTTGAACAACCCCCAGTCCTGACACTTATACATCAGGCAATATGAATGAAGCTCTGAAAACAAGCATATTTGCTCTAAGAACCTGTGTCACTCCAAGAAGATACAGTTTCGCAGTGCTGTGGGTGACTTAATCTCTTTGTTCAATGCTGTATTTAAAAAAACTACCAACCCTAACAGTCCTATTCTCTGTCCCGGGGTTGCCCTGGTTCTGTGCCTGGCAGGCTGGCTTTGCTCTGAAGTGCACCAGCCCTCCATACCTTGTATATTTTAATGCTGACACTGATCTTCAATCAGCCTTGCTCTGGCCTTCCAGTGAAAATATGCCAAAATGTCATAGGTTTCCAAATGAAATGCAAATACTGAACTTTCTGAAATTTACTGATAGTATTTTACTCCTTTACTGCATCTGAGCTGTACCAACGAAGCACATCGGAAACAAGGGTTTAAGATTCCTGACAGCAAAGGTCTTTGCACTTGCCACTCCACAGGTGTCTCAGCTGGATGGTCTGTGGCACCTTCATGATCTTAAAGGTCTTTTCCAAGCTAAATGATTCTACAATTCTACCTCCCATGAAGAATATTAGTCCTCTGCTTGCTTGCTCACTCAGCACAATGAAAAAAAGCAATGAAATACTCGAAGTCAGGTCAGACTACCTTTTGTCATATGTAACTGTTATTACACAGATGTCACAGCAGCAGGTGCAAAAGATATACCTGGGTAATGGAAACCATTTGCTTTGCCTTTAGCCACAGGCATCAGGTCTGATTTACTTGTGGCTGGCAGCTAAGAGAGCAAGGGAGAGCCAGGTCCCTATAGCCAGGCTCACTTTTACTTGCTCAGAGATGGGAAAAGATAGCTACAGTGGAAGCTGCTCCAGAGGAGATCGTCCTATTTTTCACCCATGCCCTCTTCCTCATGTTCCCTGCTATTCTGCCAGAGCAGGGAGATTTAGCTGAGCCTTGAATCCACGCTTATGCACTGCCCTTTCATCATTTGGACCTCGGTGGATGTACACAATCTGGAGCAGTCTTTGCTCAAGGCAAACAAAGTAAAGGAGGAGAGTGACATTTCAGTCTTTCATTGCAGAGTCATTCAGGTCACTCACTGAAATTATAGACACCAGCTCCAGCAATGTTAACAGCCAACTTTAGATTATTAACCATCCTTTTGATAGCAGTACATTTATGGTGCCACTGCACAGAGAATTCCTCCAAATTACAGGGTGTCCTAACACAGCCGGTCAAACCACATGGACCTCTAGATGCAGTAAGCAGTATAATTAAACCTGTTTTCTCATTTGTACTTTCCTAGCAGCACTCAAAATACACTCTCGACCACTGGATGCTGCTCTTTGCATCAGGCTATGAAAAGAGATAAGAGTGAAGGGTTCCTTAACAATTGCTCATTAAGAAGACATCAACCACTTTCTTTTATTGCATTATTTATGTTTTGGGTGATAATACAACACTATTTCCAGGGCAAAGTGCACTCAAGAAGCATATTGGCCTGTAGGTGGTTTCATTTGATTAGGTTAGAAGGGGGAAAGCTACAGCAATTTCTTTTGCCTGCTGTTTTCCTGAAAGACCTGAGCTTTTTCTTATCCTCATCAGGCCATATATTGTCAATACATTTGAGATCCACCAAACTTCATTAGCCCTTTCAGATGCTTCTGGGAAAGGCAGTGACTTTTTTTGTCCCCTAAGGCTCTAGAAATTCTTCACTGCAGCAATCACTGGCATGCCTGGTAGGATCCATTTTTTAATATAATGACCTTCTGCATACAAGCAAACAAACGTGAAGAGGACCTAAACATTTAGATCATAAAGCTGATTTCACACAAAGGAGTCCATGTTAAAGAAAACCTCAACCAAAAATAATAGCAATACAGATAATGGTCATGAATACTTATTTTCATTTCTTTAATTGCATTTTATATTTAGTCAAACACTCTGTTAATTACAGTCTTTCCTCATATTTTTTCTTTATTCTCCTACAGAGCCGTTTTCACTGTCTAATGCTGCTGCTGAACATTTTGGTACCTCTGTAAACATGCAAGAATAAATTTTAGCCCTGACCATGGAATATTTACTCACTTTGAAAAGTAAGTAAAAGAAATGAAACTGATAACTGGAAACTGTAAAAGCTGGGAATTCCTTACTTATTATAATGCAGCTTCCATCTCTTTGACTCTTTCTGTTGCTTTTCCACTATAAGCAATACTAATGATTATTAAAAACCAAACCCCAACAACAGAACATAACAAAACAGAAAAGAAAAAAAACAAACAGGCAAAGCTGGGAGGTGCAGAAGGGATAGAAACTATCAGACATTCCAAAGAGAATGTGACAGAACTTACATTGAAAATAGAGGCTATGGCATAGAGTGTATGCCAGGTCTGCTCCTTGTTATGGAGAGGGACTCTAGGAGAGTTCTTAGGGTTTGAATGGATCCCCATGCCTGTGTGTAAGAATTCATTAAGAGACCAGACAACCAACTAGAAAGAACTGCTCCTCATGCTCCTTTAAGCCCTGAAAATGTCCACTAAATATTCTTACTGTGAAGAGGAATGGCATCTTAACACTAACTGAGAAAGCACTGTTTAAGCTATTAATATAAAGTACAAATACCTTCAGTGTCTGAAAGAGTCCTGTAGCTAAAAAACCCCAAACCACAAAAACAGTAAAACATGGGCAAAAGATTTCTGATTTTCAAAGTAATAGAATTAGTTTGACTGTGTGTACTATTCACTGCCTTTCTGAATTACAGATCACTGAGATCTCCATCCAGAAATGCAATGTACTGATATTCATCTTGTCGATGATATATACTCAGAGGGCTATTTCTCTAATTGATGGCTTCATCATTCAATTCAAGATGCATAAGGATAGCTATTGTTATCTAACACTATCATATGTTCCTATTGTTCCACACTTCTCTCCTTGTCAATAGCATCCAAGATATCCTATCTAAATCTTCAAGATAGTAAAAGAAAGGTGCTTTATTTGTTGACTCCACACATCACATTATTACGCATTTGTGAGCAACCTGCACATCTCCCTCTGACATCTTTAAGTATTCAATTAAAATTGGATGAGAGAGTACACCAATACAAATAAATACTCAGTTATATGAAGGCTTTGCATTGAATTCCTAAATTATTCTAATACAGGTGCTTGCTAGCAGGCACTCAGTTGAAATCAGGACAGTGATGCAAGTGTGAGAATGAATGGTGTATGAAAGGGAGGAAGGCAGATTGCTTTATGGTGGAGTCATGGCAGAGGTTTGACAGGAAATGCTTCTCCCAATACAGCTAAGCAGGGAAGGAGAACCCTATTATATGGATGAGCGGGACCAGCACTGGCATCTTGTCATTCTAACTTGTATAAGTGAGCAAGCTTAATTGCTCCTTGTCTTTTCAAGATGACTTTCCACCAACAATCTCATTATCACACACATATGTTTATTGCACGTATTCGAGTCTCTTCATGCAGATGCGAATGCAGCGAGGAAAGCAGCAATATTATGTTATCCAATACCATTGTTTTTCCTTTTTTTCCTTTTAACCAGGCGAATGTGACCTGCCTTCTCCTTCTGCAACTAACAGGGTGACCAGAGGCAGTGGAATGTACACCAGGAAAGAACAGAACCAGAGGGAAAGCAAGCTGTCAAGAGAACAGTGTACTGAAGAGGAAAAATGTAAAACATGACTTCTATTTACCATGATTAATATGTAAAGTTAACATGTTTGTCATGGAATATATTAATATGTATGTTTTCCCATTATGTAGATCTTTTCTTATATTACTTATTAGAAAGGGATATAATCACAATGATGGGGCAAGAATGCCACTTAAAAATTAGGTGACGCCCGGTCAACATAACATAACCACTACAGTGTCGTTTCTGATTTAGGTGTGGTGACATCAGTATAATTGCCACTGGGAAGAAATTAAAATGGCTGTTAATGATAAATAAAATGACAAGAAGGAGGATCCTCCTTCACATATAATTTCAAGCAAAATACAGATGCTGAATTCCTTGAACACTTGGTGCCATTCATTGATAAAGAGGAAACAAGCAGGTTTTGTGCAGCTGCATGGCCTTAAGAGCTGCCCTGTCCTTTCCCAAGCCCAAATGTAGACACCATAGGTCTAAAAAGATTTCACCATGCTATTTCCATTCAGGGGAGGAGTAATAGTGAAGCTCACATGAAGTGAATATTAACACTATTCTAACAGAAAGCACTGTACATAACAAACAGAAAGATAAGCAAAACCAGGGTAGAGGCAGGGAGACAACAGTGCATGTGGATACTTTACAAAACCTCCAAATGCTCCTGCCTTGTCTCTGTCAACATAGGCAGCCTTAGCTCACGGATCAAAAGACCTTCATACATTTGTTTTATATCATAAATGTGTCGAGAATGAGCTACACAAAGCATCATTCACCCACTACACATGGCTTGTTAGCCTAGTCGAGAGCATCTTTCAACTCATTCACACATTAAAAGCCAGGAAACCAACATTTGATTACTAGTTCTAGCATTAAGATCAAAGACCATATCTTCCCATCTGTGAAGAGCAAGAGCCAAATTGCTTTCTTCTCTTTCTGCATTTACAGAAGAATTGAAGAGTTGAAACACAAAATCAACGTTATACTCCACATCCCATGAATAACACAGTTCCAGCCTATAAAAACACAAAGCAGCCACTATAACTTATATACATTTTCTTGGAAAGAAGTATAAGTGAATCTGTAGTCACATCTTCACAATACTCCCAGTCTGCAGTTTTCCAAAGCTCAGAGTGGCTTGACCCACAGGTGTTATCCTAGTGTATAAAATTACACCACCTCTTAAAAGGGAAAATACCATATACCTGCCATTTACTCTTCTCTTGATATCTTCAAAATCAGATGGTGGTGTAAGGGTTATATTAAATGAAAGCACTAACTTAAAATCACAAAAACAAAACTGAAACAGGCAGGGTAAGTCAAGGGTATTTCATTATCATAGTTAGGTTTTCACTTACCTGTTGGTCAAAGAAGCTTAAAAATATAAATAAATAAAAATCAGCCTTAACCTTGAGAATAAGTATGTCTACTTTCAGGTGAAACTTATTTGTTGATTCATTTCTAGACAATGCAAATCCTTCTGCAGGGGGTTTACTCTTATGTTCATGTAACCAAATCATAGCAGGGGCAGTGAAAGAAGACAAGGTAAAAAAATGAATATTGTGTAACATGCTTTCTAAAATATGGCAAATTAACACAGAAAAGACCCTAGTGAAACAGCTGAACCACTGACCTAGCATCTTGAGATATACAGGGGTTTTTTGGTTTTTTTGGTGATCTGTAATACTACACAGCATGTGAAAGGACTGCAGAGCTCAGCCAGCCCCCAGCTAATTGCTTTGGCTCTTTTGCATGAAGATAATTTGCTGATAAATTGTTACAGGCACATTTAGGCAGCAAGTTTTTATAGGATGCCTGGTGCTCTTCATAATGCAATTAGTGTTATTTAGTATACATGTTTTCTTATGCATTGTTGTTCTTTCACTGGCAAACAATAACAATGAAATCTGCACCCTTCAAATGGCTGTATCTTTCCTCATGTTTCCTGGATTTGAGTTTCCTGGGTCTTTTGGGAGCATAGAGTCATCAAAGGAAAAAATCCTACCTAATGTTTAGTAAAGGGCATTTTATTTTAATGTCTGTTTGGGAAAGTTAGAAGAAAATGTGGACTTATTCTTTTGCCAGTTTTACAAAAGTGTATTTTAGACAGCAAAGTGTTTTGATCTGCTCCAAAGGAGCTGAAAAGAAAAGCCTTCCTATGCGTTCACATGTTGGAAGACTCCTTACAGTATTTACTTAAGCATGCCAAGGATAGGTCATGAAAAATCACCAGTTCTGACATCTCTAAACCTCTGCTCACCAGCAAAGTATCAAGGTCTACATCTCTTCCAGCAGTGGTAAGGTTCTCCAGGCAACAAGTTTTCCATGTATGTGTCCTTTTGTGCAAGGTACACCCCTGCCATCAGATACTGCAAAGGAGTTACGTGCCTGGTCTGCCTTTAAGCCATGCTGACATTTGTGTGCAAGGTATCCCTCCCTTGTACCATGGAGGACTCAGTCTGGTAGCCCTGAAAAAGAAGTGTTCTGAGCACCTATCGGAGATGCAAGCAGGGAATAAACTTAAATTCATTTCTTGCAAGGTGATTCAAATGCACACTTTTTAGGAGGGTCCTAACCACAAAAATATAGGGACTTTTTTTGAATAGGGATACACCTTTCTGAAGCTGTTCTGCTTACCATAAATTAAATGTAGCAAGAGAACTCAGACACCCTGTTGTTAACTGGCCATCATAATCGCTACATCTGAAAGCCTTTCTAGCTGCACTGCTTTCTTGTGCATTACCTTATTTTCTAGGATCTCTTGCACAAGGAGTAGAGGCACTGCTCTGCAGCCTGAGAGTCCTGTTAGCACAGAATTTGATTCACAATTTCCCATCTTGTTGCTACTGCCTCAAAGTATCTAAAACATTACATCTGGACACCTATAGGAGCAAACAAATCATGATCTAAGCACTCTTAGTACCTACATTTGACACAGAAGTTATTCACTATCCAGAGAAAGCTCTAGGTCCTAGATGTGCTCCAGAGACTCCACTGACTCAGGAAATGGAGCACAAGTTTCTTCTCTCTCCCGTGACCATGCCAACAACTGAGCTAAACAGTCTGTTCAGTTTCACTCAGTCTCCCTGACCTAGTAAATGTCTAAATCCTACACAAAACACATCAATAAGAATCCCTACAATTCAGCAAGAAAGACACCCATCCCAAAGCCAGTTATGCAACCTGTTGTTACAACCCTGGGTGGCTCTACCTAGGACCACTGTGACTTTCACGGGTGAATCAGCAGCAGGAGATTCCTTCAGGTAGAGTGCAATTACCAGGACTGGAATTTAACCAGAATTATCACCCAGCTCCTGTGAACATTCACAGAATCACAGAATAGGTAAGGTTGGAAAGGCCCACAGTGGGTCCAACCTCCTGCTCTGATCTAACCTCCCTGCTTGAGGAGGGTCCCCTAGACTACATTACACAGAATAGAGTCCAGATGGTTCTGGAATATCTCCAGTGAGGGATATTCCACACCCTCTCTGGACAACCTGTTCCAGTACCTGGTCACCTGCACTTAAAGAAGGACCTGGGAGTCCTGGTGGGTGACAAGTTGACATGAGTTCATGTTCACACACATGGCAATGTGTCCTTGTGGCCAGGGTTTCCTTGTGTGGGATCCTGAAATGCATTGCAAAGAGTTTGACCAGCAGGTCAAGGGAGGTGATCCTCACCCTCTACTGGGCCCTAGTGTGGCCACAACTGGAGTGCTGTGTCCAGTGCTAGGATCCTCAAGACAAAAAAGTCAAGGAGGTACTGGAGGAGGTCCAGAGGAGGGCCACAAAGATGATTTGGGGCCTGGAGCATCTCTCTCATGAGGAGAGACTGTGGGAGCTGGAGTTCTTTAATCAGTTGAAGAGAAGACTGAAGAGGGGCTCTCAATGCATGTAAATATCTCCAAGGTGGGTGCCAAGAGGATGGTGCCAGACTGTTCACAGTGGTGCCCAGTGACAGGATGAGAAGCAGTGGCCATAAACTACAACACAAGAAGCTTCACCTCAGCATGAAGAAGAACTTCTCTACATCGAGGGTGGCAGAGCACTGGAACAGGCTGCCTGGAGAGGTTGTGGAGTCTCCCTCTCTGGAGACATTCCAAACCCACCTGCACACATTTCTGTGTAACCTGTTCCAGGTGATCCTGCCTTGGCAGAGAGGTTGGTTTAGATGATCTCCAGAGGTCCCTTTCAACCCTAACAACACTCTGGTTCTGCCCATTGTCTTTTGTCCTATTGCTTGGCACCACTGAGAAAAGCCTAGCTCCATCCTCTTGGCACCCTCCCTTCCCATCCTTAACAATCACTGCCCAGACCTTGGCTTTGCACCTTGCTGAGAAAACTGAAGAAGGTGTCTTCAGCAGGGTGTTTACTCCAGGGAGGTGGTGTGGCCAAGCAGAACAGGGGAAGTCCTGCCTGCTGGCTGACCTGCACCCTCCTCAGCAAAAGCTCTCTGTCATCTTTCTCACAAAACTCCTGCCTCACCCCAGCCGAGTTGAGGCTGGTAATGTCCATGGGATTTTTTTAACCATAGGCCACAGTGCATAGTGTAATTATGAAAGTACTTTATAAAAGACTTTCAGTTGTATATCCTAAAGAAATACCCAGAGACTTTGAAAACTTGGTGCTTCCCTGCTCTTTCCCACATGCTGCATGACCAGTTTGAAGTACAAGTATGAAAATGGACCAAACCATCTCTGCAACTTTCCTGTCCCTACTTTTCTGAGGCAGACCTTTCTGAGAAAAGCATTTCCCTATGGCCATCACTGACCAAATGGCTATGGAAGGCAGCAGGGAGCAATTGGAGCCAGCAGCTTGGTTTCCCCAGACCAGGTGCCCAATGCTCCATGTGCCACCTCTAGCCCAGCCCTCTCTGTTCCTGCAGTGTTATTCTTCAGTGGGAGGCAGAGGGCTACCTGTGATCATGGAGAACTGTAGGGATAAGAATGAATCGTAAAGTAACATTTATAGCTCCAAATGGAAAGTGATGAGAAAAAAAACAATTCCCCTCTTTGAATTCCTGTGTTACATTCAGAGATTTAACAAAATCTGATGAGCATTTATTATTGTACAGTGTTTGGAAATAGTTGCACAGATTTCTCAATCTCTCCCACTTCCTGAGCCTTGCTTTCAAGTACATTATTGCATGTATGCCACCTGAGATGGGGTAGTGAGCTGGCATATGACACATGCTGGAAAAATGGGCCAACTAAACAAAATGTAAAGTGGCACTATTTCTCCTCAGTGAGAGCCTGATTCAGCCCAAGCATGTCTCATATATGCCTAACTTTGAGCAGGCACAGAAGCGCCCTGCTAAAGGAGAAGAGTGGAATTTCTTGCATTCTTGGAGTGAAGCACGTGGAGTTTAAGAGCTTTGTGGAATCCCAGCCTAAACTAATAGCATTGTATTTCTTGTTAACAGAGAACAAAAGCAAGGCAGTTTGGGATCACGCTGACCTAGATGCTATCAGAGGTTAGCAAAATGACTGGTCAGACCTGTCAGGACTAAACAGCTGCATCAAGCAGTGGGGGGGAGCTCTGGGGGAAGGAGGGCGCAGGAGTTGCAAATAGAGAGACAGTGGAGCAGGAGGAAAAGATGGAAACTGCGTGTCCTGAATACGCATGAACGTGTGTGTGTGTGTGTGTGTGTGTGTGTGTGTGCGTGTGCGTGTGTGTGTGTGCGTTCTCTGCAGCTGAAGCTTTGGTCTTGTCATTTGCATATACACAGATCACCGGACATCTTTCACCCAACCTTTCACAAACAACCTTATGGCATCATGACTCCCATGCTCTCAGCACTCCTTGGGCTCCATTTCCATAAATTACAGTACAAAAGGATAATAGCCTGTTAGCAGTCCCAGCACTGTCTGACATACAAAGCACCAAGAACAGGAGTGTTTTCCTTGCCATCCTGTGCCCCTCTTGTGGACCAGGTGTAGCCCCACTTGCAAAATGTAGTACTGTACCAGCAGTTACTGACCTGATTGCAAAGCTAACTAAAGCTAATTTATCATGACAGGTTAATCAGGATGACAAAGTTGGGTAGGTGACATTTTCCAAAATCTCCAATTTTTTATTTTTTTAATCCCCTTAGCAATTTATTTTCTGAATAGCAAAGTTTTCTCCAAGAATGTTCCAAAACATAGTCAAGGTTAACCATGCTGTGAGCTTATTCAATATTTATGATTCTTTTTTATTTGTACTAGGACTTTTTGGGGACTCCAAATAGTCCATTAATCAAACCGAGTGACAAAATAGGCCATTTGACAATTTGTACAGGGGCTGCGGTTTTTTTTTTTTCTGCTCAAGACTAAAGAACCAACTTAACTTCATCAACAGTTCCTGATTAATTGTTACAAAGTGTCATCCATAAATTTTCCTTCGATCTAATAATCCTTTCAGAAGACTTAACAATATCCCCAGTGATTTGGGTTTTATTGAGGGCTGAGTTCCTGGAGAAGCAGTGACACAAATAGCTCAAGTGAACTGAGACACCTCCGTGGACAGTCTTCACAGAGTTGACAGTTCTGAAATACAATTATCAGTGTGATCTGCTTAAGAATTCATCATCAGCTCCTGCCTTCTGAAGACTTAAAAAAATACCGAGGCATACAAAGAAAAAGAGGTGATAAGAAGGCATCATTTTCTTCCAGCCTCATAACTGTAAATTGAAGAAAATGATTTTCTTTGCCTGCAGCTCATTGGCATATAGGCAGCATTATATTATAATTTCATAAGCATAAATCCTTTGAATAAATTTCAGAAGAATAACTGAATTAGAAATGCAAGTAAAGTATCTGAAAAACTTAACTGTACTAGGCAGGAAAAACTGGATGCGAGTAAAACTGGCATGGGGAGATTTACTGTCTGCCTTCTCATCCTCTGTCTGTGAAGGGAATACTCCCCCACTCCTCCCACTAACCTGATCCAGCTAAGGTAAATTTTAAGAAGGAAAAAAAAAAAATGTTAATTTCAACCATCATTTCCATACACAGCAGGAAAATATGAAATCTAACCCACCTTGCTGCCTTCTTTTGCAGAATTTCAGCTGTATTTCATCATTAATTAATCTTGGAGATACAACAGGCTTGGGGTTTGTTGTAATTATTGTTATTTGTTTATTTATTAGTAGTAAGCATATGGGAGATCAAAAGCATGCCTCCCAACTGTTCCCTAGCAACAAGTCAGTCACTTATTCACACAGAAGTCATCCAGCCTTCCCACAAAGTGAATCTCGGATGCAGCGCTCCCGTGGCACCCTCCTTGCCCCATCCCATGGGCTGAGGGATGCTGCAGGTGCTCATGCTCTCTGATGTCCGGCCAGGTGAACTGCACAAGTGTCTGCTGAGGGGCAGAAATAACTCACCTTTTCTGAGAAGCCCTGGGGAAAGGCTTGATTTTATAGTTGCATCATAAGATGATTGCAAGTCAGGAGATCAAAGTTAAGCCCTGTTATTGACTTCCTGTCCAATTTGGGCAAGTACTCTCTCGTCAGTTACCTGCCTGCCTGCCTCTGGGAATTTAGACTCTTGTCTCTCTGTGACTCAGCTACTCACCTTAAAAATGGACATGCTAGTTTCATATTCTCCACTATTTTTTTTCTCCTGATTTTTCTGTTATGATGTGTCTGTTACTATTATGCTACATTTTCAGTTGACCTGGATTGCTAAGGCCACTGTTGAATTTGGTGCAGCAATCCTACGATTTCAGCTGGAGAAGGTTCAGTGTGAACCTAAGTGTGAAGGGCACTAATTACCGCCCAGGTTGTCTGAACTAGTGTGAAACCCTCACAACTGCACCCTTAAAGCCATGTGTATTTCCACTTTGATTGATCTATTAGTTGTTCACAGAGGCAGCGTAGTTACTGTAGGGACAACCAAGCCAGGGACAGTGGCTTTATTTTAGCTTGCTCCTGTCTGCAGAGTGGGTAACCAGATCATCTTCACTGTTGCCCCATTTTTCATGCAGAATACACCTTCTGCCTGGAAGAGGTACAACACTTCCTCCAGTTCTTGTGTCTGCCTTGCAGAACAGAGTCAAATTATGGCAACATGAACACGTCCCTTCTGTAGAGGGCAATTCACAGCCATCACAGGGCACAGTGCTCCCCTCCTGTCTTCTCCAAGCTGTGTAAGTAGTAATGGGTTACACCACACCCTGAATTTACTGCAGTTTCAACACACAAAACATACACGTGTTGCATAGTGTGGGCTGCTCAGCATGCACCAACCTGAAGGACCACAGGGGAAAACACCAGACATAATTCTGTAATATTATTATGTGCTCTGGCTCATCAGTGGACTTCGAAAAACAGATTTACACAAGTGATGTGAAGTTTATATGGGACTTAGGGTATGAATCAGATGTGCATTTAGACTAGACAATAGGAAAATTAGGCTAGAGGGGATCTCAAGGGGTCGTCTGGTTCATCTTGCTAATTTCTGTTGGGATCTCTGTATAGCTAAATTAGTCATGAACAAGGAATATGTTTGCTCCCAATATTACTAGAAGAAACTGTGTATGTGTGATGGGAGAATGGGAGAATCAGCTTTCCTAAATAAACTGAATAAGTCCCCTGGATAATTTCCAAGGACTCATAACCCTTTCTGGATCACAGAGAAATTTCTCTGAAATACAATGGTCAATAGCTGCAATGTGTTCTAATCTCTAGTGACCCTCTCAGCAAGGGCTGTTTCATGCCAGTCTTCAAATCTGGTCTCTCATAGATCTTAGCAGATGAACTATTAGGAAAAAAAGATCACCAAAAACAAATCTGTTTCCTTGATCCTTGGACTTTTCTCCCACTCAAGAATAACAGAACGACTTTTATCTTGAACTATTAAAAATATTCATTTTGCCAGATACCAGGCCTGGAACATTTTATCCTGATAACTAAAGCATCTGGAAAGCTCTGAACAACTCGAAACAGAAGACTTAGATGGAAATACTCAACTGTATACTACATATATAGCTCCCACTATTGCAGCTGCTTCTGTGGCTGGCTGGATCTTGCACTTGGTGCCTTTTCACTGGTTTCCCTGATATTCAGAGAAAGAAAACTTTATTGGCCCCAGCTTTCTGGTTGTCATGTTGTGTGTTCATGACCTCCAAAACAGAGGTTATGTATTTGTTTACACCCTAACAAGTAATCAAGTTTAAATAATCCTTTCCCAGGTGAATCAAGGATGTGTCCTCATATTCACCAACTCACGAAAGCAAAGTGATTTAAAAGGTTTTCTGGCTTGATTTTAATGAGGGTGCATGGAGGCTCAATTCTCCTGTAACTCTTCCCTGTTTCTGCCGTGGCTTGATATGCACATGGGACAAGTTACTTTATGTGCAACTGAGGCCACTGACATAGGAATAGCAAGAGACGAGGCAGCAGAGCCTTAGACTGTATGGTATTTATCCTGGCTTTTTCTCTTTTGATCAATTAAAAGAAAAAAATTTATCCATACCTAGAATGCTCCCACCTGCACACCTGTGTCTTCCCAGACTTTTATGCCAGGGTAATGTACCAGGGGTTGCTGTGATTCACAGAAAAACTGAAGTGGATGCCAGTTATGGAGAGATTTGTGAGATAGATCTCTCATATAAGATGTGGTGCCTTATGATTTCAGCTCTGGGGTCAGGGATTTCTAGCTCCAGGATCAGCCAAGATGGTGGTTGTCACAAGAAAGGGAATTTGGTGGGTGATAAGAAGCCATCGGGAGGCTCATGCCCCAGGAATGGGCCAACTAGCCTGTGAGCAAGGAGGGAAGGGAGTATTCTTTTCATGGACTGAAGTACTGCTGTCAGCCCACCCTGGTCAGGACACACACACACATGCAGGCACGCACACAAGCAGAGTTGGTGGAATGGCTAAATGGTGGCAGCCAACCTTCTCCCTGTGTTCAAAGAGCAACATCCGACCTGTGAGGCATCCCAGCAGTTTGGGCACTAATGGGGACTACAAGGCACTTCTGTTCTCCCCTGCTTGGCACAGCCACGTCCAAGCCAGGGTGTGAAATTCAGCAGGTGGGGTACATGGCTGCAAGCATGCAATATCTGTCATGTTACAAGTCGCCTATTTTTTTTTTTCCCATGGAAAAATATTGTCACTTTTTTTTTGCATCAATTTAATTAGATACAATTTGTCTCAGCTTTTCTCTGCAGTATTTGTTTACTTTCTCATCAGGACCGACACAGGCCAATTAGTGTAGTGTAATTGTTTAACCTAGTCAGCGCGCTGCACTGGGTAGAGGAGCGTGCTGGCTGCGAGGGAGGCAGGGATGGAGGAGCAGTCACCGGCTGCAGTGTGGCGTGAGGGCCTTCAGGAATCGCTGACACGACACCGTCCCCTGGAAGCGCAAGTTGCTCTGACATCCCAGCAGCCCAGATTCCTTGTTCTCTGTCACTGCTATCACGGTATGATCAATTCCCAGAGCTAATTCTTCAACCACACCGTGCCCAAAGCGCTGCACGGCATTATCTCCTTCCTAGGATGCCCCCTGAAAGCAAAATCTACTGCAACCATAGAAACCAGAGGACTTAAGTGATGTGTCATGTACATGTGCTGTCTGTTTTCAGTACCTTTGCCAAGAATACAGTGTGAGAGCCTGTAAGAAGGTTGATTTAATTCCTTCATCCCATACCTCTGCAAAGACGGACACAAATTAGCCACAAAATAACTGACATATGCTTGCTTTTCTCTCTGAATTTATGCAGAGCTACCAGAGGAACAGGGCTGCTACTTCCACAAGCAGGGATGGAGGTGGGAAAAGGGTTTGGTGGGGCTGGTTCAGTGGAGAGCCAAATGCTGAATGTGGCTTTCGCAGGGAGTTTGGTAAGTGGAAGAAAAGGCAAGGAGTGAGGTCCGTATGACAAAATATTTAAAGTTGTTTTGGCTCTGTTGATCAGCCTAAGTGTTGATCAAACACAGTTGTGCCATGCCATGGAAGCAGTTTTGCATGGATTGCAAAAGCAATTGACATTTTTCCCCTGCTTTACTGTGAAGAGTATATGCGGGAGGGAAGAAAATACCATTGAGGTGGCCACTGCAAATATACACGAGCCTTGCTTGCCAGAGATACCAAAGAAAAGAAAGAAAGGAAAAAGGGCATCTTAAAATGAAACAATAATTGAGGAGAGGAAGAAAATACCTTTCTTTTTTTTTTTCTTTTTTCCTTTTCCTTTTTTTCGTTCTTCTTTTAAATCAGACCGATGTTGTGATTAACTTGCATTCTGCAGCACAGTTGATGTGACAGTCAACCAAATTAATCCCATTATGCAAAATCCAGTTCACAAGTGGTTTTTCTTTTTTCCTTTTTTTTTTTTGCAAAATTATGTCAATTTCCCCATAAATTGGAGAGACCATGTCAGTTTTCTCTATTGCACATAGACACTACACAGTGCTGTGTGTCTATATCCCTTTAATGCAGTAAGATACAAATTTTAGCTCAGTGGCACAAATTAAGATTCATAACTTTAATGCTGATGTTTCTGTTTACATGAGGCTTGTAGGAAAATTTCCATTAGTTTTGGCATTCATTTTCATTCTTGCCTTTCATAACATACCAACTATTAAAAAACAAGAGGATGAAGATCTTTAAAAAATAAACAGCCAGCAACCTGGAGTAAAAATGCCTAATTATTTTGATAACAGAAGCATGATTTTTTTTTCCTCTCCCACTTCTTTTTTTCCTCTCCCACTTCTTTTTTTCCTTCTCCCACTTCTTTTTTTCCCCCTTCTTCCCTTTTAAAGGAATTTGCCGCCTGTGGTAAACAAGCCTCCTCGAGGCTCCCCGTGGTGTGCGTGGTGTCTGGCGGCTGGAGCAGGAGACATTTCCACAACTGCTACCCTTTCAGCTGAATGTGGCCATGCAGTAGGTGGCCAAATCTGTTTGGCTTTCACCGAGATCTGTGAATTCCCTGCATCCAACCAACTTGTCAAATTAAAACCTTGCCTGCTCTGTGCTGAAGAACAGACGTGCGATGGAAGCTCCTTGCACTCTAGCCCTTTGTCACCAGCACGCTGAGCTCCCAACATCTGCTCACTGGACTTGGCTTTTGCACCTTGTTCATTTATAATGCAGCAAACCTCAGCTTCCACAGCGCAGGACTTAATGTGCCCCTGGTTTAAAAAAATGAAATTCAGAAAAAGGAACATTGGGAGAGGAGGAGAAGAGAAATTGAGGCTCTAATATATATGTTCCTCACTGATTTGAAAATAAACATATTTTTAAGTGAGAGGTTTGTTGGATTCTACTTTTTTATCCCAGTAATGCTTTCTTGTACAGTGAATTGTTGACTTTTTTCCCATGCTTTAGATTTATTAGACATGTGTCAAGTTGTCAGCCTCCTACCGCTTGCATTTGTGTCCACCTTGCAAACAGCAGGGAAAAATATTTTTTTCCCTTCTCTCTCTCTCTTTCTCTCTCTCCTATGAATGTTCACTTCTTGGCAGCTCTGAAACAAATTTTGAACAGTTGCTGTTCCTATTGATAGCAGTAGTTTGATGTTAGAAAAAAGGGGGTTTATTTTCCCCAAGTTTCTGACATATACTGGCATATCATCTCACATCCTACCCTGATGCATCAAAACTAAAGCAAACCAAACCAAGGGGAAAAAAAAAGGCAGAAAGAGGGGGAGGGCATAAACCAGCATGTTCACACAGCTCCTGAGCCACCGAAGAACACCCGCCCATCTGTTCACCATTTCAGTCCCTTTGTTCTATCTTTATTATATGTATTCCTCAATAAAATGAATTCCTGCTACTTTGACGACATTTCAACACATGCCTCTTAGTCTGCGTTTGAACTGTCTGTGAGGATCTCCTCTCTCCCCTCCTCTCACTTGCCATCAGCAGCTGAGCTGAGGAGATGCCTGCCAGACAAGCCAAGCCGGGGGAAGGAAGCCTCCAAGGCAGTGAACAGCACCCCGTGGCACACCCAGAGTCTCCAGGAAATAGTTCCAGGTGGGGAATCCTCTATGGAGACAGCCCCACATTCTGAGAATGACACACCGTGTGTTACGTGTTTGCTGCCATCGGAATTACACTGATGGCAAGGTGCCTCTGTCAGGGGCAGAGCTCTCTTTCAACCCTACAGAAAGAGTGCTTAGATTTTATATGTTAAAGCCAGCTACAGATGCTCAATCTCTCACACCAAAATGCTTGTATCTAACTTTCAGGTGGCTAAATTTTACCCACAACTGCCCCTAGCTTTTAGCACTTTCTTTTCTTTTCTGACTTGTCTCCTGTTGCAGCCGCGCAATTTCACAAATATTAAAATACCCTGCAGAAGAACAGGTCTGAGATAGCTCCCCATCTGGTTACTTGATTACCTCCCTCTCTTGCCATGCAACTGCATTCCTCAAAACAGATCATCTTATGACAGAGGATCAGCAATGGCATGGAAATGTCATTTTTGCAAGTTACTGCTTCCCAGGTGTCTCCTGTTGAGGACAAACTGGAACTGGGTGAAATGGGGCACCCCAATACACTTTGCTTTGGTTCCTATAACAGCAGAAAGAGAATTCAAGTCATTGAAGTCATTATCAGAAAACACAGGCCTCAGTGGCTTAGCTGCAGAATGTTTGTCCCTAGGTCAGCCAAGAGGGGCTGCTGCTGGAAGAAAACACCCCAAACTGCTCTATCAGTTTGTTTTCCAGGGACAAAGAGCCCTTCAGCTAAGGACTGTTGCTGGCATTACTCTGCCTGGTGCCCGGGTTCAGCAGCCTGTCACAGCATTCCAGTGGCACCTTACCCAGCAGTGCCAGGGACCTGCTCGGCCCCAGGGACACCAGCTCACTGGAGTATGACTAAGCCACCTCTGTTCCCATGCAGATCTTCTTGCCTGTGAGCAAACAAGCACTTAAGGAAACTTTGCACTGTGCATGTCCCCAGAGCAATGCAAACCACAGAGCAAATGGAAATTGCTCCTATCCAAACACTCTTCCACACCTGGCATTTCATTACACTGCAGATATGTAGCTCCAGAGGCACGGGTAGCACTTTCCTTCCATCCAGAAGCACTTTGCACCCTCTGCCTAATGTCTTACAGCAGTAGCAGCTGTCTGGGGCTAGAGAGGACATGCCCATTTGTTTAGCTACAATTAACATTCATCTGCTGTAATGATTCATCGGGTGATAAAGCAGTGATGAAATGTAACTTTCAGGCTCATCAGAATGCATCACCTTCTATGTGGCAAGTCAGAAATTCCTGCCACAAGAGAATCCGAGACTGGTGGCGTTTGCCATCCCTAGAGGCACATTCTTCCTCTTCCCAAACGCAAAAGCCTGGAAATGCCATTGCTGTGCTGACAGAAGGATTCATGCAGCATCTCTGTTTTCACTGCAGCTGAATTCGCTCCTGCTGTAGGTTCAGCCTGTGTGGAATATTATGAACATCTCCACATGTACATTACACCCCAACTCATTGGCTGCTATTTGCTCTGGAGACTAAACATTCGATCTGCCAGCAATCACATTATCGTGCCAGCCAAAATGCAAACCTGAACCATATGGGCAGAAGAGGGACCCATTGCTTCCACACTGCTGTCTCTATTCTTATCCCTCCAGTTCCCTGATGTTGGAACAGACCATCTATTTCCTCTGAATATTATGAAGCAGAGTAAAAAAGGAACTATTTGAGAAAATTACTTTGTTTATTAAAAAATAAAAAGTCTCTATGAAAAATGTTTACTCACCAAACATAAGGTTTTGTGCATAGGCACAAAAAAATGCAATAAAATAAATACAAGACATTTAGAAATCTGTGCTGCGGATTTTGCCAAATATGGAGCAACAGAAGCTCACCCTGCCTGAGGGAATGACTGACTGTCTGAGGATGCATCCCGTTGGAGCAAGCTGAGTTTAGGGCAAGAAACAGGGCGGACAAAGGGAAAGGTATAGTATCTGTCATAGGGGAGAAAATAATTAATAATTAAGCTGGAGCTCATATCACTTTAAATTCGCAGCTGGACTTTCAAAGTCAGCCTCTGCAGCTCCCAGTGCACTTCTGCACACGCTGCTTGAAATCCCGAGGTGCAGAAGGCAGCACAGAACCCAGCTCTGGCTTCTGTCGTGTCCTGTTTATTTCCGTAAGTAGTGTTCATAGGTAGCTGGAATAAGTACTCTGCCCTGGCACGCTGGGCCATGCTTTGCTATAGCACAGGGCATACCAGCTGCTAGGAAAATACTGGGGAAAATGGGGACCTGCTGCCAAATGGGATGGGACCCATGCAACAAAGAACACTGAAAAGGCCAAGGTAATCAACGTCTTATTCACATCAGGGTTTTTAACTTGGAAGGTCTGGAACAAGGAAATTTAGTGTAGTTTAGGAACTACTTGGTGCAGTTTAGGGAACATTTAAAGAACTGGTCAGACACAACTCCTCGGGCCCTTATGGGATGCATCAAAGAGTTGCTGGATGTCTTTGCAAGGCTGCTCTTAATTATCTTGGAAAGGTCATGGTGATCAAGGGCGGGGGGTTCCTGAGCACTGGAAGAGAGCAAATGTCACTCCTCTCTTCAAGAAGGATCCAAGCAACTACAGGCCAGCCAGCCTTACCTGGATCCCTGGAAAGGCGATGGAGGAGCTAATCCTGAAAACTGTTTCCAGACACTTGAAAGATAGGTGATAAGCAGCAGTCAGCACAGATTGATCAAAGGGAAATTGTGTCTGACCAACCTGATACCTTTCCATGATGAGACAAAAAGCTTGATGGGTGAGAGGAGAGCCATGGATGTGGTTTATCTTAGTAAGACTTTTAACATTGTCTCTTTTTAACATCCTCGCAGACAACCTGGTGATGTATGGGTTAAATATATGAGACAGTGAAGTGATTTGAAAGCTGGCTGAAGCACTGGGCTCAAAAGAGATGTGATCAGCAGCTTGAAGTCAGTCACTAGTCACCAGCCAACTCCAATGCTAATACTGGGACCAGCATCGTGTAACCCTCTCATTGATGGCTCTGACAATGCATTCAGCAAATTCACAGATGGCACATAACTGGGAGAACTGGTTGGCAGATTGGATGGGTTGTGCTGACATTCAGGGCTGCCCTTGACAGGCTGTAGAAATAAGCCAGTGGGAAACCTGTGAAGTTCAGCCAAGGGAAAAGCAAAGACATCCCATGCACTATTACACCTTGGGGACTGACCATCTAGAAAGCAGCTTGGCAGAGAAGAGCCATGGGACCATGGCACCCAAACTGACTATCAGCCAGCAATGCAGCCTTGCAGCAAAGAAGGCCAGCAGCATCCTGGCATGCATCAAGAAGAGCTCAGCCAGCAGGTGGAAAAGGGATGATCCTTCCCCTCTACTGAGAGCTAGTGAGGAGACATCATCTGGAGTTCTGTGTCTGGTCCTGGGCTCCCCAGTGCAAGAGAGACAAGGACATACAGGAGTTCAAGTGCAGTGAAGGGTCACTAAGGTAAATTAAGGGCTCAAAGCATTTGGCACGTGAGTAGAGTCTGAGAGAGGTGGTCCTGTTCAGCCCAGAGAAGAAGAGGCTCAGGGGCCATCTTATCAATGTGTACAAATGTCCAGTAATGGGATTAAAGCAGAAAGAACTGGGTTCTTCTCAGCAGTGTCCAGTCATGGGACAAGAGGCAATGGGACAAACTGAAACACTTACTAGGAATTTCCACCTAAATATAAGAAAAGTCCCTTTTCTTTCCCCTGTGACAGCAATCAGACACTGGCACAGGTTGCCAAGAGAAGTTGTAGGGTCTGCATCCTTCGAGATATTCAAAACTCAGGTGGACATGACCCTGAGTAGCTGATCCTGATTGAGCAGGGGGATAGAATACATGATCTTCAGAAATGCCTTCCAACCTGACCTGTTCTGTGATCTTCTAAACTTGCAGCTTTTCAGGAGCACAGAAATTACAAATCTACAAGATAGATCCAGGCCAGCATCTGGTAGTGACTCTTGGCAGGTTCTCCGAAAGCTTAATATTCATCATAAATACAGAGCTGAGGACTTCACTGGTAATATCCAGACTTTTAGGTCTTCACAAATCTTTAGAGAAAGCTAAACCTTAAAATCCTACAAGTATCTGGGCCTTGGAGTGTGACCAAGACTTCAGCAGGGTTTGATAATGTACATTGACTTCCTTGAGCTTTGCTTTGAGTCAGGGAATCTCTTAGTGATCATTTCCTTGGGGGTGGTGGGGGGAGTGGTGGAGGAGAACTGCAATCTTTCTGTTTAAAATAGGTAAAAATGAATGTGAATTAGGTAATACAGATGTGTGCACTCACAAAGAGACAAGTTCTTTCTCTGAAAACAGAGCTTAAATTACTTGTTGCAGTATTTGAAAAACAAGTGAGACATATCTCAGACTCAGGAGATATTCTTGAAACCAGGCAAAATTGATTTTTTTTTCATATTCACTGCCAGATATGGCACAGTTACATAGCTATATGCAGATAGAAAACAATGTGCATCTTATCTTGCCAGCGATAGATTCCACACTGGCTTTAAAGGAATAAATCATTCATTTAAATCATGGATTTTCTCTCTACAAAACAAGCATTTAAAAAATATTTCACTTCCAGCTCAGCAGAAAGAAATTCCTTTTAATATATATCAGTGAATCTGATGAATGCTTCTATGCGCATGTAGGCATGATTTTAATCTGTTGGATTTTATTTTCTTATTTTTTATTTAAATCAGCGGTAGTTTTGTCAATGGTGCATTGTAGACAAATACAGAAGATTTTAAGAGAAATTAGAAGACAAACAACATTTCTCCCTCTTTTTTCTACATGTAATGACGTATTTTGAAGCTCTGGTGAGCAGGAAATGGGACTCCAGCTGGTGCCAGCTGCCACCAAGGTTTGTACAGAAATGCTGTTCAGCACCTACAGAGCTTTAAACTTGATTCAGGAGACNGTCTGGCATTAGTCAGCAGATCAGTGCATCACTTGTTTTTTGTTTTTTTCTATCCTCTTTTATTATCATTATTATTATTATTATTATTATTATTATTATTATTATTATTATTATTATTATTATTATTATTATTATTATTATTATCCTTATTGCTGGCCTCAAATTTTGTCAACATTATTTACAGCATCTATTGCTCCCTGACAGGAAAAAGTAACCTTTTGTGGTTGAGATGTCACAAAATGCCCAGGACCTGAACTGACATAAGTCCAGACTTTTAAAACCAAGAAAGTGATAGTGAGAATAATGTAGCAATGGGGACCAAGATGGCTGTTGTCCCAGCGGTAGGCTGGTACAACACTATTAAATCCTAGAACAAATCCAGAGCTGAGGACTTCTGAAGATGAACTATGGGTATGGATTGACAAAATGATGGTCAATTTGCAAAACAGTTTCCTAGAAACAGCCAAACAGATCCATGTGGCTTTGAATTCAAATCAGCCTAAAAGCCTGAGGGACAGGTTAAGTATAAGATTTGATCAAATACCCTTTCTCATGAAAAAACAAAAAAAAGCTCAACTCTGAGGTCTATGGCTTGGCCCTTTCTAATATTTTAATTAAAACTAATCGTTTTGCAACCTCCTACATGCTTATTTCATTGCCAGGATCTGACTGGGAACATTAGACTAAGTGAATCAGACTGCTTGGTGATTATCCAGCTGGAATATTGTATTTCTCTCTTGTTGCCATCTCTGTAGTTTAGTGGTCTTAAGACGACGCATGTGGTCTCTCTTAGGATCCACAGAAAGGCCATTTTTAGAATGAGGCAGTTGGAGGTAGGGGCAAGAGAGGAGTAGATGATACTCCTGAAATACTATTCCCCTGCAGCAGTGGTCCAAAAGAGTGCATAAAGCAAGTAATCACTCCTCTAACTAAACAAATTTCTAGCATTTGATTGATGCTCAGATCCACAGAGCTGAGAAAGACAAGTAAACAAGTCAATTCCCTGACTCATCATATGATGTCTCTGAGTATCACATAAAATGCTAATGATTAAGTTAATTTAGTAAATATAATCAAGAAGTCCACCTTTATCTACTACTTAAAGCTCTATTATTCATTAGCTTTTTACCTCTCACAGTTATGAAACACTGCCCTTAGTTGTTTTTTAAAAAAATGTTAACTAGAACAAGGGTTGAGAAGAGGCAAAGCAAAGGACCACCCATGATAAAAGGCTTTGAAGATTTCCTCCAGATGAATTCTAGCAACTAAGAAAACTTCTGACAGTTTCTAATTTAGACAGTCATTTGTGAGAAATGAAAAAACACCTGGTGAACAAAGTTAACTGGCTGAATGACTGTTCAGAAGAAAAAAAACCAAAACAAAACTAACAAAAAAAAACAACCCACAAAAATTTGCTTACCCCAGATTTTGCTTCTGTTTCAATTTCATTGTCCAAAAGAAAGGAAACCAGTACTTACTTTCAGGCCAGATAAACAGCACTCTGAGAACCCTCTGCTGTGATTGAGATATTCCCACTACATGCTTAAACAATGTTTCAGCAAATATTCCAGACAATTGCATAATTTCTTAGACTGTTAAAAAAAAACAAAAAACAAACAAAAAAAACCCCAACAAAACTGAAGAGGAAAAGCTATGTGAGCACAGTCAAAATAAATTAGCTTACCGATTATTTGATTAATATCATATTACTTTAATTAATTAGCATTCTTCTGTGGGAAGGAGAGACAGCCTCCCTGATTAAAAGCCTTTACACTGCACAGAAAACATATAGACATGTCACTGCTCACAATTTTCTTGAATTTGGGACCTAATAAAATTCCTTCATTGTCTTGTAGCCCTTTGAACTAGGTTGGGAATATCCACTCATGGACATTTGTGGCAACACAGAGATGTCTGGACAACATCTGAAAATCTCAGATTGCTGGAGAATACAGCCCATGTCTGTCTGAGGGATCATTAAGGTGGAAGTAGCTAGATAAAAAAGAATGTTGTTGGCCTTTTATATATGTGGGAGATGAATTTACACAGAGTTCGCATCAACTTTATTGTTTGGATTATTCCTTTCTCAATAGACAGATTCAAATGGAAGTATTGCTTGGCTTGAAACAGGAGACTCAGTAAACACATCCCTCAAAATTTTCATTCTTAACGTATCAGTAACATTTCAGTTCATTACGGTGTTATTAGTCAGTCTTCATAAAAGAGCTATGCATCTTTATTAAAAATGGAAGTTCACATCATTTTATGTTCCCATAAAAATGGGTGGTGGTAGCTTTGATTAATTTCTTCACGTACAATGAACTTTACAGCAAATTGGACAGTGTAATTCAATTCCTATTTCTGCGGATTTTTTTTTTGTTGGTAGAAAATTGATATAATTCATATGTAATCGTATTGCCTTTGCAAGAGATATTTAAGAAATAATATCCTGAGGTAATGATTGCATGGCTTAATTATTAATACCATACTTTCAGGCACGACAGTGTGCACTCCTTTTATCAAGCTTGGCTTCTATCAAAAAAATATTTCCCCTATGTATAGTTTGTTACTTGCTCTAAGGTGTTTCTGAATTTTACACATACACCACAAGTAGGTGTGCATAGGGTCAGAGTACCTGATATTGATGTGCTTCTCTTCAAAGTTCTAATTTGGGAAAGGGTGGATGACTAAAGGATAAAAAGAAAGCCAACTCAGTAGCAGAGCAGAATTATATGCACAGATTTTAAATAAGATGGGAGGGCAAATTTGAAAGTGTGTTTGTTGGAAATGGTGTTTTTCTGATTTAGGATAGTCAGTGAACCCCTAAGGAAGCTTAACTAGACACAAATGGACCATGCTAGAAATCCTAGGGGACAGTTCAGCATCACCTGGAGGTCTAGAAGATCCTGTCTTCTCTTATGCCATATGAGAGGTCTGGTCAGATCTTTCTAATAATCAGATATTCCAAGTGTGCTGGGTAATCTTTAGAGATGTAGGGAGCTGACTATTCCTGTATTTACAGTTCTGCCTTGAGGGACGGAAGAAAACTCTTCATCCGGTCAGAGACAATAAAATACATCATTATTTCTCTGTTGTTTTATGTTTAAGCCTCTGCTGGCATTGAAAATTTCTTTCCTCTACTTCTCCCTTATCTTTCTTTAATAACTTCATGAGACCAATGCACTGAAATGAGGAAATCTTTAAACTGTACCAGCCACACATGCAATGTGTGCTCACAGGCTTTGCTATTGTCCTGCTTTGTCTTCATCCTAAGGCAAACCCCTCCAGAAAAGCCTCCCTTGGAAAACTGTGGACCATTTTTAACTTTTTTTTCATTTTGTTACTATCTTTACTGAAGACAAAGGCCTTCCCAGAATAATTTGATAATCTTTTGATGGTGTTAACCACCACAGCAGGACCCATTCTGCACTTAGACCACAGAAAATCCAGTGAACACATTTACTGAAGTTCAAATCAAAGAAAGAAGTACCTATACAGAGTACCAGCAGACATACTTCATGAAGGAGTTGATGTGACAACCTCTGTCTGCACAGACCCTTTTTTAATACAACGGATATAATTTCCATGTGGAACTGAATCCCAGGAGATCTTATCAGGACGTTTCCCTTGCTTGTCTTTTGATCATCCAATAGAACATTTGGGTGATAGTCCCACAATGTTCTGGGCATTGGTGGTGAACCTACAGAAAGAACAAAAACCTAAGAAAGTCTGTCTTGAACAGATTCAAAATGCTGTTAGAATGATGACCTTGAAAGAACACCTGTCAATCCTTGCTATCAAAACTAAATGGAGAAAAACCAAAGGATTTCAGACAGACAAACACTAAATCATGCTCTTGTTTACAGATCAGAATTGAGAACTGTAAATGAACCTAAAAACCAATTAGAAAGTAAGATGTTGCTTGGAGGACAAATATCTTCAGTTCTGTGTGTGACAGAACTCTAGTCCTTGGGACTCCTAATTTCTAAGTAATCTTACAGGGACAGTTTTAGGCAGAATAGCTCACAGATGTAGTGGGTGGAAGGGTTCTTTCCAGCCTTCATCCCCCTAGGAGTGGCATGCTGGCTCACATGAACCACACTCAGATAAACAAGGTAGAAGAAATGAGAATTTTAATGCCTCGGAGCTCCCAGCAGGCCAGTCCTGTATGAGTAACTTTAATTTCTGTTGGACATTTGTGGAGCCTCTTCTCAGCAGCAATTCTCTGCATGTCTGAATGTAGATGAGAAGAAATCTTCCATCAGTCCCTTTGTTTCACCTGGTCTTCAGCTCACAGTTATTAAGGAGCTTATTGAGCTAACTAGAAAACTCTCATGAATAAATGATATAATTCAAAGAGATGCATTTATCATATTCATAGTAGTTTATCTTATATATTTATTTCATATTCCACCTGATTGTGTTTGTAGTTTATACAAGTTTCTGTGTTCAGATATAAGCTAGTAAGTAGAAAACTATAATATTGTGAGTACACTAGAACTCAGAAATAAAGAAATATATATGCTCGCCTTCAAAGTATCACTCTGGTACATTTTACTATTACATTTTGTTCTTCTGAGAAAGGCTATAAGTAGCAAAATGCCAGGCAATGCCCAGAATATCATACTTAAAGAAAACACAACCATTTCTCTTGTGCATACTGGAACTTGGCAGTTTGCAGAAATCTTTTATTATTTCAAGATAGCAGTTCTCAGGGATAGTTCAAAAGGTGTTTTTTTTTTTGTGGTTTTTTTTTTTTTTTTTTATGCTGGCATATTATTCAAAATATTTAAAATAAGGATATTCAAAGTCTTTATTGTCCACATGAGATCCTAACAGCTTACTTGCTCTTCTTAGAGACTTCCTGATGCTTTTAAAGAAAAATCTTTCAGCCTGAGTCCAGAGACATCTGGGGCTTGTAAAATACTTCCAAAGAGACTTCAGGAGGTATGGAAGAAAAGCAAACCAGTTGTAGAGAGATTTAAATTCACTGTATAGGTCCCAAACCTGTACTGAATATTTGAAGAAGGTTGAAACCCACAACTAGTTCAGATGTTTAAGTATAATTAAGGCCTCTTTTTTTCTTGCTTACATCAGTGTAAGTTAAAAATAGTTCCCTGTAAGCCAGTTGGTGTTGTGACTTTGTGGTGCAACATTTTAGTTGCAGCATCACACGCATACTAACAAATCACAGATAAGGCTCCTCACACCAGATAAGACTGTGAATTCTCCACATCCAGTGTCTGCAGGTGAATATTGGCCAGCACTTGTTGTGTTAAAAGAAAATTGCTGTTTGTTCAATGCTGCACAGGGGAAGACATTCCTTCCAGTTTCCTGTGGTAATCCTCTTATGTCAGAGGCAGAATAAATGATTAATTTTTGGAAACTGTTCTTCCTCATATTTCCTGACTCTTCCACTAATTACGGCCCTGAATCAGCAAGGTACTTAAGCACACAAACAGTCCACATCACTGCTGGGGTTCCTAATGTTCTGCATGTGTGAGGTCTTCCAAGAATCTGAGTTGCTTCTAAATGCAGTTATAAAGGTGTTAGTGGAGATGCCCACACAGCAGCTCAGTGTCACTATTACAGTGTGGGCCATACAAACACAGTGCAATGGAAGCACATGCCGACTTTGTTCTTGATGTGTGCTATTTTGTAATGAACCAAGATCTGACAAAACATGGTTGTACTGACCATTTTACCTGTGGGTGATGCATCTCAACAAATTAAATCATTGGGTTCCCTGAGATCATTCCACTAATGACAGTGATGGTAAAAGCCTACATACTTAAATAACAAAACTGCTTGTATGGTCACAGCAGAGCTCTGATCCTGAATTTGGATAATAACCAAATCAACTGGCAAAAACATAATTATGACAGATCAGGAGGAGCTAAGTTCAGAGGACTGTTTAGGCAGCATAGTGTCTCCCTTGTGAGAACTATATAAGGGAGAGCTCTTTAAAACACAGTACCCTAAGAGAGCTGCCTAATAAGACAAAATGCAAATAAATATGATTCACATCGAAAGAGGTACAGAACAGAGACGGATGAACTGGGAAAACTAGGTAAGGTATTAGAAGAAATCTTTAACTTGTACACGATGGACTGCTTCAATTCACTAGGAGGCAAAAAATGAGCATCTGTGGGAACTTCTTTGTTATTAGCACTGTTTCAGAAAGTGTTTTCAGAGTCCAGCTGTAAATTGGATATAAGCACTTGCCAAATGCAAGGGGAGTGGTTTTCCACTTTGGTCTTTGTGTTTATTGTTTCTGCACTGGCAACAGAATTGAATTCATAGCAGCAGCAAAACAAAGACAGCTCTGAGTTATACTGTAATTCACTGCTGGAGATTTATGAATATTATTTTCCCGTAAAACCTAGCATTTTTCGCTTTACTACTTGTAACCTGTAAGTGGCATAAAACTGTGTACCTAGCAGGATTTCCTATTGCAGTGAGTGCCAAACACCAGTGTAAGAACTGCACTACATGCACATGTGGTTATAGACTATGCATAAATTGTGCCTTTATGTTTAACTTGTCTAATCAGCTCACCATATCAAAACTTAATAAGTAGCTGCTTCTCATTTAAAGGTCTAGTAAAACTGCAATTACTATGGCTGTAAGATGCCTTGTTTCGAAAAGAGCATTAAATAGTTTTATAGATATGGTTAGAAGATCTTGTGTAGTTGTTTTTATGAAAGTGAATGAGTTCATTAATAATGGGAGTCAGAGACAGAAATACAAGTTGGGAGTTGGTGAAGTACCCTGCCTTTGCATCTCTCCCTCACAGGTAATCCTTAAAGTTTAAGTCACTTCTGCCTCCATACTGATGACCAGGCATGGCTAGACCCCAAAACACACCCAGAGGTGATGCTTTGTAAGCCACCCTTCCTCTCAGGGATAACACTAAAGGTCCTGATTATCATTTCTACCTGTTTTTCCACCAGGAAAAAATGAATTGTCTCTGGTGCAGTTACTCTGGATTTAATTCAAAACCATGACCTGAAGCCTCTTTCATTTGTGAGAGTATATTAAGAAAAGAAAAAAAAAGTGTCTTATTATACTCATGAGTATATGAGAGCGATGAGATATGCATCACACCCTCTGAGCTGAGGGATTGGCATTGCTCTTCAGCCATGGTAACTGCAAGCAAGGCAGTGATTTGGCAATGAGCTTATCAGGGGACACAGAGCAGAGGTTCTCACTGCTCCACCATAAGGCTGTCTCCATAGGTGCCTGGGATCTTCCCATCAGCTTCAGTGGATTCTGGTCCTGATCCCAGGGAGACCAATCTTTTTTTCTTTCCTTTCCCTAAAATTTGGCAAATGGGTACCCTGCCTAATCAGGATTCAAGCTTCCATGTCACCTTCTCTTCCAGAAACCAGAACAGGGAGCTTGAAGCCAACACAGAGCCCAGAGCAGAAAACTTCTTGCCTATAGTGTGCACCAAAAGGAAAACATCATTATAGATGCTGGCACCATAAGTTAGACTTCTCTGTATCTCTAGAAACCCTGTTGGCCAGATCTGTACTATTTTATTTTTCAAATGTATTTTTTGAAAAAGGAAATCTCAGATTTACTGTAAATGCAGACAAGGAAGGCAAGAGCAGATGGGCAATGTTTAAGTTACAAACCTAAGGGAAGATTTTTCATGCAAAACTCTTCAACTGCAGCTCTTAAAATAAAGAAAGATTTTCTGTTTTCCACAGTGACTCACTAAACCTTTATTTAGACAGTTGGTAAAAACACCACATCACATAATTCACTGCTTCTTTTTTTTTAACTTCCCCCCTCCCTTTTTTGCTCAGCTGCAGAGAATGATGATGTTTTTTTCCTTTTAAAAGGAGGCAGGAATCTACATGAAGACATTTTGCCTTTTACTTTTTGTTTGCAATCTAAATATAGTTTGGAGTGGCTAATATTCCTGTTCAGACCCACAGCACAACACCCTCTGTTGCGCATATTAAATAGGAGGATTAGAATCATTATGAGGGTTTCGGTCATTTTGTGGTAGACATTTTTCAGAGATGAGTTTTCATAGTCATTCAGAAATTCAAAACCAAAAAAGCAGGGCCCAAAACATTATGATTCGGAATAAAGAGTTCATCTTACCCATTAAGCAAGTCTCTTACTGTGCTGATTGCAGGAGGTCTAACTATTTGCGGAGTTGGACAACTTGTTTTCCACATAAGTGGCTCATGACACTCATTTGTCTTCAGAAAGGCTGCAAGTTACATATTGGCTGCTGTTTCCTCTCAACCAACATGCTGCTGGGTGATCATGAACACCCTTGTTTACCACTAAATCCAGTGGCATCTGAAAATACTCAAATTTTGGGAGCAGTGCTTAAAACCAACAGTGGAACTTCATGCAGGGCAGTGGAGGTTTCTCCGAGTACATGGATATGGACCTCATGGGATTTTGCCAATTGACTGCTGCTAGCCTAATTCCAGGAGATTTTAAACTCTCCAGTTAATTTCCTGAGAAATGAATTAAGGGTGTAAACACTTCACCACATACAGCAAGCAGACATAAAATTATACATGTTTTCCTGTGTCAGATGAAGCACTGTTAAATCAGGTTGCTTTAAAGTTTCATCCAACAGTTCCTGGACCTCCAAATTTCTGTCATAGGAGCTACTCCTGGAAGCTGCTACCTACAGCCATTTTCCTTGCTAGAGTATGCAATAATGTTGTGGGGATCTACATGCTGAAAAGAAAATTATTGTAACCGTTAGCTAGAAATGAAGATGACTCAAAAAAAGAGGATTCCAAGTTGATTGCATTATATCTGCAAAAGGAAAACCTTGCTCCTTGTAATGAAAATTATTCTAGCTAAGATTCATTGTATATATATATTTTTTTATCTTCTCAGAGATGCTGCACTGGTCCCCGTGGATCCCTTTTCTCCATAGCTGTGTGTTTTCTGCTCTTCTACACTCAAAGGCAAGTTCTCCACAGACAGTGGAGTTTGGCAGCTGAAAAGCTGTGCATGAAGCTAATGTGACCTTTGATCATCTGATGATTTGGTACATTGCCTGTGAGGCAACTGGAGGGAGCAGCTCTGATGGGTACCATGTGGGCCTAGTGAAGCAGTGGGAATATAGAGAAATATATTCCATTTAAAAGGGGAGAATAGTTCAAGAAATAGCTTTACCTGAAGAAATACCAGCCTGATAGAGAGGTTTGGTAGCATGTGAAAAATGTTAAAAAAAAAAAAAAGAGAGAGGAAAAAAAAGGGGAGATATTTTACTAGGAAAACAGCAAAGTTTCATTGGGGCCTATTTGAAGAAGCTGATAACCTTTCCCAGAAGCTTGATAGTCTCCCTCTTCCTTGTGAAAAGCCATGCTCATTTGAAGAAATCATCAAATAAAAAAGGTTCAGTTTCTGAGTAGAACATGAATATTTGTGGTACTAACATCTGCGGTGGCCTTTCTATTTACTAGACCAAAAGCAAAGAACAGGAGGAATTGGACCAGTCTAGTGGTTGAGAGTCTTTATGGCTTCCAAACCACACAAGAACTCATTTGTGCTGTTAGCATCAATTTATTGCTTAGGGTGGCTCCAAGAAAAAATTTCTGCCGTTTTCTTAGAAGAAGCACATTCAAGATATGATGCTTTTACAAACTATTGCATATCATATCTCCTATTTGCATTTTCCAAGATGCTCCAGTGTCATCCTCAGCATGTCAGGGAAGAGGTGTGTAAGGACTACAGGAAAGAGGCCATGACAGAAAGTCACGTTAGCCTGAAGTGTTGACAAGCAGCAGAGTGGGAAATCAGGATCCCTTTGGTCTGCTCGTATCTAAATCCCCCCATGTCCGGGTGCCTCTGCTGTGCTGCTTATCTCTTTTCCATACCATATTAAAAAAAAATAAAGTAAAAGTGCTTCTGTGGATTGCCGTGAATGCCATGGTCTCCGTGAGTGCAAAATAATAACCCATTTTACTTTCTAAGAATCCTTCTCTTTGAAGATGACCTGCTCAGAATTCATGAAATATGATGGATTTTCTTCCTCTGGCATATGGATGGTTTCTCCTTAAATTTCATCTCTCTTCAGCGTGGCTCACTCTATTTCAGTCATCCCTGCTGCCCACACTCATCGACCATTTCCCCCGTCCTTTGTGGACAGCTTCACGGAGCAAATCTGAAGAGAGCTGAGACTGATGCTGAGTTAAGAAACATTTAATCCTCACGTAGCTGAAAAGCAAATGAACAGCCATTTCTCATGGTTAATTAATAGCACATGCTTTGTAAAGTGAAGTGCATCTTAGAGGCTGGACTCTCCTCTGGCTTTAGAGCAGTGTGGTTCCACATGGCTCCCGTGGAGCCACTACAGGTTTTTTTCACAGGGAAAACAGATTCACGTCCAGTGAATAGAAATTAATGTTCACATAAGGTGGTCCAGCTGACCACGCTGTTTTCACTCAAACTACCTAAATGCTGAGTTCCCAAAAACAGTGCCCGAAAATGTGGAAGTGGGTTTTGTAAGTGCTTCTGGAGAAATTGGAACAAACCCAACATTTCCTTAAGAATATTTAGTCTTCTTTTCAGCACTGTGGGAGGTTTGGGCTGCTGCTTTGCACATTTTTTAAGTGCCTTTCCCTTTGAGACACCTAGGGCAAAGGCCTCAGGCACTTGATATTATCTGTTTTCATAAGACGAGTTTTTTCCATACCACATTAAAAAAAAAAGTGCTTCTGTGGATTGCCAGTGAGTTCTATGGACTCTGTGTGTGCAAAACTCCCACTGTCATCACCAAAGAGCTGCACATAGAAAAAGAGTATCCCATGTAATAGATTCATGAACAGAATAAGCCAGGAAGGGCCCAGAATGGTTCAGCAGATACCCAGCCATGCCAGGTGTGGTGGGCAGGATGAGAATCTGGATAAAACAAATGGTGTAATCAAAAGAATCTAAAGTCTTAGCTACAAAACTGAAGAGACCACAATATATATTTTAATTCTCTCAGGGGTAATTGTGGTACAAGTATACTGAAATACATTTTCTTCCCTCTCCCTCAAGTGCTTCAAAAGCAGCATTTGGGATCAATTTGCCAATCCTTGAAAAGATGCCTAGAAAGGGCAAAATGGTCAAAGATGACATGCTTGATACTGAAAGGTAAAAATTGTCCAGTATCTGAAGCTGCTTAGGGCAAAGCAAATTTCCAGGTGTAAGGGGATAACATTGTATGGGTAACAGGAGTGAGAATGGTTTCACCCTCTTGCATCACCCCACAGAGCTCTGACCTGCCCTTGCAGATGAGGAGGCTGCTGTGTCTGAGCTGATGAGAGCTCAGGGCAGCATCTAACTCCCTCCTGACTTTGGGCTCCACATTCACCACTTTTCAACAGGAATGGACTTTTGGGCTGGCAGCCTGAGGACTGTACCAAGAATGTCACTGTGCCTGCCTCCCTGTGACACTAAAGGTGGCACCTCTTGCTTTTCCTGGTGGAGATCTCCAGTCTGGTGATAAGTGCAGCAGCAATCTGTGACTGACTGTTTGTTTGTGCTCATCCTGCTGATGTTGCAGTCCATATATTGACTTGTCTGGGAGTCTCAGCTTCCAGCCATTCTTGGTCACTCTCGTCCCCATCTCCTAACCCACATTTTCTGTTTGTGTGCGACGGTGGTTGAGCATCTGTCTGCACGGCACACCACGGAAGCCTGGATGTCTTCAGAGCAGGCAGCTGCATTTGCAGAAGCTGGACAGAAGTCAGATGCTAAAAAAAAAAATCTGTGGAAGTCTTAGAGGTTCTTGGCTTTAAAGGCATTTAAAAAAGAAACAAACCAACAAGCCCCCCCACCTTTAAAGATGTGCTTGGCAGAGTGTTATAAACAAAGAAAACCAGTTTGCCCATGGGATATTTGATTCTCCTCAAAGATCTGTTTGCTTCTATGCAGGTGGTACCAGCTGATGCAGAGAAAGGAGAGATAATGTCTGGGGAAAAGGACAAAGAAATACTCCAGACTTTTCTATCGAGTGGAGAGGTTGAGGTGGAAACACTGAGCAGCACCACACCAAAACCAAGCCAAAACAATACAAAATCAGTGAAAAAAAAAAGAAAAAAAAATAAAGTAATTCTGCTTGGATAATATAATATGTTTTAAAATTGACTCTCTTTACTGTCCAACTGATTTCATGTTTTCATGTCTTTGTTTGGACATTTAATCAGTTTCTCTTGGTGTTTATCTGTGTGCTAAGTTGCACTGTTTTTTTCTGAGTGTGAACTGATTTCATTAAATCACTGCAAGCTGGATACTTTTACTGTACTTTGTACCATTTTTATTTCTGTTTTCTCTAAATTAATTAGCACTGGTGTCAGGCTGGAGCAAAGCACATCAGTCTTCAGCACAATAAGTGCCCATTGGTTTAACTCAATCAGTACAAGTTCCAATTTAAGAACAGACAGAGTGAGCCAGGCCAAAATGCATTGGTACCCTGATGATCAGAATATTCCAAAGCAGTACTTTGGGATGGGGACAGTGAGAGGACAAGAACATGTCATATCCTTTTATGAATCAGAGGTTTCATCTCTTTTTGCTTCCAGATGCTCTATTTTGATAGGACTTTTTCACTTGTTTTCCCATTTTTTTTTCCAAGAGAGTGTTCATCTCAACACTTACCCAGTCAGTTAGGCATCTGACAAAGGAGGTTTTCTCACCCTGTACTTGTGTAGGTGTGTTGAAAGTTTTCTTAAGGAAAAAAAACCCCCTCTTGCTCCCACATCTGTAATGTGCTTGGGATCCACTCTTTCCAGCTGTTAGCATTCGGTGGCCCCACCTTCTCCTTGGGAAGATACAATTCAAAGAATAAAATGTGGTTTTTTGATATTTGTCCAAGCTTCTGCTAAATCAAATATTTAGTGTCTCTAGAGCAGATTAAAGCCTCATTTAATAAGCAGTGTTTAGTATTGCCCTGACTTCTCAGCTTGTACCTTTCAAGCAAGACAATAAAACTCCCACAAAGGCAGCTGGCACTACATGTGTTTGTACACAAAAATGAAGAAGCAGCACACAACTGTGTGTGGATGAAGGCTGAGTTTTCCTCCATCAACCAGCCTGAGACTTTTCCAGGATTTTGTTTCAGTTGTCTGTCTTTCCCAGAAGACACTTTTGCTGGCAGGTTTGGCAACCTGATACCACTCATGTGGTTAAAAGCTGCAGGTATCAATTCCCACCAGAGAAGGTGGCTTCTCCCACCCCATCCTGGGTAACGCAGGGCTTGCAGCTCTTTGCTTCTGATATTCTCACTGCACAGCTATCAAGAAGCACCCCTTTCTTTTCCCCATCCTCGCTGAAGGAGCACAAAGGCTGCTTTTGTCCAGAGAGCGGCTTGCATCACCTCTGGGGAGACAGTCCCCTGATGTGTGCTGAGGTTAAGGCAGCATCACCACAGCAGCATGATAAGGTGGAAAAAAATCACCTTTCTTAAATCCTGAGCCTTGTCTGCCTCTGAACATGGAACTTTTTGTCTCCACGAGGCAAGAGGGGGGAGTGGGAGGGAGTAGCAGAGAGAGCAAGGGTTGCAGGCAGGCCCTAGCTGCTGTTGCGCGTCGTATAAGATAACGTGAGCAGAAACTTCCCTTCCTGCTCACAAACAGGCAACACTTCACCTCTGTTGTGCCAAGAGGTTTTCATTTTACTATGCTGTGGCATAAACTTTCAAGATCTTAATGTATTATGTCAGAAAAATGAGCTTTATTTCATACTTCCAGCATCTGGTGGTAGTGAGGAAGAGAGAGGGAGAGCAGAGGAGCAGAAGGATGCTATTAGCAGCAGCTCTGCTGTGGAAGAAACACCTGGACCTTTCTCCCCCTGCAAGAGCAATTGAATGCAGAGCCTATGTCACTTGCTAGGGACTATCATCTTCCCATGGCGCTGCAGGGATGGGCCTCATCTAATCAGGAAAACGATGTTGCGGGGGCTGCAGGGAAGGCTCAGGGCTCTACATACTCCCCTGTGGTGTTGTGAGTACAGCTGGGTGAAAAAAAAGCAGCCCCAGAGGGCTTGACAAGTGTGAATCATTGGTCTTTCTTGGGCTGTACCCCGCTGTTGGGCCAGTGGGCACCAGCATTGCCCCAGCTTCAGAGGGAGCAGCCCTGCCATGTCACAGTACTCATGTGTCCAGAGAGCACACAGTGGCCTCCTGCCTTATCAATTTCTTCTTAGTATTAATTTTTTCCAGGTAACACTTTGTCCCCCACTCCTAGCCCCACTCGCAGCTCATAGGAAGAAAACTGGAAGATTTCCACAAAAATCTCAATAGCTTCAGCTGTTTATCCAACAACACAATATGGATTTCAAACCTGCAATGCACACATAGAGAGAGAGAGAGTAGTGACATAACTGTAAAACGAAAAGCAGTTTACTGTCTGATTTTTATTATGTATATTCTCAGCATGCAAACAAAAGGTATTCACCCACCACAGTGATCAGAAAACAATATATTTCTACTCTTATCAGACACAGGCACTGACTCAAGGCGCGGCCTTAGCGTTACCCATCCCAGAGCAGCCTTCCGATTTGGCACAATTGACACATGAACACAGGTTTTGGTGCATGTTACCATTCCTGATCTTTTAAAATATGTTTCACTCATGGTCTCAGGTTCTTAGATGAGAAAACTTGCTCTGTAGTCTGCCAGCAGCCGATGGGTGGTTATGGAGATTTGCCCCTTGTTTTTGTGTAACACAGCTTTGTTGGCCTCGCAGCAGCACATATGCCCAGGGAAGCTCTTGTGGAATGTCCCTGGATACCTCTTGTCTTTTGGAAGGAGTCTAGGTGTCCTTATGGTTTGAAGAGCTGCTGTCCACCTTTTGGGTTGACTCAGCCTCGTGGCAATACCAATGGTTGTTTTGTGAAAGCTGTGCTGTGCAAGGCCTCTTTATGATAAGGCTTATTAAACTTCTGGGCTTGACTTTTAGAGAGTGAAAGGACAAATGACCTGGCACTCCAAGCTGCCATCCACAGGCCGTGGACATGGGCCCACTTTGAGGAAAGCACTGGGGTGACAGCCTAGCTCTAGTCACTGGCCGAAGCAGGTGACTGGACACATCAGGCCTGACCTGTGGACATGTGCCCTTGGGGGCAGGCAAACCTCAGGGCACCAAAGGTGATCGCTGAAAAGGAGCGCACCAAGCCCCCGGTGCGGACACTTCTGCCCCAGGAGGAGCTCAGGCCCTGAGAGCATTTCCCTCTGCTGCTGGGGACATCTGGCCCGAGAAAGCCTGTGGCCTCCTGGTGCCCATCCATCCAGACAGAGCATCCTAGGAAGCATGGTTTTGGAGATCAGCATATTTGTCAGAACGGCTTGCAACCTTGCCATAAAGCTGCGATCACACCTTCAAACAACCCCTTGTTCATGGAACGTATTTCAAAGACTGGCAGATCTGGCTGGCAGAATGGGGTCCCATATATGAATTAAAGTCTTTACTTTTTTCTTCCAGAAGTTTTCAAGAGTGCAAGTGACAGAAGAGGAAGGGAGGGAGGCAAATTAAAAACTTTTTATACATTAGGAAGGTAAATGAAGCAAGAGAATGCAAAGACAAAGAGATGAAAGTCATATTTTATGGTAAGCATCATGCAAGAGCTTCTTATTGGTGATGGGTGTGCAAAATAAGACACCAGAAGCCAATGAAAGAAATGGTTGTTAATACTCTGTCTAGAAATGATAGTTAGTACTGTGACTTTCTTTTTTTCCCCCACTGATTAAATAATTTATATCAGAATACTTTTGTAATTTGAGTCTGTCAGATGGGAGCTCTTTTATATATAAATATATTTTTTTCTTTCCTGCTTTCTAATTAGCAAGGTACAAAACAGAACAGTAATGTATTACACAAGTGGAGAAGTGACATTGTCTGGAGAGCCTGGCTGTGTCCCGATTCCCAACAAGGAGCGCTGCGATACCGTGCTCGGGAAGCCCAGACTCCCCTCCTTTCAGCAGCTAAAGAGTTAAAGAGACAGATCAAAGTGAGAAAAAGGAAAAATATTCCTTTCAGGCTTTGAAACACTGTTGCCACCATGGAGAAGAGTAGTAGAAAATTAATAAGGTGGTGTTGGAGCAGATGCATGACCTACAGTATAGTACAGAGGGCAAGAGTTCAAATATAAATAAATATGTATGGCTGTGCTATGTCTTATTAGATAAGAGTGCTGTCTCGTAAGCAGTTTAGGTGCAGCGAAGTGGCATCTGTAGTACTTGTGAGACAAGGAGCTGTACCATAAACAAGCCTTCTGATTAAGCCAGGGATTTTCTAAGAGGCCAGCAAGAGCCAGAAGGGAGATTCACCGTTCCAGCTCTCTGGGATCAAGGTATCAGGCGTGGCAGGGGAGAGGGGGTGAGTCTCCTGCAGTGATCCTGGCAGGACTGTCATCATTTGGGAGGCAGGACCACTGGGTTGAGCATCCCAAAATATTCCCCATGAACAAAAGTGCCATCTGTTTTAAAGCAAAAGTTAAAATGCCAGACTACAAGGTGCACAGTGGATGGTAAGTCTCCTCAACTTCCATTTCTACAGATCAAAACTTTAGGAGACATCCTCTACACAACATATAGATCTTGGGGATGGATTTCAGAGTCATTGTTTGAACATACCAAAGCCAGTAAGTGCTTGGGCCAGGGGACAGTAATTGCAACCTATGCAGACCCTAGCCTTCCCTGAGAAAATCCTGAGACTCCTTTGTGTTCAGATCTACTTCAAATAAACCTAACAGAAATAATCTCACAATAATTCCTCAGCCACAGACTAATTTGAAAGTTATATTTAAAGGTATATGAATTTTATCACGATTAGATCATGATGAACTCTGTTGGGGGTTTTCTCTGCCTTGTGGAATTACTTGTAAAAAGGAAGCAAGCAGCATTTAAGACTGAGCTGGGCTGATTACAAGCAGTGTGAAGAAAAAAGAAATTGACAGAGACAAAATAGAGATTATCATTCTTTATCAGTCACAAATAAACTTCACCTCAGGTTTTCCACTTGAGTTGAGTTTCCTCTCTATTTTTCAGCAAAATATTGCTCAAATAGTTCCAATGACCCAAAACAAGCATTTTTCACAAGATTAATTTCTCTGCTGCAGAAGTTCATTCATCCCAAGGCAGACTCTGGCAAAGACATGGGCAAGGCTCGTCAGGTAGCGTGGAAACAAATGTAGGCAAAGGAGGGAATTGGTTCTGTGCAAGTTTCACCCCTCCCCACTGCATCTCCCTTCTTTACTTTTATAGAGGGGGATTAGTGACATGGATAAGCCACGGGAGTAAAGCTCGCGTGGTTTGTACATGTCACCAGAACCCCTACAGAAAACTGCAGCTTTATAATATGTACAATTTCGGTTTAGTTTATTATTTATAATACCTGGGTACCAACAAAAAAGCTCAGACACTAATGCAAAGTTTTTAATTTCTTAGTGCGTTGACATCACTTACTGTCTTTCTCAATGTATTTTTATTTGTTTGATCTTCTATAAATTTTTCTCTTTGTTCTTCAGATGGAATAGCAAATCTAGTTCATTCTGAAGACACTCTGCTGCTATAAAGTAACTGAAAAACCTTTAAAAATTTAGAGTTTTAAGTGTGATATCATATCCCATATGAATATTTGTATCATTACAGGACACAGTATCACCTAGTTCCGTGGAAATATGAAATTCCACTAATTTGTAAGATTATCTATTTTCGCCATCTGTGTTATTTTAATGCAGACAATTTATTGGAGTCAAGGAACTAAATATTCTATTCCTATCCCTGCTCTGTTTCAGTGTGATTTTGGCTACACCAACATTTGCAAACCTTCCTTTCTTTCTAACACCTTCATATCGAGGCACCACAGCTGAAGATTTTAGCACAGGTTTCTGCTCATGGAGTCAGATTTCTAAGGTTGTGGCTCTTGCTGACTGCCTGTCCTACTTTCATCTTAACTTGCCTATGGCTGAGCCCACTAATATTTTGAAGTGAAACTGGAAGGTATCTCTTTCCATAGACTTGTGATCAGACCAGGTTTTCATCTGTCTAGGAAAAGAAAAGGGACAATGGTGGCTGACAGTAGGTGAAAATTTGAGGATTTGGGGTTTTGGGTGGGGAAATTTGTCAGGGCCAGGGAGCATCAGGTCCTGAGCAGGAGGAAATGCTTTGGGCAGAAGAGGGCTAGTAAGCATCAGGATAGAGGGAGGAAGGGCATAGGAGGCAAGGCTTACTGGAGGGCCAGAGTTTTTCACCCAGCATGCGGCCACAGATGACATCCTGACATTGTCTTTGACTTGAATCCCACCTAGGATCAGGAAAATGGGCTCAGGAGCATTGTTCTCCCTCACTGTGTTTGCCTGGCACCTTCTCCACCACCTTCTCAGTAGGGCCTGTTGCCATTGCAGCTACAAAGCACCTCAGCCTCTTCCTTTACCACTGAGACCCCTCCTGACCACCCCTTTCACCTCCTCCAGACACAGCATCCCTCTAGTCTATATTCCCACATTATTATATATTCTCTTCATCTGCACACACACACACACACACACACAGAGAAAGTTAAAAGAAATCAATGAAGAATCAGTGGCCAGTGAAATGATGGATAATAAAAGAAAACTCTAAAAAGAGCAAAAAAACTGCGAACAGTTGTGGGACCATTGCTAAAGACAGCTCACAGCATTGCAGGGTTTAACAAAGAAAGATCAGAAGTGTTGACTAGACACTTTTGTTCTGAATTTGCAATGAAGCTGGAGGGTGTATCTATCCCGTCTGACGTTTCTGCAGGAGCAGAACGTTTATCTCTGCAACAAAGGAAGATCTGAGGCAGCACCTGCTAAAATTAAGCTTTCCCAAAAACAGCTCTATTAATTTGCACTCAGGAGTTTTAAAGCAAGTGGCTGAGAAACTTTCTGAAACACCCTCATTAATAATTCACAGATGTCGGGAGAATGAGTTAATTTTGGAGCCTGAAGGTCAGCAAACACTGCTCTAAAGGGGGAAAAAAAACTGCTAGAAAGAAGAAAAAAAAAGAAACTAATAGAGAGAAGTAGAGAACCAGCAAGGCTGACAGCTCCAGATACATCCTGAAAACAAATTTTTAGGGCAACTATAATGAAAGATTTAGTGTCTAAGTATATATGCATATATTCATATAAAACAAAGGCTAGCCATAAAAAGTGCAGAGTGGTAGTTCAAGTCCTTCCCTGATGTTTAGGATGTGAGGTTTTATAAATTCAAATTATCAAGGCTATTGCCCAGGCGTCCAAAGGATAGTTTGTTGCCTGTGTGTTGCTCACAGTGGGAGGCTGATCTGGGGACGCCACTGCCCCAGGTGTCCCTGCATCTTCAGGGAGGACACAGTGGTATGGTCCCACAGGGCCATGCTCCACAAGCCACTGTTGGAACACCTTGGGCAGCCCTCCAGGCTTTGCCCAGGTGTTTGAAGTGAGGCTAACAATACATTTGAGGTCAAGAAGAAGCTTGCCTTTGGACCAGGGGGGCAAAACCTGGAGTTGCATCTCTATGGCTTCAGCAACCTAAATGGCTGCTGCCAGGTAGGGGTCTCAAATCCCTACTTTTGTTCTGGAGGATCCACTTCCTTGCAAATCTAAACGGCATTTTTATGATTATTTCCAGTTGTTACATGATTCTTATTATAGTTCAGCACTGACGTCAGCAATAAACAATAATAGGATTGTGAACTATTGCTCTTTCTAATAAAATTATGTTTCTTCTCTGTATTATAAATCTAATAGCTATTACATCAGTACCCATAAATATATATCATTGCTTACCTTTTTAATATATACAGGGCATTGCATGCCCCAACAGAAAATAATCAGATTTTTTTTTTATAAGTTAGCCACAGCCATTATTAGATCATGAATGCCTAATAAGTAGAAGTAGAAGATATAATTAATGGACAGTTTTCATATCATTTTCTTCTTTTGAAGGGGGAGAAAGTAGTGGCTTTTACCTGCTTTTTTTTTCCAATCTAGAGCTGGAGCCTCTATTCTGTCCTCTGTGTTTCTCCACACTTTTCTTTGTAATTTCTTTCCCTTTCTTGTTTGAGGCTAAATGCTGGCAGAAGAGCACTGCACAAGGCAATGCAATTTCTCCAGTGCAGTGCTATCAAAATCCCTCTCCTCCTTTAGAAAGAGCCAAGAAATAGCCTTTTCCTCCACTGTTTGATGCTAATGCACATACTTGCTCTCCCTGTGGCCAAGCATCTGGACTGCCTCCCTTGCCCTCTGTGGGGCGTGCTCCCTTCTGCTGCCCCCCATTTTTTTGTGATACCCGCTTTGGCCATGCCCTCCCAGATGGCCAAACCTCCTGATGCTCTTCCTAGGTCCTGGGGTGTGAGTGCCCGAAGGCTTGTGACAGAGGCTCACGTCCCAGGCAGGGTGACACCGCAGCCATTTCCCAAAGCCCCCATCCCGGTATTCCTCTGTGAGCCTTTCTGGAGAGGACGTGCCTGGCGGCACCCCGGGGCAGCCCACGACATGGACACGGCTGTGATCTATGGGAACGCGTGCAAGATCTGTATAAATAAGGCATATTCCCCCCTCCACCCCCCTCCTTCTCCTCCTCCTCCTGCTCCTCCTCCTCCTCCTCTCCTCTCTCTCAGCGCTGATTAATGTGTTGAATGAAACCTTTAAATGTTTGATTTCAAAGCAGAGGGATTTTTTTCCCCCCTTCTTTCCGCCTATCTGTAAAGAAGGAAAAAAAATCCGCGATCATGTGGGAAATGTTGATTTTAATGGAAAAATTGCATTGTGCTGACTTTCATAGAGTAGAAAATCCACAGAGTGAGACTTCAGGCTTGGCACCTGCTCCAGAACCTTCCTGATGAAGCAAAGGTTGTCTTCATTAAGAGCATTAATATTCATGCAGCATGGTAATTTTGACACAGAAAAGGTCTCTGTAACCTTTTCTTGTGTGAGAATTTTTTACTTCTCAAGGAAATTACAGTCCAGCAATGACTTAATTAATGCTGGGTTTCTTCAGTGGATTTTGAAGAGCTGTCAGTTTGGGCTTGCGGTAGCTGTCAAGCAGGGAGAGGGCTCTGGCTAGGTAGATTGAAGGGAAGGAGGGAAGACACCCGAGCCCCCAGCGTAGATCCTTGTGGCTGGGGTGGAGTAATGGGGGGGAGGTTGGGGGGGCACACACACCTCCCACATTAGTTTTAATTTACCAACCTGCTTTCCCCACTGCTGGGTCATTTATTATTGGCTTAAAGGACACAACTTGAATTAGTTCTTCATTTCTTACTCAGCTTATTTGTTATTTGTATTGTTATCACTACTATTTTATAAAATTGATTTTGCTCTCCTCTTCCTCTAGCAGCATGCGTGGAAGTTCTCAGGAGAAGCCCCCTTTGGATATTGCACAGCCACTGTTGCAAGTGCAGAGAAGAAAGAGAGAAGCCTCCTTCTGATTTTAACAAAATATTTATATATGTGCATATACATACGTAATCAGATAAAAATACTCTAAAGAAATGAGATGTGCTGCCAAAGAGGAGCAGCAGCAAGCGGTATTTTTTTTTAAAATCAAAGTTTACATTCTTCCCCAGTGATGTCAGTCATGTTTGCAGACAGGGCATTTTGCACAGCGGAGAAGGAGGGAGCTTCTGCTTTCTCCTTCTTTTCCTTCGTTTGAATTTTTTGAGTATGTTTTCAAGACATCCTTTTAGGATCTCTCTTTTACCGATGCTGTTTTGTTTTTCTTTTTCCAGATCACTCTGATGTGTCCTGTCAGCTTTCCCAGATCCAGGACCTCTCTCAGTGCAGTACTTTTCTGCCTCAGTCCCCTCTGCTTATCCCTCTCTGCCACGGCACAGTGCACCACCGGGGAGCTGCACCACAGCCTCCTCCTTCCCACTGAACAAGATGAAGAGGACTTCAGCAGCAAGACCTTGAAGGCAAATGCAACTCAACACTCCAGTTGCAAATCCCCCTCCACCCTCAAAGAGTTTTGAGAAGAAATTGAAGCTTTGAATCTCTGTGATGCAAAAACATTCCAAAAACATTCAAAATAATCCTGCTTTCTTTGGTAGCTGTATTCAAAGTATGTTTCTTTCACCTGGAAATTAGTGGTCCTAAGGCAAAGGTCTCTTAGATTTCAAAATCTGAATGAAAGACCCTGCCTTCCAGTGCCAGGAAATGCAAGGGATTTTTGATTATTCTCTAGTCTAAATGAGGCAGCAGTGTTAGGCCAGCACTTTGTTTAAAGGTGATTCAGAAGACTAAAATGAACATTAAATAATGACCTTGAGGTATGAGCATTTTGAATATTTTAAGAAGGGAGACTGCATATGATATTCATTTCAGCCAGCTGTAACCCTTTATTTTTTATTTCATGTGTTGTCAAAAGTGAAATTCAGAAATTAAATCCCAATGATGTGCTGGTCCAAATTTCTGTTTCAGATGTTGGCACCTTGCAACCCAAAAGCACACTGCAAAGTAACTGAAACCAGGGCTAATGGCACGACAATGTGCTGAATGTCATACATAACAAAACTGAAGGACATTCCGCTGAAAAACGTACATTATACTATATGTGTATGTGAATAAGTATATAGATATTTTAAAATAACTTGCACACTCTCCTCCATTCATTTTACCTCTTTTTTAGCCATTGGTCATTTGCTGTGGACAGTCCTAGCATGCAAGGCTAGGGCTCCAAAGCAGAGTAAATTGATAGCTGAAAAAACTCCAAGGAAGGAGATCAAGAAAAGGAAAACCCTCTGTGTTCTGCGCCACCTAGACTCTAAATCTCTAAAGAGGTCTTCACCACCCCTCAACAACGCTAAGAAGGGAGATGCTGGTGAAATGTAACTGGTTTGGGCAGCAAATTGAGCATTTGTTGTAAGTTGGGCAAGGTGATAAGATGGTCAATAGAGTCAACAGAGTATCAGAGTGCCAGTCAGGGTTTGGTCTCTTTCTAGGTTTTGGCCCCTTTTTAGGTTTGCTTTCATGAGGCACCATGTTCTTCCACCCTGCCTGCCTGGTGCTGTCTGGAAGCACTCAGCTGCCTTACCTGGGCTGATCCACTTGTTTCAGGGGTTACACCTACTTATTGTCTGTGTTGGTTCACCGTTTAATATAGTAATAACTGACATGTTTTGCCAACTACTAATCAGCATTTTTCCTAAGGATGATCTCACAACACTGGAGTCCAAGTGAAAAGATGGCAGCAGCCAAAGGGGACTAGGATCAACTGCTGAAAATGTCCCAAATGAAAAACATATCTAGTCCCATTCACACACAAACTGATACTGCTTCCAATTTCTGATTCCTCGCCAAAAGCACCTCCAGAAGGATAATTTTTTTTTTTTTCCAAAGAACAGTGGTTTCTTGCAGAATGTAGTTTCAGTAATAAACCATTTGATCCAGTGCAATATCCAGTTTCACTTCACAAACCTCTCCAACTTGCCTTTCCCATACTAGAGAAAAGAGACGAGAACATTTTCCTGATCAAAATATGACCTCTTTTCAGGTACCAAAGCTATGCTGGAGTAAAATGTAGTTTTATTTATGCACACAGGCTAGAAGGATTGCTGCAAAGGGAATTTTCTAGTCCAGGGGACAAATAATAGGAATTGTATTTCTTATCATCACAGCAAATGAAATAAATACCCAATATTTCTTCTGCCTAACAAAGTAAGTAATTAGCAGTGCCATAGTCAAGGGAACATGCAGGTAAATGGAGCAATAATTGGGGTGATACAACATTTGCCCACTTCTCAGATGAGGGATAAGGAGCAGTCCAGAAGTGAGCCCTCATTTTATTTACTGCTACACCACTGGTAATTAGACAGCTTGCCATAATGGATTAGCAGCAACCAGTGACACCCCTTATCCCTGGCAGACAGAGCAGTGTGCGGCGCAGAAGAAGCTGTTAAAGGCCAAGAAATACAAGTGTGTAAAAGATAAGAATAGCAAGTGCCCTCCCCATGTCAGGCTGACTGGGAGTTGAAAGCAAGCAAGAAAGTCAATCTTAAAATATGCCAGTTAATTTTAATGACACTGAAATTTTACTGACAAGTCTGAAGTATTTTAAGTAATGTCAGAATTATCTTACTTGGGAGAAAACTGAATTTTTATGATCTTTTTTTTATGTATAAGCTGCATTACTGTTTTATGAGGGAAGCCTGTCAATTTGCCTGCTTTGAACAAAACACCTCTGCAGAGATGTACCCATTGCACTGTATATTCTGCTCCATCACCAGGGGAAGAGGGTATGTCGGGAAGGATCCGCACGGGCTGCGCTCACGGTGTGTGCTGTCTGCGTGTCCTCGCTGCCAGCCTGGAGCCAGGCTGATCGACAGCAGCTCCCAGCCCCCGGGGCAATCCCTCGCAAGGCACGGCGACCTTTCATGGAGCCCTGCTCTGTCAACGCTGTCGTTTCCCCAGCGTGAGCCTGGCCTTGCACAGGGCTGCTCTCTCACCAAGGCGGCGCGAGCATCGCCACGAGGAGCACGGAGCTCTGCATCATCCCAGGTAAATGAGAGAAGGCCTTGGCTTGTTCCCTTGATTGACTGATTGATGATCTTCCAGTCAGGTTATAAATCTTCACTCACCTCCGTGTCTTTCTCTGAACTGAGCACCAAGGAAATACCGACCTCTCCTCCCTGCGATGCACAGGGAGCTGGGTGCTTCCCAGCCCATGCATCTACCCAGCCTCTTCAGGGAAAAAAGAGGGGCCATAGGATTTAGCAGTCCACCATGACTGTTCTATTGGGATTTTTAAAACCACTTGATTGACACTAGCACTGGTTTTATTCCCGAGCAGCCATCCTGTTAATTCATAAACACACTCACACATACTCACACATACGCACACACACACACCCACACACACACAGAGTTACATAGGTGCACATCCCAACCCTGCAGAGCAATGTCTAATTCAGCAAGAAATGAAACTCAAAGTGCTCCTCAGAGCTGGGATATTCCCTCCTGGGGTCTTGCTGCCTCTGGGTTTTTTCTAAGGACAACAGCACTGTCTTCACATCATCTCCAGATGCTTTCTACCAACACATCTTGCTCACGTTATTTTTCTGGCCCCATCTGGGAGTCTTTAGTCACCTGCAACCCTCCTCTGCAGCCTGGTTAGTGCAGGTGACTGCGGAGAGAGCAATACTTGCTCCTTCCCACTCTGTGTTTCCCCACATTAGGAAGGCACCTCTCTGTGCAGTGTTCAGCTCCCAGCAGCCCCTGGGCACCCATGTCAGGCCGTGGCCTGATCTGGTGGTTTAACCTTTTGGCAGTGACTGTAGTATGTAATCTGGTGGTTTTAACAGTAATCCCATCCTCCATTAAAAAGTCATAGCCTTTGAAAATGGTCTCTATAGATCCTGCTGGGTTCACCCCTCTGAAGTTCGATGTTTTTTTCCAATGTGCAAAGACCATCATGGAAATTCTTCCCCTCCGCCTCTCCCCCTCACTCCTGTCTGCCACATGACAGTTCACATGACTCCCAACTTGCCCATCCCCTAGCTGGCAAAAAAACCCTTCCTTCTGCTGGTGGGCCTCCCTCCCACCCCTATTCACCACTACCAATCTCAGTATCCTGCTTAATGGTATTACAGCCATGAAATATGATTTTCTTCCAGTTGGGAATAGGAATTTTGCCATGTTTTGCTGAGAAGCACATTTAATATAAATAATTCCTACTGTTCACAGGCTCCCACTTTTATGTAAAGGTTTATGCTGAGCCCACAGCAAAGAATTTAGGAAAAGGCTATTCATTAAGACCCTTACTTGTCTTGTACTTGTCTGTCACCTCCAGAGATCCCCCACTGGCAGAAGGGGTCATGTAATGTCTTATTTATAATAATCCTTGCAGTAATTAATTTTCTCACACCATTTTAGCACACACCTGGGTGTTTTTTCCTCATTTCTCTATTTGTGGTGCTTTTTTGATTTTTTCCCCCACTCTAAGTTGCTTGTTCTGATGCTAGCATGAAACATCCAACCTTTTAAAGAAATCATTCATTTTTTTAAAGGTTGAACATGTCATAGGAAGTTGGTGCACCTAATATTAAATCCCAGCTGTTTCTTTCAAAGTTCTTGAACACTGGGTAACTTGCAGAGCTGCTCGAGCACAAAGGGCCAATGTGGCACGCAAAACCACAATGGAAACCTATTTTTTGAAATACATTTATGAAAGAGTTGTGTTTCAGGTTGGTATCTGCTTTGCTATGTGGTTACTCATTTAAGGGATCAAAACCACAGTCAAGGAGTGCTGGAATTGCCCTGTTAGGGCATTAGAAGCACAGAGATGTCCAGAGTAAGGGCTGAATCCTCTTAGCTCATGTACTTCAGCCTCAAGTTGAAAGATCATGCACAAGGTTCAGGAATGGGCTATGACAGCTCTGCTGTTTACCCGTTGCTCCCCAGGAGCTGTTCATAGGAGCCCTCATCACAAATAGGCCACCACACCATGGATCTTTGCTGGCAGCCTTGGTGCAGGCACTGGCAGCTGTCCTGTCACCAAGGCAGCACTGATACCAGCAGCTAATCAGGGCACCCTAATAGGGTGGAGGAAGGCTCAAGAACCCGTGGAACGGTTTTTGCATCTCCAATTTATGCAACTGCATCTGCTGCTTGGTTTCGTGTGAGTTCCATGGCTGTAAATGCCAGTGTCTGTGCTCTTGCCCAGGGCTTAGCAATCAGCCTCCTTGAGTGGAGCAAGAGTGCAAACAGAAGAAGAAAACACTACAGAAGGACAAAAAAAAAACTAGCAAAGTGACCCACTTTGACCAGGACTGCTCTTTGTGAGCACGCGGGGCTGGCAGCAGTGGGGAGGCCGCTGGGAACAGTTATCTGGAAAATGCACATCCTGCATGCCTGGCACTGGACTTGGAGGAACTGCCGAAAAATGCGTTACCCCTTCCTGGCTCAGATTCAAGCCCAAACCCAGCCCCAACGGAGCAGTTCAATGACCTTGCGTGGCTGGCTTTAGCAACCTGCACTCCTCATGGTTTTGAAATGTCACACCCTGAAAGGCCTTTCCTGTGAGCTGGGGGGCATAACCGAGTACCTCTGACACCAAACACAGGTATTTGTTCATGTTTAAAGGTGTCCACTGACACACAACCAATTGGGACTTGCTTTTTAAGAAGCCACGAAAAAGAATGTGGCGGACCAGTCTTAGCGTGTGAGTGGGTGCACAGGCTCAAAAAAGGCAAAAGGGAGTCAGCACAGTCTAAGGAGCCTAAGCAGCAGCAAGAGAAAGATGGAAGTGAGAAGGAAAGTGGAAGTAAGGAGGGCTCTGAATATCTCTAGAAGAGACAGCTCACAGGACAGGGCATTTTGACAGACAATGATGAGTGATGAGGAAGCAGCCTTACTGCAAAAGCCAGGTGTGCAAGGACAGGGAAAAACTTCATGGTATATTTACACAGAAGAACTGATAATTTACAGACCATGTGCAGAAGGGATTTTAAAAATTAGCTGGTAATTTGGGGTGCCATATGGAAGAGCTGACAGAGTGAGACAACTTCAAGTAATTTGACTGTTTCATTTTTGGAAAATGAGACATCCACAAGTACTCTCAGGTTTAACCTGCATAACCCCTGTCCAAACTTCTAGCACCAGACCCAGATTAATGCTGATCTCCTGAAGTACTTGGTCCTCATTTCTGAATCAAGTGACTTGAGAGTGAGCTGTGGCTGCAGGATTTCCACACAACACCCAGCCAGGCCCCACATGGACACATGGATGCTCCTGTAGCCCTTGTCCTCAGTACAGGCAACTCTCCAGGGGCCAAAAAGGCAGTGCAGGCAGGTCAGGCTTTAGCAGTGCCCCACTGCTCTCACAGAGCTATTCCTTGTTTATTCGCTTCTAATTTTCCCTTCACAGCCCTGTTAAGAGCACCCTGAGGCCCCCAGAAACTTCTGTCAGGATAGCCCATGCAGCAGTGAAGATGCAAACAAATCAGCCTCCAAAGATCAGCCCCTGCAGAAGCTGTGCCGACCTGGCAGCGCCTGTAAAGGCTACAAGATGAATTTTTTTAAAATTTAACCTTGCTTAACCCTTGAGCTTGAGCTACTTTCAGCTGCCCCAAAATGATTGATAAAAGACTCTGCACGGTATCACTAATCTCGGGGGCAGTGCAAGCTGTTTGGGTTCCCGTGCGCACATATGGAAGAGCTTTGGAGTGTCAGATCCAATACCCAATCGCTGTATCAGCAAAGGTGCAATGAAATTCACTTTACTGCTCCTTGAATATGTTATATTTAAGATTGCCAGAAGAGGACTGAAGTCTCAGGGCCATTATTTGGTTAAAAACTTGGAGAAGTAATTTTCCCGCTTGTGCTATTAAGCATGTGGTTTTCTTTATTTTGAGATCTCACTTAGCCTGGGTATATACATCCATATATCTCACAATGCATGTATGGAAACCATACACAATAACAAAATAGCCTTATGTACTGTTAGGGCTGGTTTTAAAATTTACGGGGTACAACTCTCTTTTTTTTTTTTTTTGTTTTGCTGAATAGAAAAATTCTAAAGCAGTTCCATATAGTTAATGTACTGTTTGGCCTTCCATTAAAAAGATACTATTAAACCAGTCCCAAAAACACTAGCAAGTGAGTAAATGTTTAAACCACAAATCTCTCTCAACTCCTATGGGAAGGAAGGGGGTGGGGGACTCTACCAGTTCCAAAATGGCAAGATCGTATATCAGAGGTGAATAATAATGTGCAAAAATATATGTTTCAAGGAATAACACAAACTAGGAGGGGTTGGGGAGAAAGGACTTTAAGGGATGAAAAATCTTAATGCCGGTAAAGATGGAGATTCTGAAAGTGTAGGTCTTGCTAATGGAGTGGAAAGACAGAGAAAGAAAAAGAAAAGGAGACAGGAAGAGGGAGAGGAAGAGAAGAGAAAAAGGAGTGGAAGAAGAACAAGAAATAAAGCAAAAAAATGAAGAAAAAGGAAAGGAAAGGAAGGAAGGAAGGAAGGAAGGAAGGAAGGAAGGAAGGAAGAAAGAAAGAAAGAAAGAAAGAAAGAAAGAAAGAAAGAAAGAAAGAAAAAGAGGGACTGAATGGGAGCAAAATAGCAGGGTGACACCCACCCTGGCTGTAGCAATGCAAATGAGGCCTCATTGAACTGGAGTGCACAAAGAGCAACTGTATATTCCGTACACGAGACAGTTAAAAATTTGAACATAAGGTAGCATTTCCTTTATCATATCCCATAAAAATAGCAATTTGCTAAAGCCCTTGTAGCACAGTATGGAAGGTGGTGTATTTTACTGATAATGTAGAGATGACAGATAGTCCTATACTAGGAGGTTTCAATGGTGTCTTGCTGTATAGCATAATAAATTGTGAGGAGCAGAGACAGAGGACAGTGCAGGCAGGCACTGCTCCACCTCCAGTAGCCAAATAATTCAGCCCCGGCTCAGTAATTATGCTGTGTGAAAATATGGGATTAATTAGACTGGTACACTAACACACTGTAGTCTCATTAAAGGCTGAACAGCATTTTCATAGATACTGCCACTTGAACAGGGCTGCTGCTAATGTGAAAAGACAAAGTCTCTTCTTTTCACACTCCTTGCTTATTATCTTACTTAAGGCCACTTAAGCAAAGTTCCAAAGGCAGCCTGGCAGAAAGCCCTTTGTGGGATTTATTTTGTTATTTTACCTGTATTCCAAGGAAACAGGGGGCGGAGGGGGAAGGGAAATCCTAACATAAGCAATAACTGCAAATTCCCCTTTGCACCAACCAGAGTTTTTCTTCTCCTTCCTCCTTTTTTAATTTTTATCTCGCTCTTTTGGGAAGGGGAGCATGGGTTGAGGGGGATGATGTAGTGGCCAGATGTTTCAAGGAGAAAGAGATAAAAGTTGTCCCCCACATGCAAGTCTCAACTGTTTGGTTTCAGTTTCAGGGGTCAGCCTCTCTGAGGGATTTGCCCAGCTTGATGGGAGAGCAGGAGCCCCGTGCCAGAGCCTCATCCTGATGGACGAGTGCTGGGTCAGGCCTGTGTCTTTTGAACTAAGTGATTAGCGAGCCAGAAGACATCATTTATGCTAAATAGTTACTGTTTCACAATCTTTTATCTGCAGAGAGAAACCTCCTTCCTTCGGCTTACTCCAAGCCACTGAAAAGGTCTCAGTCACCCAAAAAGTCCAAATGTTGCCACATTCGTAATTATAACTCTGTTATAATTCTCTAAAGAATCCAGCACCTGGGAGAAAATTGATTTTGGAAGGGAAGGACGTCTGTAACACAGCCTCTGTTAAACAAGCAGATGTCCTCCGTCAGCTCCCCATGCGGCCCACACCCTGTGGGTCAGCACAGGCCAGATTGTCACAGTGTCCCCCAGGCCCCCCGCTCCCGTGCCTTCAGCCTGCTTAGGGACACCCGGGGATGCTCGCTGCAGCTGGAGGGAGGCAGGAATCAGGGCTGCCATTACCCAGCGGCTCCCGCTGGGGAGTGGGCTCGGTCCTTGTGTGCTTTAATTCTGGCTAAGTGGTGGGGACAGAGCCCGCTGCACGGGAAGCAGACTGCCACAGGGGTGTTAATATATAAAGCTTGTCCTTTAAAATTAACAGGCCTCTGTAAAGACCTGCTTCACCCTGCTCTCAGGAGAGCTATTAGAGCAGAGAGAGACTTTGCCACATACGTAGGAAGGAAGCGAGGGGGAGAGAGGCAGGAGAGGAGCCCAGCATATCCTGATGACAGACAATAATAGAGGTATCTGTGCAGAAATACTGTGGGCTTGGAGATGCCTTTGAAATAGGCAACAGTAATATTCAAGTTGGAGAAATAGCTGATGTTGAATAGACTGAAACCTGCTTTGTGGCTTAACAAAAGTGGGCAACAGAGAGAGGCTGACATGAAACAAGTCAGTTTGCAGCAGGCTTTAAGGTTAGCATCATTAGCAAAGGGGAGAAATTATTAGCAGTAAAAAGGGAGACATTAAAAAGAGATTTTAAAGGAGAGCTAGATAGAGCTAGGGGATGGGGGGTGCCTTATTTGTACCTGAGGAAAATAAAAGAGATTCTACCCAGACATATTTGAATACTCTCTGCTGCCTTTGCACACAGAAGTTTTATGAATATTTACCTTTCACATGGTTTGGGGAAGAATAAATTCTTTGGCACTAGTATTGAAATTTGACAGCAAATTTTCCTGCCCATATGCAAATGCTCATAAGAAATCAAGTGCAAAGAGCATCCCAAATAACATCCCTCCTGCAGGTAAGTGCTTTTCTGACCATCTCTTTGAAAGTAGGGTGACGGATGGCCAGGGTGGTTGGACCTTGTTGGTCTGAGTTAGGTACTATGGCTTTAGCTCAGTTAGTTTGGAAACACTCAGTAGCACTTTTGCTCTGAAGTGACAGTGGTCACCTTAAATAAATAGAATGTACGCTCCTAAGTCTCGTAAGTGCTTCTGAAGCCATCAGCTCCTGACTCCCTGCAGGCTGTGCTTTAGGGCTTTCATCTTTACATGGGGACAGCATGCAGCCAGCCAGGTTTCCTCTTTGCTCACACTCAGTGTTAGTGTCCCTGGGGAGAAGGGAGGAGAAATTTAATTTCTTGTGTCAGGCGTTTTAAATATGTCTTCCAGATCACGAGTCCATTCACATTACACCCTCCTCACTGAGACTGGTATAAAGGAGCAGAGTGGCTGTGGAGAGACTTGTGTCACCCACTGTGTGTGCCACTGCTCCACAGAGTGACACATCTCATGGCACGTCAGGACCCTCGGCAAGGAGCCAAGACACACAGCACTCTGCCAGGGGCCATGTCTCTGTCACACTGTCCAGCAGGACAGCCCTGAGGGCACTGCTGAGGAAGTTTGCAGAGATGGTCCCCAGAAAAGCCCTTCAGCTGTGCAGCAGTCACGAAGCAGGCAAAAATGCATGGGATTTATCTGCACTTCCTTCTCATGGACATACTAAGGAAGCAGCTCACACTGAGCCAGGCAGGAAAGATTACAAGTCTGCATACCTGATGTTTGCACATGTGTAATGGTGCTCTTGAGCTGTGCTGTCCACATAAATGGTAGGCATTATTCCCTCCCAGGACATAGGTTTCCCCTGGGACAACCTTCCCTCCTGCCCTCACACACTTTGGTCTCCAGGATGCTAAAACACAAGCTCCCCAGCTCCCCTTACTGGGGTTGTTTCATTCTCAGCCCCACAGTTTTGCTGGAGACCTCAAACCCTTCTTAGCTGCCAGAAAGAGAAAAGCCTAGTGTGATAGCTCTGTCCCCAAAACTGCGCAGCAAAGCGAGCAGCCGGCACTCACGACCAGCCCTGTGTGTCTGACACACCAGCTGAGCCAGCGGCTCACCACGGGCAGCTCACTCGGGCACGGGGCAGCCACCATCCAGCTGAAGCCTCGCCCACGAGTCTGGAGAGACTGGTGGTGGCTCTGGGAGGGCTCTTCCCAGCTGCCAGCTCCAGGCAGGCAGCTCCTGCATCCTGGCAGCTGGCACTGTCTCTGCTGCAACCACTCCCTGCAGCCTCCCTTCTGCTTTTCTGGCCATGGGGCCATCACCCACTCCTGGTGCTGCCTCAAACAAGCGAGATCAGAATGGGTTCACAATCTTTGGACAGGAAGAGGATAAGAGGAGACATGGATGAGCAGTCCCCTATTTGCTGGGGCAAGCCTCTGATCCTTACAGCAGGAGCTCCTACCTCCTTCCCGCTACCCAAAGCAGAGTGCACCAAGGGGTTAAGCAAAACCACGCAGTCCAAGTCCTGAGCAATACCATAATGCCATGCCCTGTTCCATGAGTCACAAGAGCAGGCTGCTGCCATAAATGTGGTCACAACACAGAGAAAATGCAGGATGCAGGATCAGGAGCATGGAAAGTTATCATTGACAACAGCCTACATGTAGACCAGAAGTGAGAAGAGCTTGGCTTTCCTACTCCCCACTGAGGGGTCCCAATGCTCCATCCCCACTATCCATCTGTCTCTGGTGATTGTCTAAAGGCTGAGGTGAAAGCCCAGTGTGCTGAACCCCAGCCCCACTGAGCACTTGAGTTGTCTGCAAGCCCCTGAACAAGTGCCTTGACTTTAGCAGCAGCACTCGTGGCCATAGCTCACGTCCCAGCTTAATTTCTGAATCTGGTTCTTGTTCACCACACCAGCATGAGCCTTTGGAGCAACAGGTAAAATACTAATGGAAGGAATTATGGAAATGCAATTTTGACACATTGGTGAAAGAAGTTGAGAGCTGATTATGAGACCTGTCAACCCCATACTTCTCTCACCTCGTTGTGTCTGTGTGAATAGAGAAATCAAATTAAAAATGCTTGAATGCATTCTGGAATCCAAAGGGAAATGTATTGATCTGAAGATAAGGTCAGATACAGGCCCTTCAGTTTCTGAGTGGAGGGGGTGGAACTTCAGATTTGTATGAACAAGAGAGCAAGTATCTCCAAGGCTGGCCAGAAAGGGACCCTCTGTTCTGTTCTTCCTTGTGAGAAATACATTTCCAAAGTCAAAGAGCAAAAAAACAGCTGCCTTGAATGCCTAAAGAAAGCACACCCTTGGGCAAACCTGAAAAACAGCATCCTTCAAACAACCTCTTACAAGTGAAGATGGAAAGAAATAAAAATGATAAGGATGTCAGCTGGCCAGAGCCCATCAGGGCTGTGCAAGGCATCCACAGCCCCCTGGACCTGAGCTCACATCTGTGGAGAGGGAAGGCGGACCTGATCTTTCCCTAAGCCAGAAGGAGTTTAGTTCGCAGAGACAAGAATATCAATTACCTGAATGTTAAAATTTTCCCCAACTTCTTCATTAAATTTCTTCTTCTCCTGAGAATGCTCAGACTAAGAAGTTATAAAAGTATCATTTTCTCCCTGTGTCCCTTGTTATTTTTTGCACTTCATCTCAAGGCCCATTGCTGCTTCTTAAAGGGAAGAAATAGGCTTTTGACTGGAATAATGACAATTTGGAGGCCACAGTTTCGCTCTGTTGCAGATCTTTGCCTATTTCTGATATACATGAATTCAAAGGCTGGTGCTTAGATCTCAGACAGGATAAAGCCAGTGTTTGCTTCAGAAGGATTTTCTTTGGGAAGAGTACATTTTTTTGTAATCGCAGAATGACATATTGCTCTGGGGTTATAAAGAGAATTTTATATTTATAAAGCTATCTCCAAGATATGTGCTCCTTTTACTCAGCTATAAGCTAAGCAAAACAGAAAGGGAGAGAGAAAGAGAAAATGAGAGAAAATGAATTAGCTTGAACTTTTGCTGAGATAAATATGGCTTGATCTTTTAAGTTCAGTTCATGCAAGCAATCTCCCTGGAATCACTGGGGTTTTACCTATGTACTTGGAAGCAGACCTTGGCCCCATATGGCTGAGCATTAAAAGAAAAAAAAGCTTTCAAAACATTAACTAAATTTGGCTGTAATTAGACATGGGACTCAGCAAAGTACCTGCCTCTCCTGGGTCCCCACAACTGCCCCTGCAGTCTTGTGTGGCATGGCTACATCAGAGTCAGATGCCCAGGTATCTCTTGTCCCTTCTCCTGGACACATCAAGCCTGTGTAGATGCTGGTGCTTTTGGCAGGGGTCTCAGGACCTCATGGAGTGGTGCTGGCCATGGCAATGGAGTGCATTGGGCTGAAGGTAAACTGGCTTGCCAGTGGTCTCAGCTTAGCTGAGCAGTGAGGGGAGATCAGTGTGGGGGGGAAAATGCTTTCACTCTGTGCCTTGGTCCAGAAACCGCAAAACTGACTCATGTGTGCAAAACAGCAAGGGACACACTGGCCTCTCCTCGTCTGGTGGAAATTGTGTTAAAGAGAGAGAAAGTCAGAGGGGTTGAGTGTGTGTGCACGTGTGTGCATGTGCAGGAGAACCAGCACGATGTGCCTCCCTCTGCTCCTACCCCCTTTCTCTGCAGAGGTTTCAGATCATCTGCTTTTCACAGGCATTGAAAACTAGGGGGAAAACTGAAGCCGGATTGTGACTGGAAGCTAATGTAGTCTACATGCAGCAGACATCTAATATGATGTTATTTATTCCCATAGATCTGTTTATTTTGTTTTCAATTTACCAAACCCTGTGACACATTCCCAAAGGTGCCTTGTTGTACAATACGTTGCACACAGTAAGATATTCAGCCTAATTCACTCTTTGTTTTGTTTCAGTTCAGCTGCATGAGGGCACAAATGCATCTGTGTTATATCTTCTCCTGTGACTGATGTTGCAGACTATTGCCATAGGGTTTTGTGAAATGGGATCTTAGTTAATCTAGGGCATTGTCTTTGTAGTGCTAAATTCTTATTTGCAAACATAATGTTCTGGTATTGATGCAACAGGGGAACATTCGCTGTTTTTTTCTTGTTTGTTTTTTTTTTTTTTTTTTTTTTTTTTTTTTTTTTTTTTCTTTTTTTTTTCTTTTCTGTTTAGAATAGAGTCTATGTATGTGTTTTTAATAAACTTTTATTCTAGGCTTTTTCTCTCTATTCTGCATCTGATCTGAGGCATTTATAACACATGGCAACACGTCAAATTGATGTCTTTAGCAAGTCAAGCCAAATATTCATAAAACCCATGTGCCCAAACAGAAAATGTATACTGCTAAGGAGAATAGTACCTGATGTTTTTTAAAGCATCCACAGGAAGGCAATTCTAGCCTTTAAACATACACACACATACAGACAGAGACATACAGAAAGGATTTTGAAAAAATTGTCTGTCTATACCCTGGAAGGATGGGATCACTTAGAAATCAATGGCTTTTCTTTGCACTTTTTTGAAAGCTCTCATGTTTTCATTTCGCTTTTATTTCAGGAACGTGCTGTTCTTTGGTATACTGAGGACCTGGTCTGAGGAACTGGTGCAGAATCAGAAATTCCAAATTGGATATTATAGAAGTGTGCTGCAGACAAAATTTGATGTAAACAGGATCTGGAACAGATTTGATGAGATTGTGAAAAAATGAAGATGGGATGCAGATTCATTAATAAACAGCCTGTGGGTAGTGAGCATAAAGCCTGATTGATCACAATTACTGCAGTTCATAACTGGAAAACCAGACGTTGGAGGACATGCACAAGGTAAAGCTGGTCTGACATCAGAGCTGAGCCTCATCCATTTATTGTGTGGCAACTACAGAAACCCAGCTCTTCCCTGTGATGGGTATGTTTGTGTAACAGCATTTAGAGTGGTTTAATTTTCACTTCAGCAGTCTTTCAGACTGATTACCAAAGGGGCTTTCTTAGAAAGCTGCTTGGATGAAGAAACCAGATCTCCCACATGTGCCTTGTCTGGCACAGCAGAGCTGGGGGTTTCACGCTGAGTTAACACCCAGAGTGCTGTGCAAGCAGATGACTCCTCATCACCAGCCATTCCTGCAGGGAGCTGTGCTCACCTCCTTGGGAGTGCAGGCAAAACAGGCCCTGTGAGCTGCCACCTGCACAATGGGGGAGCTCTCTACTGCATGGCTGGGTGAGTGTGTTAGGTGAGCAGCCATGGCTGGCAGGTGAGTTAAGGATCTCCTTGTAGGAGCACTCAAAGCCTGGCTCTTCCCTCTGTGCCAGCTCGTACAGTATAGAAAACCCCATGCTGCACTGTTGCCTGTATGTGTAACAGTCCCGTAAGCCCAGGCTTCCTCTGCAGAAAGGGAAATTTTCTGTTTGGAATCTGCAGCAGGAACTCCCAAAGCCAACAGGAGCAGTCAGGGGCCAAGGAGAAGAGAGGTGCTACAGCAGTGAAAACAAAGAAATGTTTCTTTCTGCCCAGTGCCCACATCAGCCCCTGGTGTCTGGTTTGTGGGTACACTGAGCACGCTCACAGCGAGGGACACCAAAGGCCATTGGAATCAGAGAAAACTTTTGGGGTTGGAAGGGACTTTAAACATCAACTATTTCCAACCCCCCAGCACAGGCAGGGATATCTTCCACTAGAAAGGCACCTTGCACTAGAAAGGTGTTATGATGGTAACACGCCAGGGATATCTCCCTATTTACCTAAGCCTTAGAAAGTTAATGTCTGTGTTAGCTCAAATGAGGCTCCACAAATGGTTGGAGATCTTTCTCTGTACTCTGTAGCTCTCCATCTGTGAAAGAAGAGAAGCATTTCCTCATACCTTAGTGGGGCTAAAGGAGGACAAAGCTGTGATGGCTTGGGAGGCACTCAAACACCAGAGTGACAAGTACCAGAAGAAATGACCATAGAAAATGACTCATCCTGCCTCTGAAGCAGGCTTTCAACAGCACGCAATAAACCAGGCATGGGGCCACCCACTAAATTACTAAGAAAAATGACTGAAAAGCTGTGTTAAGTGAACCCCTGCACCCATCTGTGGCATGGCAGAGCTCATCCCCTGCACTGCTGGGGTGCAGTCACTCCCATGCTGCACATGAGCCATGGCTGGGCTGCTGGGACAGGAGCCTCACTCCTGCTGCTGAGTGTTGAGTGGGGTAGCAGAAGCTGAGTCATGAACCCACTTTAGAAGAATAGAGGAGAAGAAATGGATCCCTGATTCCTTGCAGGGGCTTTGAGGGCTCACTACTGGAGTAGGGCCATTTTAAGTCTCTAGCAGAAGGGCCAGCAAACAAGGACTAGAGGACAAACCTGACAGCCAGGGCAGAAGAGCAGACTGGTAAGAGTTTCTGCCACATTTGCACTTAGTCCATTGAATTTTGGAGTTAGATACCAACAGACTACAAAGAGCTGCTTATTAAGAGTTTATTATCTTCTCTTGCCGATTTCAACAGGCATGGTGCCTCAGACTTGTCTCCTGCTCCTTTGCAGCCAGCTTTTGTCCACATCATTGATCTCCCACAGATCATATCACAGCCCAGCAAGACAATTTTTGTAGCAGAGTGGTCCACCAGCAGGATGACCAGGTATGCAGCTAGTCTGTTCCTGTCAGAGCCAACCCTTTACCCACAGGAACAAGAAATTCACTGATGGAATTGAAGAAAATAATAACAAAAATAAGTCAGGGGATCTAGAGACTCTCACAGGTCACTCAGAATTTCTCTTCTGTCTAGTACTCCAAGGTACTAGACAGAAATGCTCCTGGAAATTTCTGCTTCCATTTGCTTTAAATATCTGCAGTACCCGCTGTCCCTGGATTTTATCATCATATCTTGCATATGGATCTAAGGCAGGAGTCTGAGCAGAAACGCCCCACATGGTGCCTAGCTGCTCTGAGCCAAAGCAAGACAGCCATCCTGGTGTTTGGATGCATCCCTCTAGGTTTCCCTTCACCTGCCATCCCCACCAAGCTGCTGCCAGCCATCAGTGCCATTACGTCTGTTCAACGTGCCGCCGCAGCATCAACTTCTCTGCTGCGCTGGCAGGAGCAGGAGAGGGCTTGGGACATTCATGTCCCTATCTGGGTCCTCAGGTACAAACATAACCCCGGGCTTCCCTTCGCTTTTTTCTTCTTAACCTTGAATTAAAGCACAAGAATAAATCAGCTGAATTATCTGCTCTGCAAATACATAGGCAAAGCTTACAGACTCCAAGCAAAAATGAAGAGAAGGAAGAGTAAGTCTGAGAGGATGGCCAGATGTCCCTAGCAAGGGAAAAATCCTCCTGGAGCTGGGCATCTGGATTTCACAGCTACCAAACACCAGCAATCACCACCATCTGCTGAGCAGAAAACACAAACCTGTTCTACACCCCCAGCGACAGAGGAACACATTGGCAGATAGAAGAAGCTTAGCAGGATTTGGGGGAAAGTCCTGAAACTCTCTCAGAGTAAGACATCTGCTAGCCAGGACTTTATTTGCCACAGAAATGAGTCCTTTCCTTCCTCTGGTGACCCTCTATACCTGGATGAGACATGTCTTCTCTGTGGGTGTCTCCCCTCATGGGAATCTGGAGGTGTTAGAAGACCACTCCTGACCTGGAGTGCTTACAGCACTTGTGATGGCCAGATCTCCAAACCCAACACTGTGTCCTGCTTGGCACCGCAGGGTCAGTGGAATATGGGCACCAAGTTGCCCGTGCCTGCCCTGGGCACTGGTGGAGAAGAAGGAGAGATCAGAGAGACGAAGGGAGTTGCATTTGTGTTCCCAGTAGGTGCTGGAAAGGCCCATTGGGTTTTGCCTTCTATTATATCTGCTCCTTATCTTTCAGCTCTGGTGTGTGTGGTTCTGTTACATGTGAACAGTCGTGGCTTTCGGTTCCTGGTAATTCAGTTATGTTTCTGTACTCAGAAGCTCCTTAACAAGCTCTGTTCCTAGCAGACCAAGAATTAAAGGTTCTAACTCCATCCCTTGCATTTACTCAACCTTTTTTTTGTCCTTTGTCTGACCAGATGTCTTCTCATGACACTCAACTTATCCAACCAGACCTCCCAAGGAGCTAGATTACTTTCAAAATCTTCCTCTTGAGCATTGCATGGATCCTGAAGCTCATGGCTACTTACATAGCAAGGGATGCATCCCAGCAGAGACAACTAAGTAATCACCCATTCTTCTGCTCCCTGAACAAACACATGGTTCACTCCCAAACATGACAAACTGGCAAGGGGAATCTGTCTGTAGGATCTCTGAGAAGCTGAATCAAGACATGCAAAAGCTGCAGTAAGTAATGAGGATCCCAAGCAGTAAGAAAGGAGGATTCCAAGCAGTAAGAGTGATCAGAGGTTTGGGGATATGGAAGAAAAGCCACCCCAGAATTAATCTACTGCTACCCATGGGTTAGCTATTCTTACTCGTCAGAAATTCCCAGAACCCGATGGCTCTCAGTTAACACTGGCCTCCAGGGCAGGACTACTGGTCATTCAAAGTAGCCTTGATAAATGTGTTGCTGCCAGAAGACGAGAATGTGTTTTAAACAAGGTCAGGTGTCCTGTTACATTGCAGGACATAATCCTGGTTTGTGTACACACACACATCAATTTCAATTGCACGGTACGTGCTGGATCTACCTGTCTACGGTGGATCTTTGCTTCTCCATCACTGCTCCCAAATCCTTGGCCACCATTTGAGAACATCCTACCAGAAAAAGTCAAAACTGGTTTTGTACAAGTGGAGTTACTGGCTTGTCCTCTTCCTGGTCAAAAATTATCTTCTGATGATGGGGAAAATCCCATTATATTCTACCAGATTAAAAAAAACCCTTTAAATATTCACTGTGGGGTTGTTTTGGGTGTTTCTTCCCAGTTAAAAGCCTGGCTTCCTTTGCTGGATGTATAAGGTACCTTATCTAAATAGCAAAAAAAAAAAAAAAAAAAATCCCTTTAAAGCAGTACCTTACATGCACAGCCACTGAAGGAATTAGTGCCGAGTCAAGGGCTTCCTATTAGCTTTATTTAATACATATGAAGGACCCTGCACTGATGTCCCGATTACACACACAAGGCAGATTCCGCAGTGGACTGCATTTGGTCTTGAACACCTATTTTCCCCATAGTTTTATTTACCATTCTTAAAAAGGGTAAACAGAGAGCCATGTGCTTACATCTTCTGAAGAGCATATTTCCTCATGCTCTACAAGAGGCTTCTTTGAGCAGTCATCATTCACAATTGTGCTCTTGGAAGTTTTAGCAATATTTGTTTCAGATAAGTTTATTTTTATATGATTGATTGAAATCTCAAGCTGCAATTAAGAAAATTGCAGTGAGAACCATTAAGGGAGTAGCGTCATTTTCTCCCCTTTCCTCTAAAATGTCAGGTTTCAATGTCACCGCGAGATAACCCAATCGCGTGCTTGTACACCCGGGCTGGAGTGAGCGGAAAACCGTCTGGAGTACTAATTACAAACGACTGGAAATAACGACACGAGGCAGAAGGAAAATGAAAGGCCCTGGTCCCTATCACTTACCCACCCAGGTGTGTGTGCACAGAGATGCAGGTTATTGTGGAGCTGTCTATTCAGTAAATACACAAACATCCATCCCCACTTGTAGAGCAGCCTCAGTCCCTCCCCCATCTCCCTCTGTCTCTCTGCCCTTTCTTTCTCTCCAATTATAAACCAGCACCAGGTTTTCTCATCAGCCATCTCCATGTCTCCAAATGGCTTTTCAGTGTCAGGCCTATCAGGAAATTAACTCATCATGCAGTGACAGCTGCTAATTTTTTCCCCTTACATGTCAGATGGATCGCCTGCTGAAGCTAATAATGAATCACCAATCCCTGATTAGAAGGTGCTTCCGAAACATATAACTGCCATCTGAGCTAACTTTTTTCTTCATATAAAATGATATCACCCTAGAGGAGCAGAAAACGAATTGTATTCTTCAACAAGATAGAATGGGGGTAGCCTGTTTGAGTGAGGCACACACTATCTTAAATTATGGGCTAATATAGCTCAGTAAAATAAGTGAAAACTCACAGCTCTTCTCTGTTTTGCCAAATGAATGACCTTTCTTTTCTGTTACTTAATCCTCTCACTTGAACTAACTTAGTTTCAAATTTCAATCTTCACCCTTCTCTCTTTATTCTGTTTACAGCTTTTGTGCTCAGGAAGTCTACTGAGCAGGGAAAGTTGGAGAAAAGCCCCAGAGGTTGCTTTACGAGGCCTCTGCCTACCACAAGGCCAGCTCCTTGTACTGCTCTGCCAGCAGCTCCAGCCCATCTCTCAATTCCCAGAATTTTCTGAAGGGGACTCACCTGCATTTCAAGCGCAGGTCCAGCTCAGGGCCAGCCCGAGGCACAGGAACTTTCAACACAGAGATTCCTACAAGCTTTTACGTGACCTGAATCCACGGTCCAGGAAAATCACAAACGTATTGCTTCCAGGACTCAGAGGTAACACTCCTGGTATTAAAGCAGCATTTAAAAATGACAGCAGTGCTTGCAGGACTATGCACAATCCACATGTGCATAACCACAGCACATCAACTCCCTGGCTCATCTCACTTCCACAGCAGAGTGCAGCTGGGAGTCAGGCAGAATGGTATGTTGCTGTGGGCTCTTTAGGTGGTGTTGGGTTTTGCGTTCTTTTCTTTCATTTTTGTTATAGGAAATATTTCTCTAAACATCATTTCCAGCTCTCTCTTATCTCCCATTTTTACCCCAAAGATGAAGCCTGAATTCAGAGGCCAGGATACACTGCCTCAGGAGGTGTGTATCTGATTCTTAAGAAATGGAGGATGAAACTGCTTGCTGGAAATATCTCTTCTTTCTCTGTCTTCACTTAGGATTTTTGGTTCACTTTTGGTGGGGTTTGTTTTTTTTTTTTTGTTTTTTTTTTTTGTTTCTTTTTGGTTTGTTTTTTTATTTTATTTATTATTTATTTATTTCCCCCTCCATACTAGTTCTGTGGTTCTTATATACTTACATTTTTACCTGTTTGGCATCATCACAGTATAATCCAACTTTATTAATGCTTATTCACAATGGATAACAAAGAGAAAATAAGGCCAATGACTCTGGCCATCAGAACATCAGGAGGCAACTGACTGACATGGGAATACTGCCCCCTCAACAATCACTTCCATTACAGCACAGCCCTTGAATTTTCTGGAGACAGGCACCCAAAGGTATTCAAACCAAAACCAGCAAAACACACTTGTGGTGAATGGCTGCCTGGGCTAGGCACCTTCCTAAATCCACCACACAAGTTCTGTGATGCTCCGACAGTGGACACTGCCTGTGGCTAAGGGCCCTGGCAGCTTCTGAGCCTGCTCCCAGACATGTCACAGGTGCCTCACCAGCTCCATGCATGGCCCTTGGAGGGTCATGGCCTTTTCAGGTGCTGCTCTACCCCAAGTGTCTCCCTCTGCTGCCTAATCTTCCCTGCTCTCCAAGGCAGAAGGCGTGGGAATGCTTGGAAGATCCATAAAACAGTCCAGCTCACCTCCTCCCAGATTATGATACGGGACAAAGCCAGGAGCTCTGGCACAGGAGGGAGACAAATGCCAGAGATGTTTCATAGGTGCTGAAGAGACCTGCCATAGCCTCAACTTCCAGTGTATGGCAGAGAGCGTTTCAGCAGAGGGTCGAGACAGTCCATGGAGTCCTAAGGAGGATGACAGCACAGGAACGAATGTCACCCTTGATTTCTAATGTTACATTTGTAGGGCACTAATAAGTTAACTTTAAAGTGCACATTAGAAAGAAGAAAAAAAGAAAAAAAGGCCCTAGGAAAATATTAGCTCTCCTGATCAGGCTGCACTCAGAGAAAAGTATCGTTAACCTGAGCTCCCAGGTAATTGCAGCACATGGTAGGTTAGAGAATCCTTTCTAGTGCTCCCAAGCACAGGAACATCTACCACTGGGGCTTTTTTTTTATGCAAAGGTCTGCTCTTTTCATTGTGCATACAATGTGATTGCTGGTTTGACACTGCAGGCTACACTGGTTTTATGAAGGATTAAATGCCACCTGAGACATATTTATCCTAAATAAATCACAAATGGTAAACTGCAGCATGTCAGTGTCAACACCCTGTACTGCAGCAGAAAGGTTAGCCATACAGGACTAAGCACAGCGAAGAATTAGCATCCAAGCTGCAAGACCACAGGGCTACAGTTAACAGGAGAAATGATCAAGAAGAAATATTTCCACTGAAAAACATTCAGTTTTTTGAACATCTGTGAGAGTCTTGCAGAGGGCCATCATTTTGTAAAGGTCACCTTTTTCCTGATAACAAACGGGAGTTGATCCTGTCACTGTTTGCTGAAGACAGTATTTAAGAGTAAGTGAACAGCCTGTCACTTTTAAGAAAGATGAGCAAGTCAAACTCGCCTAATTATGAATCTTCATGTCTAACTTGAAATTTACTTTTTTGGGGGTTTGACAAAGACACAACCTCAACTCTTGGAAAATAACAAAATTTGAAAAATAATAATAATAAGAGATGAAGAGGCAGCAGGATCTTATAGCCCCAGAATGAAGCACCTTTTCTCAGCAGCCCTCTCAGAAAATACATTTTTAAGCAGTTGCTTCAGGAAGAAACTATTGTTTTACCCCACCCCAACTTTCTTACAGTTGATAATTTTAAGATATTAAACATGATAGGAAACCCAGTTATCTCTAGAGTCAGCATGGCTTATACCCTAAACACTTACACAATTATATTAAGCATGCATGAGGCACACTTCAGAAATTAGATTCTTTTATCTTTATCTATCTAGCAAGCTAGAGAAAGGAAAAGAGAAAAGAGAAAATGCACAGACATAACAGATAGCATTCGTTTGCTCCTGCTGAATGCCAGTTCTGTTTATTGTTTAATATTAAAAATCATGATGCTTCATTTTAATGCTAACATTTTATTTGAAAGAAAAAAAAATCCCCAAACCTTGCCAGTTTATATTTTACAATTTTTCTAAAGAAACAGAAGCAGTTTTATCATGAAACAAATCTTTTCAACATGAACTTGCATTGAACAATTGCAGTATATCCACAAGTAAATAACTGACATTCTGGACTAAGCAAGAAATACAAGGTCACCTTTTTTTCCTCCTACTTGTTAATGTCAATGTCAGAATTTTCTTTTAAAATCCTCCTAACATTTGAGAAGTAGCTCACAAAATGAACTGCAAAATGGTATTTATATGAAGCACTAGTTATAAGAAAAGCATAACTCTGACAGTGACAATATTTTTTTCAAAAAATGCACATTTCTTATGTAGGACTCTCATCTAAAATTAAGTGGAAGTTACAAGCATCAAGTTCTTCCCGAATATGTATAATCAAGGATTTTCTGAAGTGTAGCTTTTTTGAGCTCTTCTTTAGGGAAAGTCTAATGTGTTACCATGAAAGAGTAAAGTACTATGAAAACTTTCATTTTAGATGAAAAAAAAAAATCCTTATTTTGATAACATATTTTTAGCCAAGCATGTTTTAAAGATTTTAGAAAGCAAAATGTCACCTGTTCTACTTTAAAATGAAGAAGGGCACCCAATACTGTATGTTTACCTGTTCACCTTGTTATTGTGGGGTTTGTATTTTTTTGCATATTTATCTGTTCACAAAATGTACATGTAAGTGCAATTATTTTACTCCTGTGATTATGTTATACAAAAATGACAGAAGGCAGGGAATTACCCTGAGATAAAACAATATTAAGACAAAAACATCAACAAAGAAAGCACTGAACAGAACAATTTCTAATTTGGACAGGGGGCTTTTTATCTGTGTTGTACCCCAGTATGCTTGTTTTATTATAATCCCATATAATAATTCTTAGAGCTATTGTAACAAAATTGTATTATGCTCTTCAGTGAACTCCTCCTATTAGCAGGACATGTATTTGTTACCTGGTTTGGAGGAGGTTCTACTGAGAAGGCTTTACAGAAAACGTTCCAGGAATACAGTGCCTTCATGATTCTGGTAATATCCAGCTCTGCTCTGCACCCCACCTACGAGTGAAGCTCTTCATGCTTCCTGTACTTTGTTATAATCTCTCTGGCCTTGAATTACCTGTGAGCCACCCTCTGTATAAATGACCATGCTTGTTAACTGTTCTCTCGCTCTATCAGGGGCTACAGCTTCTGCTTTTATAGCAGTACCAGCCTGCAGAATGTCTTGGGACCCAGCTGTCTCTATCACAGCGTGTGAATACACAGCAGGCTCATCCTGCATGTCTGGTGGCAATTCTGTGACGATGTAGTGCGTTGCACCTTCAGAGAAGTCACCATCAGAACCCTGAGCCATGGCTTGAGCTAATTCTTCACTGACAATAATCTGTGATATTTGCCCGTCTGACTCCACTAAATCCATGTGTTCGCTCTGCACACTGAGCGTGTGGCTGCCTGCTTCCTGCATAATTATCTGAGAACCTTCTCCAGCTACCATATGCACAGTCCCTTCCTCATTTACAATGACCTGGGTGACACCTTCTTTCATGAGCTGGTCGGCCGCAGCCGTGTCACACACAGCAAACTGCAACACTCCTTGCACCATGTTCTTGAAGGCAGCCTGAGCTCTCTCCTGAGATGCAATTATAGCCGACGGGTGCATGACTCGTGTCACTACTTCCATAGGTTTGGTATCTTCCTGAGTCTCCTGAACTTCATGGAACATCTGTATTTCTTGTCCCTCTGCATCACTGGGAATGCTGGGCATCTCTGGGTTTGGCATTTGCAAGAAGTCTTTGTGACCAGACCTGCATCTGTCAAGGAGTCCGGATTTGTTTTCTGCTTCACCCAGCTCTGACACAGCACAAAGCAGGGCATCCAATGCTGAGGAGGACTCCGGAGGATGGACTGTAGCCTCAGAAGCATCTAAAACTTCTTGTCGCATTATCTGCTGCAGTACCGTGCTACTGGAGTCAGGAACCGCGTCTATTTGAACAGCCTCCTCCATGTCAGCTCCCGCTCCTTCAACCACCACCACCTGTGTGGCACCATCTGCTAACTGCTCTGTAAGGATCTGCTCAGGAACCACACTACTCACGTGGGAGCTGTTTTGGTTTGTGGCTATGACTTGCCCGTCCTCCGTAATGTGGACCACCCTGGCCATCTGCCCTGCCATCGCCAGCGTCTGCAGAGTGGCCGCTGCTGTCTCTTCCACGGAAGCGTCGATGGCGAAGTCGCCGTCGTATCCTTGGATAATAATGAACTGCTGAACTTCCTCAGGGGACTGTGGCTGTCTCCTGCTGCCCCGAAAGGCCTTCTCCTTCACTGGAGAAACCTCTCCCAGTGCTGCCGCCGTAAAAGGGCTCGTGGTTTCCACAAAGGCTGCTCCTTGCCCCTTCAGTCGGCACTCGTAGGACTTGGACACAATGCCTACAAGACAAAATATGCCATTAACATCATAGCATGGCAAGTATCAGTTCATTACTTTAACAAATTGTAGCTTAAATAGAAAAAAATTCCCTGACAATTTTTAAATTTCATTGACAGAAAACATAGATAAAATGAGCAAATGAACAAAACCAATTTGCATGTTTTCCAAATAACATATTTACAGGTTGAAATAATTGCTGAGTGTAACAATGCTGCAGCTTATTAACAATTTAAATGTGTTTTTAAAAATATTCTGTATAAAAAAACCCCAGATAAATACAGTATACAGTTAAAAGCCACATCTTTTATAGAAGATCCTATTGGTGATATTTTAGTACTTCAGTAATGAATTTTAGGATTGTATATTACATTAAATATATCTTGGAGTGAGAAACTGTGGCTGATCTTCTTAATATCCTGCTTTTCCTGATGAGGTGATTGCCATACTGTCATTTTGATACCATTGTCTTCCTTTCCCATCCAGCATCTTCTCCAGTTCATGTGACTGACTCACTCACCCAGTTACCTGCAGAAAACACTCAGTAGTTTTCTTAACCTAAGCAGGATATTCTTTAAAATCTAATCCAGAGAACCCTCAATTGCACATCTTAATTATTTCTGCATGAAACCAATTAACAAACTATAATACCTGTAACCTCCATATTCCAGCTGCTTGCTGTGCCACCCAGTTTGGTTTTGTGTCATTGAAGGTTTCCTTCTCAATTCTCACCACTAACAATAAAGCTTCAGCAAGGCAAATGGTGCCCAAGGCTGTACAAAGCCAAGGCCATCACCCTCCAAGCATGGCCTATGTGTTTTTGGGAAGACATAAATCAGAGGACCCTGTGGCTAGCTTTGTGGATGTCCATAGAAGGATAGCTCTATCCCTCCCTGTCTTCCCATGGCAGTGCCATCCAGAAGCACTCAGGAAGCTCCTCCATGTGCTGGGAGCAAGCTGTGGGACACAACCAGTGCACACAGGGAGAAGAGTGGGTGCTCGAGATTGCAAACAAGGTGAGGGTCTAATGACAGATGGGCCTTGGGAAGGCTGATCAAGTCCATGCTGCTGAGACTGCCCAAATCCACACTCCAGTTTAAATTCACCCATACAAACTGAAATCACATCTCTGGAATAACAGGTGTAGCTTCTTATCACTAACACAAATAGATATGCCATGGCTCGCTTAGGATAAAAAGTGGCAAGAAAAAAACCCGACACTTACAGTGGAATTTCAGGCTCGCACTGTACTTTCCAAGCCAGTTCTAGTGAACAATGTGCTTCATTGAACTCAAGAGACCAAGAAAATTATACTAAAGCTGGTCTAAGGGGGCTCTTTCACTCAAAGCATAGAGCTGTCAGACCCTGATTCCACAGAGAATTAAAATGGGCTCTAAAAAACAGACTCATTTGCTTAAAGGTAAGTTCACACTTAGAAGATGATTTACTCCAAGACTGAATACTTGGCACCTTGCAGACTCTAGCAACTTGCTATGTTAGGGTGCATATTAAGCTAAAATTCCAAAATGACATCAATGATTAAAAGACTGAGGTCTTATACTGGTATCTATCTATCTATCTATCTATCTATCTATCTATCTATCTATCTATCTATCTATCCATCCATCCATCCATCCATCCATCCATCCATCCATCCATCCATCCATCCTTTTTTTCAGTTACAGAGCTTCTGGTAGAGAACTGCACTCTGAAGCACAAAGAAGTAATTTTGTCAAGCTGAAAGGCTGCAAATCACCTTCTCAAGTCTAAGCTGATGCCATACAACTTTCTTATTCCTAGTTTGCAAGGCAGGTTATCTTTGGAAAAGAAAATTAACAATTTAAACCATTAGAGTTCATCACCAGGTGATGCTGCATAAAAATCTGGCACATGCAATTGAAGTACATTTTGTCAGGTATAAGCAAGACGTAAGCTTACCGTTCTTATTCCCACTTTTCCTGTGCTCTCTGTAGGCACTGACATTCACATGACCCCCCAAAGAGCAGAAAAGTAGGAAGGGGAAATCAACATAAAATGACAATTATCTTAGCTCCTTCACATTTTGTAATAGAATATAAGTAATTAATTCTCTCAGGAATCTTGCTTTGTTGACAAGATAAAAGAGGAGCGTGGCAATGATGTGGCACAAAATCAAAATAACTCCACAAATCATGTATTTTCCACTGGATTTCAAAATCAAAATAACTCTACAATCATAATTTTCACATGCACATACACTAAAATCATGACATCTTTCTCCAGAAATCATAATAATTTACATACAGGACACAGCATCAGTGTTTTGAGGAGAAGCTCTGGTCTGGGGAAGGGAAGGAAAAAGGAAATTCACCCTGTTTTCATCTCCTCAAATAAATGCCGTGCCTGTGAATCTGTGCAACCCCAGTCTTTACTGTGCAATTGAATGGGAAGTCTCCTGGGTGAAGAGCTATCCGGTGAATCCCTCGCAGCACTGATAATTATGCCATTCTGACTGCTTACTTAATCTATTTGAATCCAGAGGTGAGTTAAGCCACTTCCTGACCATTAAAGTAAACTACATGGGTAAATACTGCTGTCACTAAGGGGTGTGATGAAGCTTAACTACACCAACATCTTAACCTCAGCTCAGTGCAACCCCAGCTATTCCATCACAGTTCATAAATGCGATTGCAGGTCCATCTTTTGATTCAGCAATTTAATAACTTCGAGTGCTGTCAGTACTGCTTTGAAAAATGGCTCCTATAAAATGTAACAGCCTCAATCAGATTGTAAAAGATTCACCCACTGAAGATTCTTCCATTTCAACTATAATGAATTAATGTTGAGCTGTGTAGAAGTTCAAGTGTCATTTAAACTAATGTGAATCTACTGTAACTTTAAATTTTAACTGGACTATGACCAAGAATTTACTGGGAACATCAACTTCAATTTTAGTGATTTTTCATGGTAAATATGAATTGCAGATTTTACTGGTTTTCTTTTGTTTCAACAGTGAAAAGACAAGTAGGGAAGATATTTAGAAAACAACAGATTTTGAGGCTTAGCTGCTATTCTTACAATGAAGCACTGGAATCCAACACAACGTTTGTAGGAATTTTTATGTATTTAAGGAACATGTCACATTATTGGACTGTATGTAGCAACAAACCATGTTGTCCCAGTAAATCCAGCCTGCCTCTCGCCCCCTCTTAATGGTTAAAGAGAAGGGGTAAGTGTTGGCTGACATGGCAAACATAAGCTGCAATACAAGCCCACATTAATATTGGGAAAAGTGGACTTGTTGCTGATTGCATGTCATTGCAAATTAAAAAGATACACAAATAGGCATTAAAATGACAAAATATAATGATACAAGAGCTCATATTCAGACAATTTGTAAGGAGGTGTTTCATATCTAGGGGTGCAATGATCAGAGAATTGGTTTCTTTCCAAGAAGTCTGTCATTTCAGCAGAGCCATTATTTATCAGTTGGAGTCCTGAGCGACTGTTAGTTTTTTATTTGAAAATGTCAGGATATTTTAGACATTAAATCCATATTCGCAGGTTATTTTAATTCTCTGAGACCACAAACTCCTAAAATAGGGCTAAAAGAAATGCTTTGATGTTTAATGTGTGTCTGGGAAACTAGAAATAGGGCTTAGTACCTTTTCCCCTCTCTCTTACTCAATACCTGACTTCCTTTTGTGTGTCTGTTTTATTCTTTTGTTACTGTCATCATTTGTTCCCCACAGAATAAATACCTTATTCTTTTGTTAAGCTTACATTTAATTAAAATGTACAGGATTTGTGCAGTAAACTCGAATGAAACAAATAAAACAAGGGCCCCCTCTCTTGAAGGCATACGTTGTGAATGAAAAATGTCATTACAGACTAAAAAATTTTGCAGTAAACAGGGCCTACAGAGAGAAGTTTCCCCCGTAATGACATCCATAAAATACACAAATGGCACTTTTAGTACCATCCTGAATATGGCATTTTCTGTGCTCTACACACAATCTAAATGGTTTGATCATAGAGCATAATACTCCATTGGGTTTATAGAACAATCAATGTTCCATAAAATGATGTATTTATCCAATAGTAGGCTCAGCAGTTACTGGTGTATGACATTGTAGGACACTGGCTTTGTACTGTTCAGCAGCACACATGCTGGCTGTAAAACTTATCTAACACTACTTCAACAACTTCATCTCATCTGTGTCAAGTAATTTGTTGAAGCCTCAGCTTGGTTTAAAAAAACTTGTAATAAAAATTCATAGAATTTTCAGGAGAATGAAAGCTGATGACAATAGAAAGGTCACATTGTGGCGCCACTCGTGGGGTCAGGGGTCAGCTGCAGTTCTAAAACAGAAAGTAGATTTCATGCATCGTGTAGCAGATAAAGATGGCATTAAGGAGACTTGTCTCAGAAAGAAACGCGTAATGCGTGAGGAAAGTCTGGGCTAATATTATATGTAAAGCACCACCTTGCTCTCAGCCAGCAGCCTCTTTAGAATTCTAATCCTTCCCCAAAACTTGTAGCGAGTGGCTGTGTGTGGTGAGGCTGGGCTGAGGACATCCTTCACAAGGAGCACCTTTAGGACAAAGCAGTAAGTCATAAATGAAATAATCGATTATGACGACGGAAATGATCTGCATTTACACAGCTAGATTAAAACAGCTATTTTTCCTTTTCTGTTAAAGTTCTAGGAGGCCTGATTTATAGTCCCCTATTCAGCAACACTTAATTTTTCATACTTTGTTGATTAGGTATATTATTTATTGACACAAACAAACATTTCGTATCTGCTAAAATGCAACTAATATTAAATAATGTGAATGCAAAGAAACATATTTTCCTTCAATTAAATACAACCTGTAAGAAATTCAAGACTTAAAAAAATTGCCTTATGTCTAATATCACTTGAACAAGCAACTGATTTTCTTATTTTAAAAGTTATTGTCTACACGGCAGCACAATATTTTGAACGGTAAAGTAAGTTCACTTTTCAAATTCATAAAGTAATATAACTTATGCCTTGACCAAGCTACAAATTTCTGCTCTGTTTTCTTTCAATTATTTTTGTAATGAACTCTACTTCAATTAATTAAGTACAGTCTAAAAACTGTGCCATAATTTGGGATTTCCCTGATTTTCAGAGGCCATAACAATAGGATGCATTTTTCAGATCTCTGTTTCTTGACCATAGTAAAAACTGCTCTTTATCATTTGCAAGGCTTTTATGTGCAAGCAATGTATGGGCCAGCATTTTTTAAGCCAGCTAGTTAAGCTACTAAATAAGAGGTTGTGAAGGCTCATTCATGTCTTCTGTTGAAGGAAAGAAAATACGATGGGTCAAATAGAGAAGTGAAATAAATCAGCAACCCAAAATGGCCCTGTTACAACTATTATGTCCACAAAGGCAGCAAATATTTGTAAAGCAATACAAATAAGTATACCTATAGGGGACTTTACCAGCTCCCTAAGAGACATAAAAAAATTCCACCACTGACAGAAATTACATAAATCTCAAGAGATACCAATACAGCAAGGCTTCATTTTTTTCCCCTTTCAATACATTATTACTGAAAAAAAATCAAAAACAAAATAAAATCCCAATAATTTTCATTGTTTATTTTATACTTAAAAATCCAGTAATGTCATGTTTCAACACTGAAACTCAAAACAGCCTTAGCTTCTAGCTTTGTCCTTAACCACTCAATCATGATTGGAAACTTCAAGGTCTTCTAAGAACTGCTTGAATAAAGGACGAAGTTTTAGCATTTCAGGTATCTCAAAAAGCAGCAGATGTCCTTTCTAAAAATGTGAAAGAAAGTACTCTTGTAATATTTTTTCTTTTGAAAAACAGACTGAAATTTCCTGCTTGCTATTTTTACCTTCCACATCTATGTCAACAGCCACAAAAAGACACTAAAGAAAAAGACAACCACCAAATTAAATAGCCAAGCCATTCAGGGTGTTTAGGCAGTTTGTTTGGTTTGGTTTAGTTCAGTTTCCCTTCAGTGTCTAATTAACCTTTGGGAAAAGGCCTCCCCTAGGAAAAATTTCAGTTTCTATTTTCCTGCATTTAACGTCAAAAATGAACACTATAGAGCCCAGTGTTATAGACGAAATGCAAATAAAAAATATACATACCAAAACTCCCACTGATCGTGGCAAACATGTACAGTGTTAACATGCAGAATTTACAGCTGCCTAACCTGCAGACTAACTGGTTTACTTGCAAGCCACTTTTCTCTTTACCTGTTTGCCACCATGCAGGCTGCTCTTCTCAACTCTGATGTGTGAGCAAAAACCTCTCTGTGGCATATGCAGCAATTACCTACACGGGCAAGCAGCATCAGGAATGTATCTGGAGTATTTCAGCTATATCTTCCAGTGCAATTTAGCAGCTTGAGATGAGGATAGCCAGTCTGGACATTTCCTGGCAGTCCAGCTTCAAAGACTACTCTGGCCCTCAGTTTGGGAACAACTGACATTGATGATACTCGGATGCACTCTTTCTGTTTTATCCCCTGCAGTGCAAATGGAAAGTGCATTTTTAGCACTTCTAAATCAGAGTCCCAATTTCAAGGGGTTCTGGTTGTGCTTGGTCAAACCAGAGATTTCTGTTTCCTAGGCAGACAGAACATATAATAAGAAAAATAATACACTAATATGAGAAAAATGAGGGGAAAAGCCCCCCAAGCTCTGCGCATAGGGAAAATGATCTGGATTTCTGAAATAGGTCTAGTCCCAGACACTAATGGCTTTGTCAGAAAAAGGAAAAAAAACCCTTTTTGTCATTTGTTATCTCAGAAAAAGTTTTTGTTTTTCAAGAATATATACATTCAGATCCTGGTTTAATAAACATTTATTTATCAAGCGTACTGCTTACTGCCATAGTTAGCCTCAATAGTCTCAAAGGGACTAAACATGGTTGCTTGCATTATGCATTGTGTTTGCATAATCAGGCCCTTGGGATTAACAATTCTGAAAATGGCTGGCCTTCCCTAACGTTTGATGTACATATATGCACTAAAGAGAACAGACACTTGTAAGGGATACCCAAAATAAAACATTATGTTATTAAATGATCAAGCAGAAATTATATTCTTCAGCATACCTATCAACTATGAGTACCATGATTCTCTGTATTTATCTATTCTGATTTATGCACTCTTTCAGTTAAAAGAAGCACCTGTTCTTTGCTCGAGGGCACGTCTCAACCCATTTAAAAAGCACAGCAGTTTTTAGGAGGAATGCTTGGGAATAACTACAAATACTAAGTCTCCTTAGTTCTTTTTGTTAGTTAAGACAGCAGAAACTACCATTTCAAATGTGATAGTCATATCTGTATTTCATTTATAAATTCAACTACATTACAGCTATATTCATATCTTTCCAGAGTAAATTATGGGAAATAACCATTTGTCTTCATTGTAGACACTTTTGCATGTATAGTAGAAAACAAACCTCTATTCAATAACTGCACAGAGGCACCATTAAAATCAAATTTACAGTAAACAGAACCTGCAGCTGGGGTAAAACACTAACTGTTAGTATTTTAATTATCAGCAAAGCTTTCGGAGGTCTAACATCTGCTCATAGCCAAATGACAGCAGCTGCTTGTGTACACTTAAAACAACATGAATTTCTTCTATAAATATTAAAATGAATTGTATGTCGTGTGTTTATTGCGGCTATATTCCTATTAAGGTGTTTAAGTATATAGGGTATTTTGAACTTCTTTCTTGTGGCAAATTCATAAAGGGCTGACCTCCTCAAAAGAATGAGAGGCAAAGGCAGCAAAAATTCTTGAGTCTGTAAATTGAAAATGTTTAGAGACAGTACTGGAGGTCACCCTCTGCCAAGACACTGCTGGTAAATGCTAACAAAACATCAGCGGTAAGTTCTGATCATTGTGCACTACAGTAACTTCAAGGACAAGACTGCTCAGCATGCAAAGTGTCAGGAGTCTATGAGATGGCTTATATCAAAAGCTAATGCTCATCTACTAAGTGAAGCAATTAATGCATTATCTTACCTGGAAAAAAATATTCTGTTTCAGTGTCCAAAACATTGGAGGAGATAAGAGTACTCTCTTTTGTGGACTTCATCAAAACCATACTGGAATGATCCCTGATTCGCATGATTAGAAGCAATAAACTGCCACAAGAGAGGAACTATACTGGCCCAATATGAGATTTTGCTAAAAAGGGCAAGCTTCATAACTTAATTTTGCTGCTTTTTATCTAGGCACTGACACACAGTTGATATTTTCTTTTTAGTCTCTCACCTGCTTGGGAATACAGGAAAGAAAACTGGAGGAGTGACACACATTTAGTTAAGCTGTAGAGTCTGGCATAGTGAGAGGAAGAGAACATTACAACCAGTTTCAGAAGAAAACAAGGGAGGAGGGTTTTATAGTTTTCACTTTACAGGTCTTCAGTGGAGAAAGATCTGTTTCTTTGCTTTTACAACATCAAGTGTAACGCCAGTGGCAAACAATATTTGTGTATTTTCGCAAAAGATCTACAGCTGGAAAGGAGCACTACAATAATTTAGTCTGAAAGCTGTGGGTCACGCCAAGCTGTGTTTTGGAAAAAAACCCAACATGATTAGACGCTTCAGCCTTACATGTGTAACCACAACACAGGATCAGCCATGAGTACAGCTGTCTCCACAGTGGTACCTGGCTTAAGATGAAGGTGAATTAATTGTGGAGGCAGTTCCCAAACTTCTGACATGAGATTTCCCACCCCAAAAGTCAGTCTCAGTGCAAGGAAAATGACAACATACGAGGAGGAAGGAAAAGGGCTGGTTATAGGTGGGAAAGTTTCAATGCACAGGCCTTCCCCTTTGCTGCCCCTCACTCCTCCTGCCCAAAATGATGAGTGGCAGAAAACATGCTGATTTTTCACCCCAGAGTGTCACAGGCCTAGCACTAATGCTGGGGTTACTTAGGAAGCGTGAAGCAAGGGTACTTGCTGGTTCTGGGAGGTTGGATGGGAAATAGAGGCTGGAGAGATGGGTAACTCTTTTATATCACTTTCAAGGGTTGAGTTCATAACAAAATCTTCTTTTCATGATTCACCTCTAGTGAAGGATGGAAGCAGCACGTTTACAGAATATCTTCAAAGGAAGAGCTGTTCATGTAATTGACCCTTCTGCTGACAGAAATATATTTTCAGTGCTACTGATAGAGTAGAACTTAAATGAACTGTCTTCCACTTCCAGTGTTAGAAAGCACGAGGCAGGACACAGGTAAAGCAAGACAGAAGATACCAAAGCTGGTGCTTTCTGGGCCATTGCTGAGCACTGTCGATGTAGGAACTGCAAGATGGTCTACGTGCCCGGGCTGCATGGGAAATGCAAAGTAAACTGCTGAACTGCAGCTCTCCCAATGTGCTCAGAACCTGCTTACCAAGTTGCTTGCACTTGGCTGCAAAGTTATGTGCTCAAGAACTGAGTAATTACCAAACTACTCTGTTGACAAGACTACCTAAATTGTTGGTTAACTAGAGGTAGAAATCAACAGCTTTTAGATGGCACATGGAGCTAATACCAAACTGGAAGCGTTAACATCAAGACAAAGAAAACCAGGATGTAATATAAGTAAATAAGAAAATAATAACATAAGATTGAACCTGTGCTACTGCATACTAGCACTTGTGGAGAAAGTAAATATGCAAAAATTATATTCAATGAGAGACAAGTCCCTTGAGAACTGTAATGCTGAAGAAATTTAAAGAATGACAGTGTTCATCAAATTACATGTGAGTTTATGAAATGCAAAACAGGAAAACAGGCCAAAGCAATTTTTAATTGCACATTCAAAGGCACGTTGTTGTGTTACAGATACAACTAAATTATGTCTTGATCTTTCTAGAAGAGAGATCTTGACTAAAGAATATTCAGAATAGTGAAACAAGAACTAGAAGCATGACTTGAATGGAAATATTGAAGGTTTAAGTGCAGATATTCTGTCTGCATAATCTGCAAGTGCTGGAGAGGGAGGAAAGTTTTTGTCCCTATTTGATAAGCATAATCTTATTTTGATGAAAGACTAGAATGTTCATGTCATACTGCAGAAAGATAGTTAGAAATGGTGAGAAATGGAAAGTCCATTCAGCTGCCTCATCCACTTTCAGGTGCCCGGGTGATGAAGCTCCCAGATGGAATAAATAGACTGTACAGTAGTTAAGAATATGACTTAACCCAGCTCATCACCATTTATGCTGCAAATCCATACTATTCCAGAACAATTCAGTGAAAAGCACCACAGGATTCTGCAGGAACTACTTAGATAACTTCTGTAAACATCTCCATTCTGAACTAAAGTTTGTTCAAGACTATGGTGCCTTAAAACCCAAAGAACTTGCGATGACTGTCAATCATATGAAGCATGTCCTAATCAAAACTAGGAAACAACCCCTGCCACTCTGTCAGGTCAACTCATTACCTCTTTTAATTTTTTTTCTTCCTGAGACCCAACTTAGACTAGGAAAAGAGGGAATCTTTTAAAATAAAATAATGATCATATTTATCTAAAACATTTTAAAATGCCACTTGGCTCTTAATTCTGAAAGCACTTTTTCCAAGATTTGTTATCTATGGCTGTCTCCAACTGAAGCCAAGTAATGCTTATAACCATGCTAACTAAAAGATGTCAAGTGATTTGAAAACACCATGGCTCACTTGTCTGTAGCATGATGCATGCTGCAGTGAATGCCATCATACCTAGGACCTGGTACAGCATCCCTAGCAGTAGTGTAAATGAAGCCAAGCACTTTTACTATTGCTGGAACTTAGTTCACTTTTTTTTGTACAGTAGACAAAATTTCAGAGGAATTCATGATAATTTCTATGAAAACAGAAAAGTTTGGCATATGTGATAAAATGGAGATCAGATAACATCTCCACAAAAAAACAAACAAACAAACAAACAAACAAAAAAACCCCAAACAAAAATCCAACCCCAGAAGCCTGGAGCGAGATACCTAGAAGATCTGATTTTCAAAACCACTAAGAAACTAACAGCTCCTGCTGACACTTTTGTTAAAAGGTTATTTCAGCTACCTTTTAAAAAAAGATTTCTTACTCTTTTTCCAGCTACTGTAGCGTAGTGAGCTCAGAGTTTTCTAACTTCTGCCATGGAACAGACCAATTGCCAGGACTCATGGTTTGTTATTTCAAATATGTGCAGATTACAGAGCTTCGGAGCAACCCTTGGCATCACAGGTTGAAACAGCTGCTGCAAGTCACAGGTAGGGCTTACAGATTCTGTAGCTACAACTTCTGGGATACGTTCCAGTGCTCCAAAACCCACCGAGGTTCACAATTTCTTTCACTGTGTCTCCAGGTACCCTTACAACATTATTCAAGTGCTTCTACTGAAATAAAAGACTCTAAAGATATTTGAATAATATAATTTTCTTTATAAAAAGAAAATGCACATATGAAAATGCACACAGACAGAACAAAAATTATATCAGTGCCTAAAAGAACAAGCTAAAAGAACTCCAAAATTAATATTTTTCTTCTTTCACATGTTATTTTTTCTAGGGCCTCTTTCACAATAGAGTGAATTTTATGAAAGATTTTTAGGTACCTTTGCATAAAGCTGATTTCCTCAATGCAGAATTAGGAAGCAAAATAAAATTGGCCTGCTTTCCACTAGGGCTAGGCACAAGAACATGCAAATGCAAACTGAACAGAACAGACTTAAAATCTAATGCCATCTATCTAAAACCGTATCTCGTGAATTGCTCACAATTGGTAACATATTTATAACTAAATAACACCATAAAATGGAAAAAGCATTATACTAACTTTTCAGGCAGAGAAGTGAAAAACAACAAGAAGTGTGTTGCCAGGGTCACACAAGAATTCCCAGGTGTGCTGAGTCCCAGCTTTACATCTTAATCACTGCATTATCATTTCTTAGGAGAGCCTATTGTCAACTCCAAGAGTTGAGGTACTCCATTTACCCACCGTGAAGCTGTAGTCACATCATTGCAATTTTCCTGATAATGCCCTGTCAATGACTCAACCCCACGTTCATGAGCAGAGAGGAGTTCAGTGTCCATGTATCCTATAATGAGGAATGCTGGGCTGCAATCTCTGCTGAGATTGTCATAGGTGTCCACTGATACCATCTGCAATTACAGAATTTTATGAGATGGAAACTGGTTCATTATGAAAAAGACTCAAGTCTACCAGCTCATTTCACAGATGTCAGATGGCAGACTTCCTGCTCATCGCAATTCTTGCAAGCGCAGAAGAAGGGCCCTGTAGTTACTTTTGGGAATTAAGCATAGAGCTAATGCTAAGCACAGGCCTAAATGCTTTTCTAAGCTGGACCCTGTTAGCTCCAGTCCAAGCCATTCAAAACAGGGATGTAGATTCTTGAATTTCAGCTTCACAAGGGCCAAACCAGGACTGCTAGTTCCCAGAGGAAGGCAGACATAAGCTTAGATAAAAATAATTTTTGCCCTCAGCCAAACACATATCTCTCAAACTGAATTCAGCTTGATTATAACTAAGCAAAATAATTATATTAACATTTTCAAAAGTATCAGCTGAATTCCATTTTGAATTGCCATCTATTCAAATAAATGAATGAATACATTCCTTTAAAAAGGCTAACGTAAAACGTATTATGGATACCTAAGCATTTTTGTATTTTTAACATGTATTATTTACTTTCTTGAAATAGTTTTCCTACATTTGAGAAATATGTGTAGTGTGGAAAATTTTGATAAACCTTTCTTCTTAGAGAGTAATCCCTCCCATACATACATTCCTTGGCACTCTCAGAAAACGATATATTCATCTTCAAATATGGTAACTATTAGCTTAAACAAACATCTTAATTTCAGACATTTCAGTCTATTTAGGAACACAGAAATTAAACCAATTCTCCAGTTTCTCTGAAAGAAATACAGATTTCTTCTACAGCTTTCAAGAAATGAAGCACTGTTTGCTATAGTACAGCCCCCTCCACTCCATCCAAAAAGAGCCTGTTTCTGTTGGAGCAAGGTGAACCTTGCTGCATTTATTCATTCCCTTTTTAACAACAGACTACAGAAAAATCCAAGGTAACAGAGTGTTTAGTAAGAGGATTTAAAACACTAAATTCAGGCTATAGCACTACTTCAAGCTCTGGGTGAACTCTGACACTCTGAAGACCGAATGGAAGGTGCTAATGCCAATCTCTATCACCCTAAATATTAGGGAATCTGCTTATTTGAGACACTTGCTTTCTCCTCGTGCAACTGTCTCAAGTGGCAGTGACAGACATGCTCAAACCATAGTCTCTGGCCTTCCACACGTTCCTTTCACAGGCCGGTTTCCATAACAAAGATATACTCCCACGTGGTCAATTTATCACAACCTCCTCAAACACTTCCCCTCCCACGCATGCACTTGGTATCCCCACTGCCTCATCACGAAAAAACAGAACAGAAGCCCACCAACCATACAAAAATTATATTGCAGATTTGTAGATTAATGGGCTGATTCTGGCATCTCAATTCAAATGGATTTACAACCACTGTGTTTAGCCCTGTGTGATTTCAAATAGAATTACTTCTGATGAATTTGGATGCAAATTCACAAAGCATTAAAACAAACCATGTTTAAACTCGTTGGTTCATCAGATGCAAATATTGTGCATTAAGCAGGGAACACCCATTTATGAAAATAATGAAAACTGACACCGATATAATAAAATCATTACAGGTTTATGGATTCTGGGACTTAAACAAGCCATACCCTTGCTTCTCCTAACTGATTAAATGCTTCTTTGCAGTTTATGTTTGATCTGCAATTCAAAAATAAATTAGTTTAGTCTTTGAGCCCAGAACCTTGGAAAATTGCTAGGAGGTTCTACCTCAGATTCGTCTGGGGAAAAGGGCTGGGTAAAGGGAGGAAATCGTGGGGGCAGGGAAGCCTGCAGTGCAACTGAGAACTGACAGCACAGGAGAGGAAGCAGTCAGATAAATCGGGGCTTGCAGACTCTACGGGCAGCGTTCACAAACCCGTGGCGTGAGCAGCGTCGTGTGGAACAAAAGGCAAGGATGATCATACTGGGTACTTTTGTTTCATAAAGCTGGCATAGATGGGCCTGTCCCACCATGTGCTTCATTTCCATCTTCACTTTTCATCATGTTTGTAGACAAGGAGTTTAAGTGCAGAAGGGCAAAGGATTGCCCATAATTCCAGGGAGCAAAAATGAATGCGACCATGTTCTAACTGATAAAGTAGATCTCTGAGGTTGTATGTAAACAGTATATATAGTGTGGGTTTTTCATTAATCCCCTTGTCTAATTATCATGGACATTATTTTCTTTTCAGTTAGATGACAACAGCCTAGCTCAATAGTTTCCAGTAAAATCTTTGTATCCAGATAATAAATTCTTCTGATAATGATGAGATCTAAAATAGCAAAACATTCCTCACTGAGGCATGTAATGCTGATAAGGCACTATTTTGCTGCACAATCTATGCAGTATAAAAAGTTCTTTGCTGCATCATGATCTGCTCCAATTGGTGTATAAATAGCATTTGTAATAAAAGGAAATGTAACACCAAGTTTTACTTAAATAACTGCTCAAAAAGAGGTTGGGAGATAATGTAGCTAATGCACAACAACAAGAAGAAAAACTGCAACAGCTCTTTCTCAACATTCTTTCTTTTTTTGTATGAATCCATTCACACCAACATTAAGTATTTGAAACCAAATATTTAAAGAATTATATGTTGGGATGGTTTGAGGGTAGTCTGATTCCTAGAGCTGAGGTACCATCTAAAAGTGCTGCAAACACCAGAAAACCCAACTTTGGAAGCAACTCTCTCCATAAGTTTAACCAGTCATCCCAGGAAAGCTCCTGTTTCTGAGGACGGACATACATGACTGAAAATGTCTAACAAGATGTGAAGTCCTTAAGATCTACACTTTCAAATGTGAATGCCTTGAATTTGATACCCAAACCTGCATGTAAAGAAACCATTAGCCATTTCTGAGGCATCATGCAGCACCACACTGACAATGCCACTGACACAAATCCACAGGGGATTTGAGAAGCCTGACTGTTCCAGCATTGCAGCTACCCAGTACCCACTGTCTCCATTACCTTCTATAAGTCCTTACTTGGCCAGCAGATCAAGTACTTCCATTACTATGATGGACCCATTATTTGTACCTATAGTCTTGCCACTTCCAAGGAACACAGCACAGCACATGGAACAATACTGGTCAGAGATTAGGAGTAAAATTGTGTCCACATTCAGGACATGGACAAAATTCCCACTGAGTCACAAAGCAATTAATACAATTTTGGATCAAAGCAAAAATAAAAATCTGGATTCTGCTCATTCTTTATCATTTAATGCCAGTGCTCTGAAATCCATTCTGGCTTCTAATAGGCATTAGGATGCTGGTTAAAAGCTACCTAATCCTGAGTCACTGTGTTTAACTCTGCTCTTTCCACACCCCTTTTCATGACCACAGCCAAAAGTAACATTTGGGATGTGCTCATTTCACTACAGAAAGAGAGAAGAACATATGTCACATTTTCTCACCATTTCTGAAGTTGGTTCCAAAACTAGACTGAAACAGTTTCTGATCACAGGTATTTTCTATGAACTGTGAGGCTTGTTTTTCCCTCATGACCTACTGGCTAAATTCTTGAGGGGTGCTGAGAAGATGCTGTAGCATTAAAATTTGTAGTGGTTGAAGCAATGTATCATGAGACCTTGGCTTTAAGAGTTGCTGAATACCAGATCAACCTCAACTTCTCAGTGCCAAGTGCATCTTCTGGTGGTTTTTTTTATTGCATGATTGTGGGAGAAGGACAATACTCAAGGATAAAGGACCACCTTAATCTGCATCAGAATGAGATTGGCCTGGTGAAACGGTGACAGAGATGTATGGATATGTAGTAAGTGCCAATCTGAGCACTCAGATGTAGAATTAGGACTTCATGTATGGGTACTTATTTTAGAAAGTGGATCTCAGAGGATAGATAGGGTTGCCCACTTAGCTCAGAAAACCCTGCTCCAGTTTCGAAAGCTACTTGTCAATCCAGAGCAAATGCTCCAATTTTGAAGTAAAGTGCTATGTTTGGTGGCCTCATTTGCATGACAATGCCCAGAATGCTCTCCTAACTCTCAGCTATTTCATGGAAGGGCTGATGCATTCGAGGTTTGAGAATAAACCCAGATCCTGTGGGTATACCAGTGCATATGATTTTAATACTTCTCCTCCAATTCATGTGCAGAAGAAAAGACTGTTTAAAGTGGCTATAGGTAACCAAACTAACCTGTCATCAGTATTTACTAGAAATTAAAATTACAAATAGTAGTTTGGCAAGTCTCTAACTCCTTGATTAATTAGCTGATCATCTCGTACACACATGTATATGCTTTAGGTGCTGACATAAGTCGTGAAGGTTGCTGTGAAGAGCTGTCCCAATACATTAACAAGCAAACCCAGAAAAACTAAACAACACACAAAACACAGCACAGATACAGAATAACAGTTCATCAAGACGGAGTTCACTCGTCTCCTGCACTTCTCTCCTCCTCTCTCACAGCTTGCTACACAAAATAAATGCACTACATCGACTTACACTGCAGTACAGAATATCACAGTCTGCTCTATTGTGTGGATTTCACTGCTGAGAAGCTGTAACACTAATTGTCAGTTTCCCACGATCAAAGTAATTTGGTTAAATAATTGGTTTACATTTACTATATTTTATTTGCCTCACAAAAACAAATGTTATAACAAAAGATCATCTGAAGAGGAGGGAATGCTATGGTGATTACACCAATATGGTGCCAACATATGGAGAAATATGTGTGTTTTGTGCACATATACAATGACATGAAGCTTCAGCTGTTTGGAGAACAAAGCTTTACACCTGAGTTAACTTAATATTGTGATATGTGCATTCTGGTGTGTATGCATATGAGGGGTGAAGCTCTTCTGATATTGGATTTTGGCACTGAAACTAAAGTAATGTTTAAAATGCTGAGTAACTGGTGATCATCTATAATTCATTCTTGATAGGTGAAAAATGATGACATTTCTTCCTTACCAGTTACATGAAGTCTATGCTCACATGCAAAACAATGTCTTCTCTAGACCCCAAATCAGGTTGATGACATCATGATAACTCTTCAAGACATTCTTGGCTTTTCAGATGTTTTTCCCTCTTTTATTTGATATAATATGTGGATTTCACCACAATTTTCACAGCTCCTCCCTCGATGCAGAAAGGGAACACAGTAACAAAGTGCCTGCAGGACAACAGTAACAAAGTGCCTGCAGCAGACAACAGAAGCCCTTTCCTTTAACCTACCTCCAGACTACCAGGCATGAAGAACGGCTGAAAAATTTCCCTTCAGCCACCAGAGTGGCTCATTTTCCAATCGCTAGAACAGCTTCATTCAGAAGAGGCTGCCATTGGAGTTCCTTCAAAATTCTGCCAGAATGGCTTAAACTCAAAAGTAATTAAAAGCCTCTGAAAAACTCATAAGTCAAGGGAGTGGCATAACATCCATTAATTACAGTGCTCCATGATGTCACACCTGTGACTTATGAGAGGCTATCCTGAGGTGGGTTCAGAGCTGCTGTTCATAATTTATAACAGTGTTTTGAAGCCTGCCTAGCGAAAAGCAGTTTCGCATTGGGATGGTACATATCTTGTAACAGCTGATTGCGTGATATAAAAAATAATATCGTGGCCTTCATTCATTGGAAAACTATTGTGGCTGAACACAGATTTAAACACCAAATACACCACCACCAAATGGTGCACGTGCATTGGGACCATAACCCTGTGATAACATCTGGTTTGACTATAGCACTCTTAATGTCAGTCAATGGCCAACGCTAAGAACAGAGGAAAAAAGAACTTCAGAGGACAAAAGTGATTGCTGATTTTTCCAGGGGATCCTGGTGACTGATTTTTAATGTTAAGACTGGAATCAGAAGGTTTGCATAATTATGCTTGGTTGTAAGAGCAGAACTTAAACAGCTGTAAAGAAAATAAAATTCTGAACAGGTTACCTGAAATGAACAGAGGTAGGTTTATTTCCATCAGTCGTTAGATGCTACTTTTGCTAAAATATAGGGCATATTGTCTACAGAATGTTAAATTAAATTATACAGAATGATACTCAGTTTTATGAATTTGCAGTAAAAGTTGTCTGTTTTTGACAGACATTTACAGAAAAAAATGGCAATGTTTCTGCAACAGATTAAAACCTGCATTTTGCTTTTTTCCTTTGTCTGTTTTGAGTTTAAATGGAAACAAACCTTACAGTATAGAATTGGCTTAAGGTCACCTGTCTACAAGGGATTACTGTGTAGTTCCTTTTATGTTTTTCCCCCTACTAGTTTGAGGGACAAAAGGGCAGCTGTACCCTAAGGGCCTTTTCAAATAACCTCTTTAGCAAATAAAGTCATACCCTATGTATAGAGGCCATTTCATCCCAGTCCCATGGGCTGCCTGTAGGGTAAAATACTGATTTTTTCTGGCATATGTCACTGAATGTGAAAAAGAGGACCACTACACACAGGAAGTTAAAGGCTGAATGAAAGAATGTGAATTTCCTTAATGCACTAATTTAAAACATTGTATATTGAAGCTGAAAACATTGACTATAAGCATCTCAGAGAAACACTGGAATATATTTACATGAGCCATACAGAGACTCATGTATCAGCAACTGATTTACTATGGCTTGAAAACACAACAGATTCAGCTTATCTGAAATCTTAAACAAACAAATATATTTTCTCCAGCAAAAATAAATAAAATGAAATTTGTCCTATTCTTTATGAACGCAATCTTACGATGGTATCAACTTAACATTACCATAAACATCTCTGAAATCAACTGTCAAGAAGGAATCTGTTATGCTTAAATAAATTACTATTATTATTGGTTTTCTTGCTGCACTTGCTGCACCCCACTTCTGTAATTGCTTAAAAGACGCCATGCAAACCCTCAAACTTTCAAGTATTCATAAGGTATAAAAAATGGTTTTAAAACAAATGATTTGACAGCTGCAAATGCAGGATAACACCTAGTTACATTATAGAAACAGTGTGGATAATTACATTTTTCAGAAGGAAAGACTCCATGGACCACGGTCCTGTCTGAATTTCCCTGCAGTTCGGATAATGTGCAGTAATACAAATCCTGTTGTCACCTCAACCAAGTCTTTTTATCATCTATACATCAGCAAGAATGATGAGAGACGTCCCATGATTCTAACAGTCTTCCTTTGAAGGATACACATGTTAATTACTGCACTAATTATGGTTTTTGAATAACCAAGTGAAGTAAGCAGTCTATGGGAGGTACGGGCATAAAACTAAGACTGAGAAAATACTAGTTACTGAAGTCATCAGTGTAAACTGACACATTGAACATGCTTTAAAAAAGTAGAAGTAGATTTTAAAAGACAAGCATCTTCAATAATTAGGGTTCCATACAGGAAAAAGAAATGTTATTTCTTAATGGCAAGTGCATTTAAACTGTTATCTAAAGATCTGAAGGTAAGCCTGCTTAATTCACTGCTTCTTCTTTTGTTATTAGGAAAACATAATTGTTCCAAATAATTAGCACTAGAGTACATCACAAGCTGACAACAAAATTATAGAAATCTTCATATTCAGATCCGTCTAGCTGGCTATTAGGAACAGTTTCTGATCATAACCCATTAGTTGAAGTGCTGTGAGTTCTTGATTGCCACCAAATAACCTCAGATATCTGCCTAAGTTAACAGCCTCTATTTATTCAGAGTTTTCTTGACAGTAAAAATTGCTTACGATTTTTACAGCTGCCACACAAAAGAACAGTATCAGATGTGTGCACTTGCAAGACTAGGTGATAGAATAATTGAAATGTGGATTTTTAGACACAATTTCAACACCTAACTTTCTAAATGAAAAACAGCTATGGGATTTCAGTGTGCTGTAATGGTACTACTGGCTTTCTTGTTTATTAAAAATTAACATGAACACATTCCAAATCATCCTAGTTGTGATGACCATGGTAATTAAAATAAGATTTGTTTGGGCCAAGGTTCTTTGGCATACCAGCCCTACTTTGTCCTTTTTTTCCCACTGAAAACTAACTAATCAATTGCTAAAGATATTTCTGTATTTTATGGCTCAATTCTTCTTGGGGTTTTTTTGGTACTTTCTTGTGAATAATACCAGGGCATAAACAGCTGTTAATCCATTTCTTAAACAGATAACTAGCATGGATAGCATCACAGCAAACACTACCAGAAAGTGTAGCGTATTTTTAAAAGACACTGACAAATGAATCCTCAGAAGTCACTGCTGTAACCCCAAAAGGAAAAAAAAAAAACAACAAAAAACTATGTGCACATGGCAAGAATGGAATTGCACTCTTAGTTACTTACCCAGCTTCACTGAGTGGATTACTGATAATGTAATACAGACAAAATAAAAACTTATTTAAATTTCCCATCTAATACCTTAGTTATCTATAATGCTATTTGAAGCTCCTTTTGAAATGTGTTGGGTTTTTTTTTTTCCCTCATAATAGCTCAGTTTATAAACCTACAAAGCTTTATGTCAAATTCCATGGGGAATAACTTTGATTACTAAAGTAATTAATGATGCTGGATAGTAATATGGATTTTCTGTTAAGATTTGAGTTTGAAGTTAATTAGTCTCCACATTATGATTTGCTGATTAATTACAGATATTTAGTTATAAAGAGAGATGTTAATTATTAATCTAAAAAATCATCTTGTGCAATTAACAAAAACTTTGATGTCAGTCACCACTCTCCTTGTATGTAACTTCCAAGGTGCTAATTCTATGGAGGGAGGCACATGCCTTCCCCAAAAGGTAAAAAAATCCTTCTACTATCTTTTTTGTATATATAGTAGAGTGAACAAATCTTTCTCTTAATTTGTCAGGACAAGCCACCCACTTTGAAGCTGGACTGTAACTTAATTCTCATGAAAGTACTGATCTTTCATTGCTTATTCTTACAATATCCCTCATCACCGAAAAAGAAAGTGCTATAAAAGAAATTCCACTATGAGCCTTAACTGTGTGTACTCTTGAAATCTTGTCTTAACCTCAGAGCTGTGATGTTCTGCTGACTGATGGGCTTTGTCAGTTCCCATGTTAAAGTCTGGAATGAGCTTCAGCGTTGCTACAGAGATCAGTATTTTCTAGCAACAGCAGCAGCAGCAGTCTTTACCAGTGCCAAGAAAATATTAGAGCAAAACTACTAATTAATGTAACAGCTCAGTTAGAATTTAAAATCAACTTTTGTTTAAAAAGAAACCCCACCTTATCTCTTTTTTTCCCCCCTTCTCTTCTGATCTGCAAAGAAGAAATCTTACTGTTAATGTAAAGGGATAAGAATGTGATTAAGAAATAGGGTTAAACCAAAAAGCATCAGCAGCACACCAATGTCCTGGAATTTACCCTAGTAACACAGACTCGGAACAGGGATCTGTTTACATTATCTCTAGATCATCTTGACAATATTCATTCTCTATTTACCTAAATGAGGCAATATGATGATATTTATTGCTCAGAATGGCTAAATATAGACTTTTCCTGAGCACTCAGTATCATAGTGGGAGGTTTTGCTCTAATCTACATCTTTAAACTGACAAGCTGGAGCATTCCTAATGAATGCCTCTTTTCATCTGGATGTCTGTGTGTATTTGACAGTATAAATATTTAGCAATATCGGAGTCAGCTTGTGATTTTACCCAGATGGACTGATTGATGCCTTGGCTTGACGTTGCCAAAGACAATCCATGTAGTTATATAAGCAATTTCCCTCTTACTTCCTAAGAAGCAATTAGGTGGCCAAAGGCAGCAACCCAAAAATAGTGAGAATACTTCTGGTATCAGCTGACAACTCTAAGGGATAAATAAAATATGGTACTTAAATTATTACCACTTTACTTTCATGAATCATGGGATTAAAGCTTTCACTTCTAAAGTACATATAAATTGCAGGGTTTCTTATGTCTGTAATTTGCAAGAATCTAAGTTAAAATACCAGCTAATCAGTCAACTCACATTCACCTTGGGAAAAGTACCACCCTTCCTTGTCATTTTTGTAAATTGCATGCCTAAGCACCAATGTTATTTTCAGGGGAAAAAAGCTTGTTGTCAATAACATATATTGCAGTCTAGTTAAAACAACATTTGTTAAGGTTTAATCGCAAATGTAATCTGCTTTTAAAGTTTAGACAGAATGCTCAGAGAAATTCAAGGGACAGATAATAAATCATTTTCTCCTATCCTGGGTGTGAACAAGGTAGGCTGGAGTCTCGCAGGTGTGCTGCCTTTTTCTCCTGCATGTTACAGACTCTTGCTGGTTTCCACAGACTGTTCAAAAATATAGGGACTTCATCAACTAAGAAATAAGAAATTTTTTACTATCTGACTTTCAAATGACAGTAGCTGCACTTTTTGTACTGTAAAATATTCTCAATAATTTTATTCAGTTTGCATCTCTGCATACACTTTGTAATTCATAATGCGTGTAACAAATTGCAGTGAGAATTTTTAGCTGCATTTCATGCACACACATATAAAAAATATGTGAATACAAAAAAAAAAAAATTTCCTGGATGCTGAATGTCAGCTTTAAATTAGCTATGCGCTGTTTGTCTGTGTCGGTCTTACATGGTGTAAGATGCCTGCAATGATTATGTCTTGTGCTCTTATGCATGTTAGTACTTTGCAGGGAAAGAACAGTGGCACAATATTTTTGGCAACAGTAAAATTCACATGTCTCAGCTATGTTGTTGATCTCATTCCCTTCCCCAAACACCTTTAGTTTCTTTGTTTTCTATTAACTCATTCCAGTGTTTGTATGCCCCATGCAATAACCCAGGAAAAAGGGCAAGGAAGACATTATTCTTCTTGACACTAATACCTATAGATCCTGTTCTGCAGTGATACCTCTCCCTATCACAAAGTATCTCAGCAAACAGAATTCTCCAAACTCAAGAGCTGGAACCATTAATATATTGCACAGGCAAGTGGGACACAATGCCCACTGGTAATCAGACAAACACAACAAGGCTTCTTGGGGATTGGGCATCTGCTTGTGATATGCAGGAGTTTTAAGCGCAGCATGCATTGGCTACATTATTTTGTTCTGAAAGGCATTCTCTCTGATTACATGTTTTATTATTATTCTGTGACCAGCTGGGTGCCAAATAAAAATAAATGTATGCTGTTTTGTATTTATTGGATTTGATTAGTAATAAATTTGTTATTGACCAGATCCAGAGTGTGAAGGCCTGAGGCACAATCCAATGGTCTCTACTCACTTGATCATTACACCCTCCACTTTCAATCAAGCTGCATTGAATTGTGTTATTCTGTGTTTTGCTTCTCAATTGTTTGGTTTGAGAACGGAGGGTCAGGGATGGAGGGAGAGGAAAGTTGATGTTTTCTAGTGAGAAAATTAGGAAAGAAAAGGAAGGTTGTCCCTTTAAGCTGGGAGATAACTACAATACAATACCAAAAGAAATCTGGTGATAGAGTGCACTGTACATGGTACAATCCATTGAACAGGTTGACGTGAGAAATTACTAGGTCGGATAAGGCAAAGTTTAGAATAAACTGCATTGTTTTACAAAATATGTCACCAGGAAAAATGCATTAACTCTAATCAGCCAAAATGGTGTGATTCATTGCTTAATTTCAGGGTACCAGGCTATAAATTACATCAGGCCTGCCACAACTAATTTTTGCAGTGGCATACTAGATGAAAAATGAAATGTCCAAGTGGCTACAAGTGAAAAGCTTCCATCTTTCTTCCACAGCTGAATATTACTTACTCTAATGATGTATAATAGCCTGCAACTACACTTAACCTGTGCATTAAATAGCGGCACAAACTGTTTACCTAGAGTTATGAAGAAGAAAACAGCAAATCAAGCAAAGGAATCTAGAGTGTGTACATTAACCTCCCACATGCCAACATAATTGTCCCCTACAGATGATGTATAACACTTACTCCAAATCATACTTTTTTTTTCATTACACATAATAGCTTACACTTCAAGTATCAAAAGTGTCAAAGCATGTGTGATAAATTGATGCCAAAATGCACCTAATTAATAAGTCTGATGATGTTTAGATTAAAACAGATGTTGGTTATGTTGTTAACAGAAAAACAGCTAATAAAAATAATTGCACCCTATATATCTAAAAACTGCAGGTATTATTAAAAAGAACAACAAAACCTGAACAGTGCGAAATGGTTAGTTAGCTTTTTTGGGTGCAAATGTTCTTTTATGTACAAATTCCGAACAACAGATCAAAGCAGTTCATCAGATCAGCAGTTACGAGCAACTTCCCCTTGTTTAAATTCCATAGCCAGGCTACACGGAGATCACTTTTACCAGTGATACTCTGTGTGCAACAAAAACTACTGTAAAACATGCACACTATTATTCACTTAAAATAAATAAGGTGAATTCCATGTTGATTACATGAAAAAAAAAAAGAAGATAATGAACTCCAGAAAGTTTCTAAATGTGATCAAGTAATCCATGATTACTATGAGTATCTTGTAGATACCAATGAAAAAATAAACTAGAAATAACATGGTATTTTAAAACTAGCTTTAATCTATAAATTAAATATCATAATATTTAAAATATTTGGGGGTTTTACCCTCATGGAAAATAATTGTTTATCACTTTGCCTCCTTTAAAAATATAGTATCCAGGGAGACTCTATTGATGGAAAACCTGATGACAAAAAATTCTATCGGTCTAAAGCAACTTTTGGAGAATCTGATTAGATCTCATGCTGCAATACTAGGTATTCCATTTTTGCCAAAGGGCCAGCTATTATTATTAACATCATTTGTCTGAATCATTACTCTGCACCTTGGTTCAGCAAACACTATGAAGATGGCATGGTAATAAATGACCGCAGGATTCTTTCCTGCTTCAGCCTGTTTTTATCTGCCACCTCTCTACCGTCAGCTCCATCTTTCTGAACCTCTCTGAATCCCCAAAAGGGACGGGGCGTCTATTTGTTTTCCACTAGGTTACCACTCTGTCTATTGTTGTTTGCACTAAAGGGTACGAATTCAATTCATTCTTGTGACATAAAAGCACTGATACAGTAAATTTTTTGCCCAAGAGAAAACACAAAGTTGCTGAATATGGGCTAAGATGTGAAGCTCTTGTATGTACGTGAAGGAGCTTTCTGAGACAGTCTTGCTCACTAAATATTGTTTTTTTCTCCACCACAATCTAGAGAATCACATTACAGCGTTTTTAACTTACACTAACCTTGCCAAATTGGTACCTCTTGCAAAACAGTGACTGTGTAGGAGGGGTTAAGTAATACATCCTCTCGTACCTATAAGCAAGAGAGGAAACAAAGGGCTGGGAGGTAAGATAGCCAATTGGTAGCTGTAAGATTAAGTAAGCCATTGCTACCGCGATAATCAGGGTTAGTGGAAATGGCAGAGGAGAACTGAGGAAAATAAATAACCAAGGAAAAAAGAGTTAAAAAGAGTTAAATAAGAAAAGTGGAATGAGCGGCAACTACAGGGCATTGACTAATCTTATTTTTCTGCACGTTGAAATTCACACAAATTACTTTACCTTTATTCATACCTAAACATGCCAAAAAATAATCAATCTGCCATCTCAAAGAATTGGTCAAAACTGAGCAGACCAGGCATAATGTCTCATACTTCACTCTGCAAAATTAAACCAAAACCTTTCAGAGATGTAATGGGTCTCTTTCTTTTAAATAAGAAAATATGCTTATTTTCTTCTTCAGTGACAAGAAGTATTGAAGTGTTGGAAAATACTATATCAGGACCAGACATCTCTTCAAGATTTCCCAATTACAAACATCTAGTCTGAGATACTATCCTTTTGCAAAACCATAAGGCAGATTTTATGAGATGATCCATTAACAAAAATAAATTTCAATGTCCTAATATATATAAACATATCAGGCTTTGAGGGAATTTAAGTCATGTAAATGCAGTTATAAAGCAAACTTAGCATTGTTTTTTCATGGCCAAAGGCATCTTGTTTTTCCAAATACACTGTTAAGAAGTGCCAAACTTAGTAAACCCTACAGAAAATAGCCAAGTACTTTCTTGTCTGAGTCGTATAGAATGCTTAAAAATAGCACTCCTAAGTCTGAAATGTTGGAACTGTTTACAAAACCTGAAAGGTTGCACTATGCATGACTTTCTTTGCCATCAAAATGCTCTGTGTTCCTGCCAGAAGTTAAGAAGTTATCACTTGAAAATCACTGGCTAATCTAGCTTGTGCTAAGATGGATTTTTAATGAAAGTTTAATGAATGATAAATACTCGTTTCTTGATAAATGTTTAATTATGCCAATAATTACCAACTGCTGAAAACTACTGTTGTGTTAATAATGGCATTTTAGTACACAAGCAGTTTCATGAGTCATGATGCTGTTAAAGATCAGAATTCCATCTGTCTAATGCAAACTAGCAAAACAAAAGAAAAGTCTAATTAATATTTTGATACATTTTCCCTATACACTTAAAACGGATGTCCTTTTGTGAAAGAATAAATTTACTAGCTCCCTTTTTGAGAGAAGAATTAAACGTCTCAGAGCTGTTACGTTATTAATCATTACTACTATTTGAATCTAAAAACTGAAAGAGAAAAAGAAATCAAGCCAGATGTAGCGTAAGTATGAATGCTTCTTGCTTACCTTTTTCTGGAAGGGGAAAGAATGGAACATTAAGGTGATTATGAGACCAAGTTTTTACCTGAAATATTTTGTAACATTCAGGTACCACACTATATTCATAACATTAATCTTCAGAGTTACCTAGGACTATTTTGCTGATGTCAAAAAGCCAGCAGACTGCAACCCTCACCTCCTACACGCGAGGGGCCAAGAAACATCAAATTGTCATGGTGCCTTCCAATGGGGCCAGATAAAATGGAGATTTTCTTAGAAGTACAAAGAAGATAACAATATAGACATGAAAAAAATCAGGACAAAGTAAAATGAGAGAAGAATATTGCCATGAAAAAAGGAGATCAAGGCTTTCACTGACTTATTTGTTCCAGGATTCCTCTTAGTTTGAAAATACCTCCCATATTTCTTGTGTTTGTGGTACTGATTTTGGCTCTGTCTCTCACCTAATTGCCACAATACCTGTGGACAGCCTAGCCAGGATCCTGGCAAGGTGCTAAGCCATTGGGCTTTTAATGATTGAAACATGGCTTCTTCCCTGCATCAACTCCAATGTTAGGACAGATTTTTCACCAATATATTTAAAAAGGGTTTTGATCCTTATAAATGTTGAGTTTACATTCTTTCAGAAATGTTGAGGTTTTCCTTCTTCTTGAAGCTGTTTGAAATTTCAATTTAAATGGGTCTTTGCTTTTCACAGCAAAGATGGGACAGAGCACTGTAAAACTTATTTTATTCAGTAATCTTGTATCTCATGTGGGTTTGACTAGGGGACCCTATAAATTATTTCCATTTCCTACATCTACAACTCTATGACACAAATTTGTTTTCTACATAAAGGAAATGGGGTTTTTTGAGATGGTATTCTTATTTAACATTTATATAATCTTTACTGTGCATCAGGATGTATTGGAGGAGTATGACCTCAACTTGAGCACCTTACAGAATACTTTGATTCTGAAACAATTTTTGTAGTTCTAAGAATTGCCTGACATCTTTGATTTATTTTTTTTTACTGAAAAATACTCTTTTTTGCAGATTGGCAGTAGTTCATAACAAAAAGGTAGTTAAACACAAAACCAGACCATAAACTGTAATACTGAACCAACCAAACACGCTAATGAAATATCAGAAAGGAGTTTTTCTTGCTGGAGAGAGAGGAATGCTGCTACAGATTAGCACAGCGAGCCTGTTAACATCCATATAGCATCTGCAATGCAACGCAGAAGTCAGTGCAGTGAAACCGAAAACAAAGCCCATCCTGACAAATGGCTGGTGGCTAATAACACTTCCCCCTAAGATTAACTTAGGAGAATAAAAGAACAAATGCAAAGGTATACTCAAAATGTATATTGACAATTTTTCCTGCAGTTGAACCATAGCAGGCTACTGCTCTAATGTTATAAAATTACCTAGATTATACAGTAATGTACAATACAATCAGTGATAGTCTTCTTGATGCTGTCAGTGTTCTGTAACACTTGGAACCTAAAGGTAGTAATATACAGATATCTATCTCATCAATATCCTGTATTTTAAACAGATGCAAAACCCATTCATCTCCTAATACTACAGGAAACTTTGCACTCCCACTAATCAATGCCATAAGGAAACTGTCCCTTTCAACTGAGCCAAAACATTCCTGTGACCCATGTGGGAGGACAGACTCCTGTCCCCTATATCGGTGGGATGGGCAAGTCAGTCCCAAATCCCATTGATTTCAGGAAAATTATCTGCTTTGCTCCTCACAAAATACAGTAGTGTAGACCAGCTAACCTTGCCCAAAAGCACTGACATAAATTACAAAAATATCCAATTTATTATTGAAGGGATAAAGCAATTTGCAAGTTTTTAAAGATATCTCAGTTCTGAGCAACTTGTCCACGAAAGTTTCATTCTATTGTAACACTATAGTGAAGTTTGTAATAAAAAATGCTGCTTACAAAAAAAATCAAAGAACTGTCTTAATACCATTGCACCCAGCCTTCATCCTGTATTTCAAAATCTTTGCAAACATTACCCCTCTTGAAGCCAACAAACAAAATGCTTCATCCTGAATATCTCAGAAACAGTTACATACATGCTGTGTTAACAATAATATTTTTGGGTTTTCTGTGCTTTTAAGACATGGTAACATACTGGTAAAAACTGCCTGTGCCTAGAGTTGCTCATTACAGCTGGACTGGGTGGAGCTACATTGTCTGGAGCTGAAAGGTTGAAGATTTCTCCTAAAAATACGTGGTAGAGACAGCCATATATTAAAGTTTCACTCCACGTAAATGGAATGTCACTCTTTTATAACTACAGTCCACTATGATAATCCTCTTGGAATGCATTAATTATCATCCACCAGATAAGTGTCAAAAGCTACATTCCTAAAGGATTATCAATTCCCACCCAATTTCTACTGCGGCTGAATAAGGAAGAAAAGTTAGCGGAAAAAGAAGCAGCATCAAGAAGCTCTTAGTCTTTCTACAGCTATTCTCTAGTCAGAATGAAAATACTGCCTTTCGGAACAGCTCAGCCATTCATATAGCTTTCATCACAACTGCACAAGTAGAAGAGAGCCAGTGACATGGTATCTGTGTTAAAACAGGAAAGATTTTGTCCTGTAGATTCTTTCATTATATAGCAACGTTCTCGTTACAAGTACTGGGGAAAAGAAAGAAAACCCTTCACTGCTAGAAGGCTTCAATAAAGACCCCAAACCCACAAAATAAGAGTCTTTCTTCTTCAAGTTCAGGCATTTTTTAACCATTATGTCAAATGATTTTCTACTGCCTCTATTTTTTTTTTTCCTAGGCTTTCACTTTTCTACTTTTGAAGAAACCAGATTGCAAACAAAACTCTCAAAAAGGCTTCAGTGAACAACTTGACTGACTACATAGGCAGGAGAAGGCATAGAAAAAGCAAAGTGTTCCAAATATATAGAACAAGACCAAAAACAAATTGTAAACAAAATTTGACTTTTGTGAAAGTAGTTACACAACCACACCCCCCAAAATACACAATTTCTAAGACACTGCATTACTTTTTTTATAGGCTTCTGGATATAGTTTACTACCTTTAATTTAGGTGCAACTCTGTGTGCAACTCTGCCATTTGTGAAAGATCAGTCCATCCAACCTCACAACATGAGAAGAGTATGTAATAAATTGACAAATACACACACATCCAAACACATGGATGGGTAATGCCACTTAAATCAGCACCACAAATTGCTCTGCAGGCCTAACGTTACAACCTCAGTACGCCTGGAAACTGGTGGAGATGAGATAGAAGAATTCTTTGTTTAAAGCAGTCTACTGCACAGAAAAGTCAGTAGTGAGCCTCTTCATGCTGCTTTTGCTTCTGAGTTATCAATGAAGTCATAGCCCTGCATGGAATTAAGCAGTATTTGTAGTGTTTTATATACAATTTGTATGTTGTAATTGTTCTTAGAGGTATTGTGCCAGGCCCTGTACAAACACAGGAGCTGAGGGAAGCAATCCACTGAAAGGCCTCGCAGTCTAAAAACAAAATGAGAGTAAACTAATGATAGTGAAAGCATGACACTGAACAGCTTACACATGGCCACACTACTATGGAAAAAAGCCTTTCATTCACCTAATGACCTAACAAGGACATTTCAAGCCATTAAGAATACTGACCTTTTACTGCATTTGTTGCTATCACTATGGGGCACCATGCAGGTGGAAATGCCGTGCAGTGAGACACTTGTGGTAGATTCCTGTAGCCCATTTTCTATAAGTAAGAATGTCCTGGGAAGATTCCAGTGTTTTTAAGTATATAACACTTACCTGTGTTTCCCCTGCAGTTTAAACTGAAATATAGTCATATAATTAGTCATAGCAACAACACATTAGCCTGTGTTGAAATCCTGCAAGTTTCTCCTCAGCTAATGGCTGGTTTTCAATGGGGAGTGAAGCCTTTTGGATGTGATGGAAAACTGTAACATTTCAACATCCTTTGAGATAGAAGATCTTATAGAAGTATTAAATTAATACAGTAAATTTGGAATTGGTGAAGCAACTGAAATGCTGAATTGCAAGATACGTTCCTTGTTTCTTCCTGTACAAGAGTAGCAAGCATTTACCACCACACACCACAGATCTAAAACCAATTAGACTTCTACCCCACCTTGTGCAACAGTAATAGCAGCTCTTCCCACTGTCACTGAAATAGGATGAGATTCTGGGTTTTGTTTGTTTGTTTAACAGGGCTTTTTTAATGAAAACTTTGGGACATCTGTGGGTGCCTTGTATTATATTAACACATGCACCTCGCTGTCTCCTGTCTTAACAGTGTGTTGTCACATTTGCAGTTTGGGCAAGACAGAATTGCTCATCTTCCCCTCACAGCCCATCTGGTTTCTCCCAAGCTGCTCAGGCGACAACACTCTAAAGAAAAAGCGATGTTATCAGGGGCACGTACCAATATATATCACATATTGCAGCATGTTTTGTCATTTACAATGCATCATAAAAAGTTACATTGCATCTGACCTACAACATGATGTAATGTAAAATGACATGCTTACATTGAACAACATTACATTACTCAAAAATCTGAATTTAAAGAAATAAGCATGGGGAGGGGTGTCTATTTATTTATTTGGAATGCTATAAATTTTGACAGACACTAAGTCAGCCAAGAAAAAGGGGGAGGTGGAGCAACTAAATATTTAACTGCATGGCTGCTTAGTCACTTGCTAATGCTATTTTTTTACAAACAAAAAGAATTAAATAATACACGATGAGATCTGTTGTACATCTTTAATATTAAACACAACAGATGATATAATCACAGAAATAATACCAGTGACTTTCAAGGTGTGAAACTGTAGTCAATTTTCTTCATGTTTTACTACTAAAAAGTGTACGATCAAGCTGTAAAAATGCATTTTAAGGCTTTCTGTTGAATTTTTAAGAGCAAGAGTGGAAAGCAGAGTGCTCTGTACATTCCACTGATCTGCTTTTTAAGAATCAACATGGTACACACCATGTGAACTGTCACATTAATAACCCTATGCTGATATTCAAATTTTCTGTCTTAAGCTAAAGAAAGATTGAATACCCTGCTGTTGTGTGGCCAAGATTGAAGAGGTGTCTCACTGACATTGTTCAAAGTTTATGAAAATATATGAATGCTCAAATGTCATTGGCTTTGCGCCTCCAACAGACTGTGGTTTTATGAGAAATCAGTCTTTTAATCAAAATGATTGAATACCTTAAGGTCGAATCCAAAGATATCAGTTAATATCTAGAAATGTGCTATTTCTGCGTATTTTGCCAAATTTGTGGAGCATTTTAAAGTGTTAATTTGTGCATCCCATATTGAAAATTGATCTTGAGTTTTAGCTTTTTGTCAAGCAAAAACATATGGTTACAAGCTCTATGCATTTTATGTGACGGCTGTTGAAGCTGTCACATGTGCAAACTTGATAACCGATGTGACACATACGCAAATAATTTGCTTGTTTAGTAACAATTCAAAGATTCATTATTCATGCAAAAACACGTTGTTTTTTAAAAATGATCAGATGGAAATAGTCTTCATTTTGCACAATCTAGTCTCATTGGTGTGCAAACACTGATAAAATAAAGCTGGGAACTAAGTGGTATTAAAACAAATCCAAGAATATGGGTATTCTCAGATAATTATTGAACCAGATGGTGTTTTTTGTTAATTCTGCCATCAGTCTGAGAACTTGATGTCTTACATCTGCACTTGGTAAAATAAATTTTGCCACTGACATTATTTCAGTTTTCTTAAAATATTTCAATCAATTTTACACCAAGATTTGCAAACATCTGCCATTCTACATGACTGTGAGATGAAATTATTTGAAAAAAAATTCTTAAGAAAACACTTATCCTAAATTTAACTTAGGCTTAACATTTCTGCTGCTAAGCTGTCTGAAATACTACTTTATGAATATTAGAAATAAAATGCTAATCATGTGCCAAAATACTGCTACCTTCAGTTTTGGAAGGAAGAATCTATATAAACCAGTGAAGAGCTGCAGGTTCATTTGGGGCTGCCATCTTGGGATTTTACAGTCCCTTACTTTGTTCTTAAGGTTGAGAGATTAGAACTCTATTGGCATAGAACTAATTAAAACTTCTTCCCTGGCCTCTGTAAGAGTAAACAAACAAACAAATCTGGAATATGTGACCAATCTATTTAGATCTACTTTAAATCAGTGGATATAAAACCAATCCAAACAAGCATTTAACCAGCAGCTATGTTATTCACCCTAATAGGACTCCTCATAAACATTATCACTCAAGTATTGTACCTCATAAACAGATGTGCTTAATCACTTATGCATGTTTGACACCATATATAGCACTTAGATACTTCCTCTCTGTGATCTAAATCACAGCATTTCTTGAAAATTCAGCTGTAACAGGCAATAAAATTGTAGAGCTGGCTTAACTACTAAACTGCTCTACTACAGCAAATCCCAAATAAGATCCCTTTCACATATGATAGAATAGATAATCTCCCCCTTTGCCAGTAAATGCATGCTCTGCGATACAAGCTGCACCCTAGCAATCATCAGACCATCAGAGGCACCATGTGTGATGGCATTTCATTTATACCAAATATAATTGTGTGAACTTATTTATGAATTCTGCAACAGCTGTGGGAAAATCCCTACTGCTTTCTCTAGTTGCTGAGGTTTTATTACGGTGCTTTGCTATTCTAGCACCTTTGTGTGGGTAACACAGCAGAGCATGCCTGACCTGGCACACCAGTGCAAGTCTTGTGCAGCGTGCACTCAAGGCACACCTCTGAGTAAGATGGTATTTAAGAGAGAAATTACTCTTTCCAGAAGGACTAGGAATCCCACATGAAAATGTGCCGACTTTCTCTGGTAGGGATCCTTCATAAAAGCCTCCTTCAATGCCTTTTATTTGATGAGAAATGGGAGGGATTGCCAAGGGTTGTCTGCAAAAGGGAAATTTCAGGGAGAACTGGTATGCCTGTCTATATAAGCATAAAGTTAGGCTTCCTAGACACAGATCCAAATCTCCTGAAGTGAACCTAGAGTCAGATCAGATGTCCTGTGGTGCACTGATTTATCTTGCCATAAAATGGAAAGTACAGCACACTACTCCAACTAAGATTTGTTTACTGCATTTAACCTGACTGATTGGAGGGTACCATGACACAAACACCCACACCAGAATTTTGTTCCTCAGTGCTCTGACCTGGGACCCACTTTGGGGAGAATCCAGAATTCCCCATCAGTTTACAAGCAAAGGTTGTCTTTGAAGAAGAAATCAGGGCACTCGAGAAAGCAAAAGGAAAGAGGCACTTGGGAGCACATCTGTGACCAGATATTCCTTGACATGAGGTTGGGACACATTGAGGGTATTCAAATCCGGGCTTCAGAAGTGCCCCAGCATCCCCAGTTACATGTAGCACTTCCTACTTCCCAAACTGAGAACAACCAAGTGGGGGTGAATTATAAAAACTAAAGATATAATCCTCAAAAAAAGCAGTGAACGACCCATATTCCCCAAAAGCAGAAAACACTACCTGTGAGGATATTTTAAATCAGTTTTAAAATCATTCACATGGCCTTTTCTTAGAGTACAGAAGCCTATGATTGTTGACTGGTTTTTATGTAAGTCTTTTTTTTAATCTTTTGGTTCCCTCTCATAGCTTGAGGCATGCAAGCTGGACAGAAGTGATATGAATAAATGTATTAAAAATATACTCAATATATTTTGAGGTAAACAACATTTTATTATCACTAGGTGGCTAGTTTAAAAAACACAGACATAAAAGTTAATTTGTAGATATTAATTGAGTACTATTTTAACATTATTCTCATCCAGTATCAGACAGTTGGTTTAAAAAAAAGTAAAAAAGACTGATAGGGAATGTCTTTTTTTTCCCCTTTTATAGACTTGGCAAAGACCATCAGTTTATGGCCTGTTTCGTTTCTTGCCAGTAGACAGCACTGAAAGTTATAAAACTAAAACAATTGCTTTCATTTATATCTTTTCCTGATTACTCTGATAGCTGAAATGTCTGAAGAAGTTCAGAATCTGTAAAGCCTGTCACATTATAGAAACATGTCTCTTTAAACTAAATGTGAAATTCCAGTAATTGAAGTGATAAATCTACTGTTTTTGCTGGGGTACTTTTGATGAGAACTATAGTAGTAAATTAGAAATTATTCTCTGCTGTTATATCATGGTAAAAGCCTTTCCATTATCTGTTGTCAGTCACTAGGTATGGGCAAATAACTCAGTTGTCAATCTAACTGTGAAACCTTAAGTTCTGGGAATAATCAATAAGGAAAAAAACCAAAAACTCTCTATTATCTTCATGTAATTCTTTAGACAACTTGAAGTTGTTTTTTCCCTTTTTATTTCTGCACATCTTATTTATTCACAGATATACTGGATATCTTAGAATATTTCATTTTTTATAGCAAGTTTCATGTCAGCTCGTTTTCAAATGGTATATGAGAGTTACATTTCAATACAGGTAAGCAGTTCTACCTATGTGTCTATATGCAATTTTACACACGAAACAGACTTAATTAAATTAGCAGTAAAAGCCACCTACATTTTATTATTGATTTTTCAGCTATACTATTTATTGCCTAATATTTCTATTTTAAAAGTCCATGATGTTTTCCTCTTTCACAGATTCATATAAACACCATTTGAAAGACCACAATGAATCTGAATATGAATACAAAAAACAACTATTATATGCCACATACTTACATTACAATCTGGATTGAGTAAAAGAAAAAAAAAAAAAGAAAGGCAAAACAAGCAAAAGCAGTCACTTCCATCAGTTGTGATGCCAAACCTTTGCAGCCTTGCTTGGTGCAAGAGACAAAAGAAAGCAACTCAAGTAGTTCTTACCTCTGACAGCTACTCGCTCCATGGTCACTGCTTATGTCATGTAACCTCCCCTTTCCTCATTCCATCAATAGGTACAATATAAGAACAATGTCCCAAAACAGGTCTAAACTTTATTATTCCAAACTCATGATTACCAGCTGAATTGAAATGAATTTTGGGAAGGATGTATGGCTGGAACTACCAGCTAACCATTTTTAACATTTTTAAAACCTATATTTAAAAGATGGCTGGAATAAATGGCTGGAAGAGTGCTGAAGAAGTATTTTCCTGTTCATGTTTACATGTAAATTGTTCAAAACCTTTTGATCCAGGATTAGTTACAGACAAAGAGCAGGGACTGAAATACGCAATCGGGGAACGTTTAAATAGAGTATTTTTTCCTTCCTGATTTTACCATCTAATGGAAATAGGTGTAATTTGGATGTAGGTACGAATTCCAAGTCCTGGAAATTTAAGAGGTTCAGATTCAGGGTTCTGAATCAGTCTCAAGTTTATTTTATGTATCTTAGAGGGAAAGAATTATTTGCAAGTAAGAGGTGAAAATTACTGTTTCAGCGGTGAGTTTGACCTCCTAATATTAGAATAGGTGAACAAATAATCATTAAAGTATATGAAACTAAACTAAAATCAATCAAGGAGAACCAAAGAAAACAAATACAAAACTGTGTCTAGCAATCTTCTCAGTAACTACTGACAATATTAACAAAACTTAATAAATTTATATACTTCAATTTTATGCACTTGGAGAAAATGCTGCATAAGAAAAAAAGCCTGCTTGTAAAGAAGAAATTCTTGGGTTGTTCCACTTTAAAAGCAGATTTTACTGATTTTACTGATTTAAGATTCTACAACAACTTGCTTTGTTGCCCAAAGAACAAAATCACAGGCTAAGGCATAAAATACAAGCTACCTATTCATACCTAGTCCAGCTTCCTATTTGGACTTGCTTTTGAAGAGAGGGGGAAAGAAAAAGGGGGGAAAATGAGAAAAAAAGAGATGAAGCAAAAATTTTAATCTGAAAACCAATATTTTTCTTGAAGGAAAGAGGTATAAGGGACTACAAGAAATGCAATATGAGAAAGAACGCTGAGGCTGAATTTAATTTTTTTTCTTAAATACTCAAAGGATTGGTCTCTTGCTATGGTCTTGTTTTTATCAGAAAGTTTTATATCTCAATTCACCTAGTTACAGGGAACTGTATCTAGGTGCACTAGAGCTAATCCTAGAATACAGGTGCACTTCACTTGCTTTAAATTAGGTTAACACCAATTTAACTACACATTGTACATTATATGATCATGAAGAGTAAGGAGAAAAATCAGAGAGAGTGGAGGTAGGAGAGATTAAATAAACACATGCAATCAAATTCACTGTACAGTGAGGAGACAATTCTGACACTCCAGTAGAAAGTGAAGTAAAGGAAAAGAGAAACATGTCAGTTCTAGTCTGAGATGAATTGTAGAGACGATTTCAATAAAGGAATGAAACAAACCAAAAATAGGATGCATGAACTCCAGTGCATATGAAGGACTCTCTGAAGTTCTTCCCATCTTTCCTCTTTCGGGATTACCTTCTATTTAGCTAGCAGGGATATCTGTAAATCCATGCTTTCCAGGACACTCTGAGAGCATCACAGCTGATTAAAACCAGATTACCTTTGTGTAGCCCCACCCTTTTTTAAAAAATTGCTTTAAGAAAAATAGTCACTTTGCAGGTTAGATAAAGCTCACACAAAGCTTAAGAGAAGACTGGTATGTGACTATCCAAACTTCATTCTACAGGGTTATTCTGTTTGGCTTGGGAAGGTAAGTCCCATCATATAGCATAAAAATGTTTTCTTGCCATCTGGCGCCTGAATAAACTGCTATGCTATAACCTAGTATCTGTTTGTCAAGAAGTTTGATAGTCTGGTTTCACTTATAACCTGTTTTCATTTTCTAATTTCTCTTCATGCTGTCTGTGATTTTCCATGACCGGCCCCTGTCTGGTGATGCTCTTTGGAAAGTTTGATCAAATCCATGTCAGCTATTTTTTTCATCATGTGAAATCAAAAGAGTAGAAAACCATCATTATAAAAAAAAGCCAAACTAAAATCAAAATATAATTCAGATGCAGCAGGACATTGGAAATTTGTATGTATATACTATGTACTGTTAAAAATATTTGAGACTGTAAAGAAAGATTAGAAAACAGAGCTAAATGTCTGAAACTCACCTATCTGTAGACTCCACAGCCAAACTAATGAAGTTCTAAAGTCTTTTATGAAGCAAAATTTATTGTATAAAATTTTGTTCTGTTGAAATATCATTAATAATCATCATGACACTTACAAAAAAAATGCCCTTCCTGTAACACAATACCTGTAATCATGTTCATACATTACAATGTAGGACTGAAAGGGAATTTGGACTATTACAGATTAGAAAATGCACAAAATGAAGACCAACGCACGGGAAATGTATCAAAAAATGTGCAAAAGAAATTTTTCCACAGATAGAAAACATTAAGATTATAAAATTACTCGTATCTTTATTGTGAAAGTAAACATGGAGACTTCCAAAGCAAAAACATTAGCACCTATTTAAATATTGGACTTTTTAAAGACTGCACCAGAAAAAACCAATTAACAAGGTAATCCTTTTACAACACATAGTCTCTCAACTACATAAACAACACATTCTTTCTGAAAAGTATAAAATAGAAGAAATCATGGCACAAAAAGGAAAAAAAATGTTCAAAACATTAATGTCTCTCCATAGGTGGGAACTGAGAAAAGAAAACCGCAATAAAATATTGTGCAATGAAGACTTTACATTTCATTCATCAATAAACAAATTTCACAATGGGAAATTATGATATTCACAGCCAGTGGCATTCTGACTTAGATTTAGCCCTGTTCAAGTCAAGAGAGAAACCTGGGATGACTGAGACTCAATTCAGTGTCAGAATGCAGTTCATAGTTTGGCCTGCTCAAAACTACCCTAAAGAAACCGGCTTTGAAGAAGGTCACTTATAGTCAGTATTAACAGTTGTTGAAATTAATTTACTCTCCTCATTTCTATTTGCCTCAGGACTTGATTTCTGATCCACTTCAGACCTCATACATGCTGATTTCACTTAAGAGATGGACTTGATCCTTGTGGATCTCTTCCAACTTAGAATATTCTACAGTTCCTGTCTGTAACTTCTGATTATTTTTCTTTATCTTCATACCTTAACTGGAAAAAATCCTTAAGGATGTGAAGTTTGTATGCCAAAACCTACATGCATATGACTAAACTATAGACCCAAGCAGCAGCACAAAGCTTAAGTTGTAAACTGGCTGACTTCAACTTTTGCAATTCCTGTTTTTCAAAGTTTAACAATGATAACATGATAGTGCATTATACTTGAATAAACTCAGCTTCAGGGCAAAGAATGACTTTATGGGGTTTTTTCTTCTCTTTTGTCTGAAGTCTAGAGAAGGTACATGAAGTTTCTTGAGTCAGCTTCTTTCTTTTTTTGTGGGGATTTTCTAGATTTTTACCTCAGACATGATATTAAGAAAGTCAAGTTTGGTCCTGTTGACCTTGGCTGAAGGACAATGGAAAAATACAGAAACCCTTTGGAATTCACAAATTCAAGACTGTATCTCTTCAGGCAAAGTTGGGCTGTGAAGTCCATGTTCTGATTTTGGGATGGTTACAGGCAAGCTTCACACAACAATAAAACTGAAATCTTTTGAATTGTCACTCAGGCTTTAGGTTCTGGTTTATAACAAAATCACAGCTTTACAAAATTACTTTTTTCCCCTCTTAGTCATGAACAACTGAATATTTTTCATGACTTTTCTTACCTCTAAACTGCAGCTGGCAAAACCAAATTTGATCTTGAATAAAAAGGGACTTCTAAACATCTATATGTCCATATGAATACCTAACAAACATCCATCAGATCTGAAAATGGGTTTTAAATCCTTCTTTAGTGAAGATGGCTTAAGTAGTACCTAATTTAGGTTCTAGTTCTTCCAGTTAGACACTTCACTGTATGGAATCACTCACAAGCCACCTCCACTAGTAAATCTGTTCAGTTGATACTGGCAAAGCCTACTCCACTTAAATAAACCTCCAAGGCATAACTTTTGGCCTGAAGTGAAAATTTCAGTACACTGTATTTTACACTATTTAGAAGAAGATTTCCTAGGTACATCTGAAAAAAAAATTGCTCTAAGTTTTTACCTACTGAAGATATTAGCACCTTCTGTTCCACTCACAACTTGAAAGTATTCATGAACAAAGCAGGCCATATTCTTGCTACTTCTTTTACTGTACTTAATACAGAAAAAAATAAAGCATCAGTGATCTACTTCTTTAGCTTAAAATGCAGTATTTAGGGTTGCACCCTGATGAATGGGGAGGAAAGTGTCCTTTGCCTTGCTCCTAGACTGACTGAAAGACAATACAACTTACAGTACGTGGGTGCTCTCCAAAGTGAGGGCCCCTCTTACACCCCAGAATTATTCAGGGACTGTTTAACTACATGCCACTGGAATAACCAATCAGTCTAGAGGGACTTACCATTAGGTAAATCTGGCCAAACATATAGAAAAAGTAATAAAACATTAACAAGTTTTTAGATAATTTTTTTTATATGTGATTGGACTTTATTCTATTAATAAGTAGACTGCTCTCCTGCCTCTTTTAAACAGACCTACTCACTAAAATGAAATGGATATCTGTCTTGAGTATATATTAGTAACTAGTACATTCCCCTTTTTTTTCATGTACTTTGGTCACAAGTGAAACAGCTACTCTGATCACATTATATCCTTAAATTATGGAAACTGTTATACTAGTTGTTATACATACATACATGATAAATAACTAAAATCACTGTGGTTGCATTACCAGTTCCCTCAAGTTGTCTTTCAAATTCTCTTGAAATTGAGCCAGATATCATGTTATCAATTACACTAATAGTTTATTTTCAGAACTTTTCCTCTGAAATGCACAAACTAACTAGAAATCTTAGGTTCTTCCCTTAGGTTTAGGGAAATGATGCAGCTTCCATGCCTACAGAATGATCCCAGGCTTGAATCCTGATCATCTTTTATCTACAAAACTGTCCGTGATGGCACCTATTGCCATCCAGCAAAGCAATAGTACATTCATGCACAGAATTTTGGCCATAAATGCTGAATTAAATGCCATGCACATACTTTCAAAGATGATACTTTTAATTTGTGTCTAACAACACAAACAGGTTCCCCAGCAAACATTTTTGTTCAGTTTTTGACAAGAATGTTTTTCTATTGTCCTCTAAAAACTTTTATTTTCTAATAGAAAATAATTTAAAATTATTCTTTGGAAGTAACCATCACTGCTACTCATCTTGCATTTTGCAGGGAAAAAAGAGAAAGAAAGCAGCTTTTTATTCTTTTGTATATCCTCGTAAGAGAAGGAGTACAGGGAAACTGAAAGCTGGTCTGTAACAGGTACACTGCTGAGAAACTCCTATCCTGCATCTCCATTCAATACACTAACAAACATTAACTTTGCTGATTAAAAAAAAATGGGGTTTGTATATGCAGATAGGGGGCTTAAAAATCAGCAAGAGCACTTCCAGTTTCACCCTTTGAAATCTGAGTACCAGAGGACAGCCACAGAGGTTCTGAAACAACCATCAGTTTATCCTTCAGACTTGTGAATACTGTTTCTTCCAGGGAGATTGCCACACTGCTACAGCAAGCCACCGTATTTAATTGTTGTTCAACTTCCTATGTTTAATGGTGATATAAAAAAAGAAAGTGAGACTGGAGAAAAATAAGACTTTTACTAAGCTGTTATTGTCCCCTCTGGTTTGCTTCCAGGCCCCTCAATTTCAATCCATGTTGTTCTATTTTGAGGATGTTTTCAGATGCATTGAAGTGCACTTCGACAGATCCTTGAAGCACAACATGGATTGAAATGAAGTTGCCTGAAGATATTAGTAATAGAAATCTCTGACACAGAACTGCACATTGAGAAATTGCTTGATACTTATTAGAAAGCTTCATGTTAATACAACACTGCTAATACAGAGCTCTATGAGAAAGATTAATAAAATTTTGTTAAAAGAATTTGTGAATGAAGCGGCAGGTTTGGGGAAGAAGGAAGGGACATTCATAAAAGACATTCATAAATACTTAATAGGCAGCAGCCTGTCCCTCAAACTCCCCAAAATAAAGCAAAAAACAACCCTTAAGTGCACATTTACATAATCACTTACAAATTTACAGTTACCTGTCCCCTCCATCCTTCACCTCTTTCCATGACATTCAGAGCAAGAAAAGCAGATACAACTATAAAATATTACTTTTCCTACTTCATCATCCAAATTCCAGGGAAATTGGTTGCAGAAAAAAAAAAAATTGAAAAGTATTCTATAAATATTTTTGCTTCTAGATGAGGATTTTGTAAGTAAGATTTAGGCCAAAAATACTTGTAATAGCTAGGTCATTAATTCTTCCCTGTTAAGGAAGTCTCTAATGGAAGTACAGACAGACCTTCAGCTATCATGGACCAAACAGTGATATCTCAATAAACCTGGCAACTATTTAAAATACCCTTATGGGATGACATTTTAAAGAAAAAGGAGATTCTATCACTTATGGTCCCAATCTAACTGATAGTAAATTTCCCTTCCCCTCAGTAGATGTTCTTCCCAGTAGAGATGGCAGGAAAATGAGGAACACTTACTGCTCTAGCTCCCAGCTCTTGAGCATGGAATGCCCTGACCTACGTGAGACAACTCAGCATAAACACGAATCCATGACTGCTAATTAATTCACAATTGTCTGGCTTTCACCTCTGGCAGATTTTTGCAGCAGCATAATTAGCTATAGCAGACCAAGTCCTTCCTCCTGTTTACATGTGCTATCTAGATTAACAATAGTAGCAGTTCAGTTTTGCTGGGCAGATACTGTCCATTAACGAACAGGATTTAGAAATAAATACTAAAAGTAGGCTTTTTGTGGACAATTTGCAGTAGGAGATAAAGAGAATCACAGGATGCCCCATGTGGTATTGCACGTATGGGAGAATGGCAGACAGTCAGAGGATGTAACTGCTTGCAGGCACCTGCTATTTAGTTCTACAAAGCTTTACTAACACAGCCCAAACCAGATTGCTGCTGATTCCCTGCTCCTAACTTAAGCTAAATTCTAATATATTAGAAGAAATATGTAACATTAATTTGCACGCTGACAAACAGAAATGAATCGGCTCAGCTGCCCACGGGTGGTGTCTGAGATGCTGAAGGTTATTTGAAAGGTCCACCTGGGTCAGACAGGCCAGAGGAGGCACTGGACACCCTGCCCTCCTGGAGTCAGTGGCGGCTTGGAGGGCAGTTCAAATCCAAGCAGGTCAGCTGGGTGTGAGCAGCCCAGCCAGGTGCCCGTATGTGTGAGGCTAGCACAACTCCAGTTGTGACCAATTTTTAGAATCCAGGTGCTGGTTGCAAGGATTAACATACTGTCTTATTTCCACGGAGTGTTTGAGCAGACACATTTTTTACATTCAAATTGCTCTACACAAATCTCAGAATGTGTTTAAATGAAGAACAGAATTTCTAATTTGCCATATCTACAAGCGATAGTAAATGACATGAAGTCTTAAGATAAATATTCGATATTTAAAAACAGTTTGCTATTTCTTTAGAAATCCTCTGTTCACAAAAATTCCTGCCTGTTATGAGCGGGATCTCTTAGCCTGATCCATGATATGCTATACTATATGCTGAAAGCTATTTTAAAAATTAGCACTCTTTTGAGTCTTTTACAATAGTAAAATGTGTTTTGTTAACACATCAGGACTACACTGCTCTTCCTGGCAAGTTAGGACAGTGTGATTCCTCTGCCATGGATATGGGGACTAACCAAAACTGGATAGTCCTGTGAAGACTAAAAAAGTGCCATGTTCACAGCTTTGGGAAGTTTCAAAAAGGGAAGACATTTTGGGAAGACATAATAACTGGTATCTGTCAGAAGGTCATGGTCAGAAGTTGCAAACTGGGAAGAAAATATGACTGTTAGGAGTGGTAAGTAATAGAGAGGGAAGGGACTGAAAAAGTAAAGAAAGTCATAAAGTAACTGTGTAAAAGTAAGCTAGAAGTGAGATAATGGTGAGAACAAAGAAAAAAGGTAAGAAGAAATGGACTGGAAGAGTAGGAAGAAAGTAAAGGAGAAAGGCTGGAGAAATTAACAGGAGGAAGAACATTCAATTAGGAGGACAGGAACAGGAAAAAAAGAGAGGAAGTCTAAAGAAAAAGTTACATGAGTAAAAAGAGAACAGGTGAAAGGAGTGAGTAATGAACAGGCAGAAATGGCAGAGGTAAGAGGTGATATGAAGGCAGCCCTGACAGAAAA